>JARHVA010008737.1:422500-429945 GCA_037957365.1 Torreya grandis
AATTTCATTTTATTCCAATTAAATCACTTATAAAACTTTTATAATGTTTTAAATACATATATTAAACTTATCCAATTGTTATTTTCTCATGAACATTCCCAAAACATCTCTAACAACTAAGTTAACAGAATTTTGAGTGTAAAAGAGGACTATGTGTGAAAGTTTTAATTGTCTCTTGCACTTATAACTTGAATTTGAGTCTCTAAATTGGTATGATTCATTTTTATGGTATATGATACCATATATCAACCTATACTATCATTTTTAGGCTTTGAACAATTAATTTATAAAATATATCAAATAATTTACAAAAATTGGGTGCTCTTCTTGACTGTATTAGTTGACAGGGATTTTCAAGATTATATAGAGTGACCTCAATATATAAATTAACTAAAATAATATATCTTAGTAAAATTAATAATAATTAAATAATTATCAAATACCAATAAACATTTTCCAAAACATTTTAATGGACCTCCAAAACTCCCATGTTCTCTTCCTTTTAGACAGAAGACTCATAATCTTGTTAGATTATGTACTTAAAAATTAATCCATACATTAAGGGACATAATTCAATATTTATATGATTAAAAAAATAATATAATATGAAAATAATTCCAAAAATAACTAGTGATCCACTAATGTTCTATTAAAACATTCTTGTATTCATTGATCTTCTTGATCATACAATAATCATAGAAAATTATGCAACTCGAGTAGTTCTTCCTCAATTTTTGATAATTTGTGTCTTTATTGAGGATTTTAAACCTTTATAATACAAATTTATCCATAATTATAACCTATAATACCACACTTTATATAACTCGCATGCATTTCTCCTTTTTCATAACACTAAACATGTAAATTAACTCCCTTACAAAGCCATCTCCACGTAAGTAGTTGTTACATATTCAAGATTATTGGTTTATATTGTTATTGAATATGAATGGAAAAATAAGACACATTTTTCACCACTCCTAGGACCTAATAGGACCTATTACAAAAATTCCACATCAATTGGATTTCAAACAAGACCAAAATTCCACTTCAAATCCTAGTTATAAATTCAAATTTTCAAATTCCCCTTTTATCGGGAAACTCCATAAGATTAAATAACACACCAAAAAAATACTACTAATGAATATAAAATATCCTAAGGTAACATAAAAGACATATCTCATTTTTATAAAACTATAAATTTATAACATGAAACTTTCAAACATAATAGCAATTTATGTTAGTTTGTGATGTTCTACATCAGGCTCCCTAAGTGGGAAAAATTAAGCTCTTTCTCAAATTAAATTTTTATAAATTATTCCTTAATTAATAATTATTTATATTATTATATTATGAGCTCTTATTTTTTTATCCTCTTATATTTCTCCTTTCTTCTCAACTGATTTTTGTGTCTTTATCTTCTTGCCTTATATTGTCTCATTATCAACTCATCCTCTACCTCCATGAAGTATATGAATTGATATAAATATTTATTTTAATCATCTTATATATCCTCCATTTATAATTTCTCTTCATCATACCATACCTCAAATTACTGGTTCTTATTATTCACTATTGTTCCTACTATGTAACTTCCTTCTACCTTTGTCATGGTTTATTCATGCACTCCTTATTGATCTATCTTATTAATAATTCCTTATAATTAATCATCATGTTTTAATTTATTATTATAAATATTCACCCTTTTCATAATATTAATAATATCCTCTTGTTCTATCTCTTCATTATACTCCACCTTCTCATGGTCAGTCTTGTCATAACCTCCTATCTCATCTTAAAATGATACCTCCTGGACCAATTTAGCTTCATCATAGCACAACACTTATTGGTAACCTATTATCTTACTATCATAATTTATACCTTAAAATAATTAATATAAAAACATTATAAATTAAATATATTAACTTCTTACGTTGCTCTTTCTTCGTTGGTTTATTCTCTTGTTCAACTATTTGTAACTCTTCATCCATGAGTCTTTGTTATTAATATCTTGACATATTGCCTAGATTGATTATTGGGCTAGGAATTCCCTCTCTTTTCTCTCTATAATATAATTTGACCTTAATATTTTATTTTATAACCTTTGGAATGATCTTTTCCTTCTCCAAACATGCATTCTTAATCCAATCATCTCCTTTGTGAGGATCCTGATTGCTCTCCTCTTTCCTTGGCTCTATAATGAGTTCTTGTACCTCATTGATTCCAATATCCATGCGATAGTGGAATGAATCCCTCTCTTTCTTCTCCATAACTTCACCACCATTATTATTACTTATCAAATTACACTCATCAAACTTGATAATCTCTTCAAGGACCTCATAGTATTTTCCATCATCTCTTGCTCTTGTATCCTTATTCCAAGCTTCTCTAGGCTTCCATTTCATCTTCTTGAGTTCTTTATCATGTAATATTAATATTTTATATTTAATTTAATAATCATCTACCCATAATTTTTCTTTGATCAACTCACATGATTCTATGGTTAGCTTGTTCATGGAATTTGGCTTACCTTAGCTTGCAACTTTGTTTGGTTCTACTTGTATTAATGTTTGTCCATATTATTGCCTAAAAATCCTTATTTGTTTCTGATTTTATAACATTATGTGACATATAATTTCATATTATTGAAGTTTTTTTTATGTTAAACATGTTCCTTTTCCTTTAAATCCTTTTTACCCTACTTGTAATTATGCCTCTAGCTCTTTTATGATAGTTCCAACTTTATTTTCACTTTGACTAAGGAACTCTAATATATCATATTCATCCTATTTTATTAATCCTCTCCGCATCAAATCCTATTATTAATCATGTTATTTCATAACTTATACCATCACTTATAGTTTCACTCCATCTCCTTCATGGGTCGAGATAAATAACAATTCATACTCTTCTTGTATCCACCCTTATTGATCCATGATGTATGATGGCTTGTCCATCACTATTTATCTCTCTTAATACTCCATTGTCTCATGACCATTTATCATCTCCTCAACTACTATTATAGGGTATACTTTTTCCTCTTCTACCTTTCTTATTGCATGCTCCAAAGCTACCATTTCTACTTTCAATTGATCCCAACTCTCATAGACAAATGTCTGGTCTTGTTGATCACTTAGAAAATCCTCATCACCTTCAAACTCCTATTCAAGCTACTCTTTGATTTCTTCATGCAATAAAAGTTATAATTTTTTATATTCATACCTTTTAACTCCATATTATTGATTTAATTTTGTGTCTTTTATTCCTTTCATGAGGCATCCTTCTTAAAAAGTTCCTTCTCCAAGCATCTCTCATCTTTCAAGGTAACAAACCACTATACCTCTATAAATTGATTCCCATTAAACTTCTTCTACAACATAATCATGATGTTCATGCCTAATCTCCTTCATTATTTCAATTTTTATGTCCTCAACATGGACTTATTTTTCTTCAATTTTTTACCTACATGACAATAAATCATTACATTTAAAATCTTGAGGCTTGTTTGCATCCATATTATTCTTCTTAGGTTTATTTTCTAATGAATTTGGATATTTCCTCTCATCATAATTCATGACTATATTATTCTCCTCAAAGTGTTGCTCACCTTCCTATTTTATACTAAGTTGTTCATCCATCATGAACTTCATCTCCTCCTTGAGCTACTTACATAACAACTTCTTTTGCTTCTCATTGTCTCTCATGAAAATATTTCTTCTTCTCTAAATGAGTAGCCTTATAGCCCACTTAACTCTCTACTTACTCATTACCCAACCATACCATTGGATTGAATCTTCTTTCATGAGATCTACCAAGATATTTATCCTCTCTATCCTTTGATCTATCTCACTCATCTCCTATTCAACAACCAACCCTTTTCTCTTTGGGTCTTTCTTCTTTATTTCATTGTAGTATGATAACTTAGCTAATCCCTTCTTTACATTTTCCTTCCATATATTAATATTATCTTCAAAAAATATTTTTCACCTTGATTTACTGTCTCAACCTGAGCTATCTCCTTTACCTAGTCTATTGACACTCCTATCCAAGTCTTTTCCACCTTAGAACTACTCTTCTTAGAGTCTTTCTTCTCTCTTATAAGGGATTATATTATTAAAAAAACTCTTTAAATATATTTTCCTCTTTATGTAATCACTATTAAAAACATTTCATGGTCTCTATAAATGCCTTTAAACTTCTTTTCATCTACAACTTTAATTATCAACCTCAAATAATTAACTTTAATACTCAAAATAATAAACTATTCCAACATCTTACTTGATATGATAACACTTTATGTAGAACTAATCCATAGACTCTCATTACTTTTTTTGTCTTTTATTTCTTCCTTTCATCCTTTATTTAAACTCTAATTTGATTTCTTGTCATAGGTACTTTTCTTATCTTAACACCCTTTCTCACTCTTATCTTCACTGGGCTCATAATCATGCCTACATGCATAGACTTATTCACTTTCTTCAAGACACATCAACCTTAATATCTCTCTATAATATCTCTATCCTTAGCAACAAATTCACCATCTCCACACCAATTCCAAAACTTCACTTTCCATTCTTCATTCAAACTAGCTCATTTTCATGTAGATGCTTACACCTAAAAGATCCATGTATGGTTCTAATGTTATTTATCCACACTAGGGATCATATTTTTATCCTAATCTAATTTATTTTAACTCCCTTACACAACAAAACAAATAATTAAATTTCCAATATTTAACTCTCAACCAATCTACACTTTCTTTTATTAGGCCTATTCCCTAGTGGCCTATTTTAGTACAAGTCTAGTAGATTTAAATAATCTACCAAATTTACAATCCAACTAAACACATTTATATATAGAATTTATCCTTTTATAACTCCACCTAAATTTTAATGTTACAAATCTCAAGGAAATTCCTTCTTTTCTCCTAACCTCCTTGCCAATTAGGTCTCTTTAGGCCTAGTTTAATTTCACAATCCTGGTGAACATAATGTATGGCACTATACCAAAATAAAACCTCTTTAATCCTATATATAACATAAAAAAACAATATATTCCAAATTTTCATCACTTTTGGTAAGTAGAATCACAGGTTATTTGAGTTGTAAGTTTTAAAACCCTAGCTTGGTGTACACATTCCTATGCAAGGCTGAAAGCCTATAAAAAAAGTATACAATTTGGGTAAAGTATTCCATACCCACCTTATCCAATGGTTATTTCTCATGTACATTCCCAAAACATCTCCAAAAACCAAGGTAATAGAATTTTGAGTGTAAAAGAGGACTATGTGTGAAGGTTTTAATTATCTCATACACTTCTAAATTGAATTTGAGTATCAAAAGGGTTCTGATGAATTCTTATGTTCTTTTATAGCCTTTCTAAACCTCTCCCATAATTTTTAGGATTTTTATAATTTATGTATAAGTTATATCAAAAAAATTATATAATTTTGGTGTTGTTCTAGACTGTATTAGTTGATAGGCATTTTCAAGATTGTATAAAGTGACTTCAATATGTAACTTAACCACACAAATATATATATATATATATATATATATATATATATATATATATATATATCAAGTAAGTAAATAAAAATTAAATGATGATCAAATACCAATAAAAATTCACCAAAACATTTGAATTGACCTCCAAACTCCCCTATTCTCTTCCTTTTAAACAAAAGTCTCACAAAGTTGTCTAGACTATGTATTTAGACCTTAATATATAGGTTAGTAGCCATAATTCACTCTTTTTCAAATGAAAAAAATAATATAAGATTCAAAACATGCCAAAAATAAATTTAAATCCACTAAAATTCTCTAAAAACATTCTTTTATTTATTGATCTTTTTTATCATATAACATTCATACAAATTTCTACAACTCGGGTAGTTCTTCCTCAAGTTTTGATCATTCTTGTCTACTTCCTCATAAAAATTTATCCTTAATTATAACCTAAAATATCACTCTATATAACTCACATTCATTTATCCCATTTCATAACACTAAACATGAAAAGTATCTCCCTCACAAGTTCATCTCAACGTAAGTGGTGGATACATATTCAAGATTCTTGGCTTCTATTTCTCCTGACCATGAATGTCATGGTAAGACACATTTTAAACCACTCATAAGAAATAATATGACCTATTAAAAACATTCCACAATAATTATATTTCAAGACCAAAATTCCACTCCAAAGCCTAGTTAGAATCTAAATTTGGTATTTCCCTTTTTGGAAAGAAACTCCATAAGAACAAATAACACAAAAACAAAAGACTCTTAATGACTCTAACACAACCTAAGGGACCCTAAAATACCTCTCTCACACATATAATACTATAAATGGCTAACATGAAACTTTAAAACACAATAATAACTTATGTCAACTTGTGATGCTCTGCATCACAAATATAAAGTAAAAATCAAATGACCTTGTACAAATATAAAACTTATTAAAGAATCTCACACATATGTGGAATTCACAGATAAATTTGAACATAATAGTAAAATCCTTAACATCGAGGCTATGAGCTAATGACACATGGACATTTAGGATTGATAGATCACTAAAGTATTAAAATTTAAGGGTGAATCCATGTCACTCTTATTAATATGCAACATTAAGGGGTAAGTCATATTGTACATATAATAGACTTTCAAATTATAATTATAATTTGAATTAATAATTAAACAAGTGAGAATATTATTGATGAGTTATTATAGTTTGCACGTGACCTCCATTTTGACCATAATAAAGGTACATACCTCATGAGGCATGAAGATTTGTAAGTGTTATGCATGGTTTACAAATAATTCATGGCATGTTTTTGTATCTGTAACACTACACTTACCGGAAATAAAGAGGTGAAAAATATTTGGAATTAATTATGAATTATTTATAGGCTTTGAACATTATTGAAGATAAATCACCAACCTCTTTTAATGTTACCCTATAACCACCATTATAAAAATTTGTAAATCAGAAGCATACAAAACCATATTATGCTACAATGCCTATAATAATTTATTCAATGGTTCCCTTAACACTTCATATTAAACTTTATCAACATTCAAAAAACATACATGTGTTGATACATTTCATAAAATAAATGAGAATAACATGAATTTATTTACAATTACTAGTTGTTATCATATTGATGTACACGATACTAAAAAAATGAAATTCCAAGATGCAATTTTAAAAGGCTAACTTATGTTTTCCAAACTTTGAGTTACAAAATATTTCACTTGGACTTTATGATATATTTTTTTACTCCAAATTATATTTTGGAAATGTACATGATATCTTTGGGAACCTTATGATTATGTATGTTTATGTTAACATATATTTCATAAATAATTAAATTTCACTTTTAAATAGTTTTGGAAAGTATATATTAAGAAGAAATTTCAAATATTTCATTAAAATTGATATTATGTGAT
>JARHVA010008738.1:0-90000 GCA_037957365.1 Torreya grandis
TTAAATGCCCTATTCTAGTAAAACATAGAAGAGTTGTTACACATGTGAGGAATGATTAATTATATTCACAATATCTACTAAATAATACATATTATAGAAATTATCATTTAGTAAGCTCCCTGGGTTTGTAATTCATATAATCAAGTTGGAGCTAATAATATCCCCCAAGGCTATGATTTTGGTGTAAGTCATAATAATACTCCAGTAAAAGGACCCTTACCTCACTGAAATAAGTAATTATTAAGAAACCATAAAAAATTTATAGTAGGGCCATGGTAATTATTTCCCTAGCTTGAAAGTCAACATGGGGATAACTAAGGTAGGGGACCTGAACTATAAAGTTTCTTGGGTTTCCATCCCATTCTTGTAACTTGATGTTGATATTGTTGGCAAGGAGCAAAGAATTCACCATATCATTATTTTAGGTCATTTTAGGCATAGGGAGTCTATAATACCTTTCAAAATCATTCCCACTTATATACATTTTTGGGGTCTTGTTGTTTGAAATGTAGTATTTTCCTAAAAACTTTACCATTGATAAATATATCAACTAATAGGTTAATATAACTCATTACCTCTGGTTTGGTAGATGTGTTATGGAAACTGACTTCTTTATTTCCATTAAGTCATCTTTATACCTCTGTTAATATCTAAATTTGGTTATCAACCTTGTATGGTTTGACTATAATGATATCATCCCAAATGATAGATTAATGTTTGATTTCAAGATAGAGGATTGTGTATTCAGTCAGCCTTGAAATTGAATATGTAGATATAACTTGAAAGTGAGATGAGTAATCCACTAAAACTCTAGTCTAAAAGTTTATACTCTATGAAAAATTGTTAAATTCTTGGTTGGTTATGTGCTCTTCTTAATTTCCATACTCTGTGATTTCCTTTTGGTGGGTTGGATGAAAGATAACAATATAGCTTTAGGATCGAAGTGCATTCACATCCACTAAAACCACTACTATATTATCACATAACTATAGGACTCCATTAGGGTGCTAGGAGAGGTGTTTCAATTAATAGGAAAAGGTTTTTATTGTGTTTTCAACTTTTTTGGTGTTTATTTTTACTCCTCTCATATGAAATATTTTTTCTTAATTAAGGATGTGATTACATGCCATGGGAAATGTTTTTTTTAATCTCAATTAGTTATGTTTTTGGGGAACCTTTTTTCATTACGATATCTCTTTCTTCAGCTTATTTTTTGAGGTTTTACCAAGGTTTATTTCATTTTTAATATTATTTATATGATTTAATTTAAAACCTTCTTATTTGTTTTAAATTTTCTATGGTTTATTTTTACTCCTCCTACATGAAATATTTTTTCTTAATTAAGCATGTGATTACATGACATGAGACAATGTTTTTATCTCAAGTAGCTATGTGTTTGGGGAACCAATTTCATTTTGATATATCTTTCTATAGATTATTTTTTGAGGTTTTACAAAGGTTTATTTAATTTATAATATTATTTATATGATTTAAGTTAAAACCTTAATATTGGTTTTGTTTTATATTACTCCTTGTGATTTTACAAGTTGACCTGACTGTAATTTATTGATTAAAACATTGTAGGATCTCAACTATTTAGCTCATTGGATATAACTAAATTATAATAATGAGTAAATAATTAATTATGTGGCATCCATTAGGGAGATATTTTTGGAATGAAATTTAATGGATTTTTTAGTGAGTAACTAGATAGAGTAGTTAGAGGATTCTTCGGTAACCCCTAATGGACATGTACACTCACCACTAGGGTGATTATGTGGAACATGACATCAAATAATCCCCTCATATGGTATACTTTTTATTCATGTGGATATTATATAATGATAAATAATAGCTATAGTTCCATGGTGCATGTGTTTTGAGTTATAGTTTTATTTTTGTATATTCAATAAAAGGCATAAACCATGATAGGTTGATATTTCCTAGTGGTAGAGTTAAATTATAAAGTTTACTATGATTTTTTAATTTTATTGGGATCACATACTAAATATATAATTCTTAGGAGCAATAAATAATAACTCTTAACTCATTTTAAGTATTGTAATTCACATTAATTTATGTCTGATATTGCTCATATTTCGTAAAGGAAATGTGCATAAGTAGGAACAAAATGAACACTTAAGGATATGAATAAATGAATCCACAATGATAGTTCCAATCACTCTTTTTACTTATTATTTATTATTAAAAAAATGGAATTTCCATCTGTTGGAGATGAGGCATGATTATTCTCTAAAATTTATATAAATGTTCATTATATTTTATGAAACTAGTATATTACTCTATTTTATTATTGATTAAATGATAACGTTTATATAAGTGATTAAATGCCATTGTGATCACCTTGAAAATAACATTAAGTAGAGGAAACTCCTATTTTATTGTAAGAATGTGAATCATTTTCTTCTAATTGGAAATTTTAGTTTTTATTTTTCTTCCTTCAATAGAGTCCTACATATGTGTAATGTAAGTGATTGCTTCCTTTCATTATCTCTACATTGAAAAACTTCTCGTTTCATTCACATGGATATTGTAAATTATCACCTTAGTTAATTTCCTTAGTTTATTATGGAATAACTATCGTTTATCCTATTTATATCTTGATACCTACCTAGCAATACAAAACATTGTGACACTTGGCACAATCACATTGTAGAGAGAAACTCAATTATTTCTCTAAACATTTTTCCATGTGGCTACTCCATGGATCAACAAATGCATTGGTTTATGAAATATATTTTAAAACATGAATTTATTCCATTTTAAATCTGATTA
This sequence comes from Torreya grandis, assembly GCA_037957365.1. Taxonomy (NCBI): domain Eukaryota; kingdom Viridiplantae; phylum Streptophyta; class Pinopsida; order Cupressales; family Taxaceae; genus Torreya; species Torreya grandis. Next base: position 2,797 of record JARHVA010008738.1, read on the forward strand.
AATCTTAACATATCATTTTAAATTAAATCTACATGACATATATAATATTATCACTTTATGAAAACACATTATCTACCTTACACTAATTTGGAAATCCTATGTGATCATGTCACTTGATAGAAGATCCCACCACATTAAATATTCAATTATCAATAACTAATCTATAGTCTATATCCAATTCATGACCTTGTGCCTATGTGATGATAACATATGGACATAATAAATCATTTCAATATGATATGGATTATGTTATATATTTTTAACCTTACTCACACATTTTGTATTGGTTTCATATATATCCTTAATGTTTACTTGATTTGAAGTGATGTGGAATCTTATGAAATTTATAGCATGACTCAATGAGAATGTGTACCTATGTGGGAACATTGCCTCTCTTGCATCAAACATGATGTCATTTTAGCATGAAATTTAGCCTGACTAAAACTAAGTCCACAAATGCATGTAACTATGAATTACAATTTTAATGTGAGAAAAAATATAAATATTATGTCGCTCAATTGTGGGGCCCATAAAATAGTGAATACACTTTGATAATAATAATATATAGGATTAGTAGTTTATTTTTATAAGGATGTAGGTAACTCGTGATGAGAACATGTGGTGCCATCCTAATTCCACAATAAAAAATTTCATTTACAATGGTTTAGTAACTTTGTAATCCAAAAGACCTATAGACCTATAGACTAAAAATATTATGTTTACAAAAGTTAGTAATGGTCTTACACCAAAATTTGTTGAAATAACTCTGTATGGCTATTGGCAATATGTGCAAAATCCTAAGCATCAATTTAAGCATAAGTGTTTGTCTTTATGCAAGTGCTTTTTTCCATGTCATCATACGCCTACTCTAAATCATACATTTATACATCATCTCAAATTCCATCACTCTCAATCCAAGAAAATAACTTGTTATATCTACCATCAACCTAGTCACAAATCCCTTAATTACTAAATTAAAAACCCTATTATTAGAGTTGTGTATTCCTATGAAATAATAGTGTGGTGGGTTATCGTTAATGAAAATGAAGATTTATATGATTAGGATGAAATATATGAACCTTTTATATAAGAAATAGAGTATGAATAAGAAGAACTAAAAGATAATGATCTATATGAGTTGGATGTTTTCATTGATGATTTGGAAGAATAAAAACATGCTTTCATGTATAGACCTTAAATACCCTTTAGAGAAGTAACCTCTATAAGTATCAGAAGAGGAAGAAAAAGTACCTCTTAGCCTCTTTTCCAAGAATAGAGAGGAGGAATAAAACAACATCTAGGAAGAGGTAAATAGTATCCACATTATAGTAAACCACCTATAGTAAAACCACCAAGTATATTACTACTAGCTTTTTCAAGAAGTTTCAAAGCTAGTGACATATGGATGAAGGATAAATTTAGTTTCTTACTCCAAGATGAAGTAGTTACCATCATAATTTCACCAAAATTGGATGAAGACCCATATACTAAATATGTTCATTAAGAATAAATATATTATGTAAAAATAGAAGCTTATGAATGGGAATCTTCTCAATATAGAATGAGATGGGGAGAAGAATCAAATTGGGAAGAAGGAATTTATCCTTCATGACAATGACCAGAATGTTTAGATCCTACAAAATGTAAATTGGTATGTTTATCCACACTTATACCTAAAGAACCAAATCTTGTATAAATTTACAAACTATAAATGGAAGGTATGCTCAATTTATCTCAATCCAAATTAATAATAAACATATTAATTTGATATGGGTGCTTCTCTTTATTTTAGTATGTTAGTTGTATTATATGATTGGGAAGAATTAGATGAAAAATATAGTGATAAGTCCTTAGACATTCAATGAAATCATTTTACCTCTAATGAATATAAACATTAAGAACCCATGGTTATATAAGATAGGACTTTTCACTGACTTCTTTGACCATGATTATCTACTAGTAGACTACCTACTAGGAGGACTTCATTGATAAATATTATCCATATGAAAATTCCCTGAATGTGTCATGTTCAATATTAATGTATAAATAATTAGATATTTGATGTATAGGTATTGGTACAGATGATTTTGAAACAAGCTTGCCTTATTAGGATTATCTCTACTAGCCCTCTTAAAGCATTATTTTGGGAAATTTTATAATTATAGAAGGTTTATAGATAAATAATTATGGATTCAAGTACCCTTTATCTTTATTTAAAAACACATAAAATTTCATATTAAAACTCAAAAGATAAGTACTCTATTTTCAAGTATATTCACTCTTTTAGATCTCTTGCTAGTAGCCCTTTGAAGGTAGTTTTATTGAGAGTTTATCAAACATACAAGGTTTCAAATCAAATAAAGGACATTTTCAAAAACTCATTAATGGTTTGCAACACTCTAGTAAATTTTAGGACCATTAAATTAACTCTAACCTTTTCTCTATCAATTAGGTCTCTAATTATGTCTCTTATGCCTAAAACAAAGTTTTTTATCTAACAAGATCCACATGTTCCAGGATTGAAAAATAATGAACAAAAAAAATACTTTCAAAACCAAAATTACAAGAATCCAATATATTGAAACAATAACCAGATTTTATTTATGTTTATTGATTTCAAATAATTAAAAGACCATGCATAAATAAGCCTCAACTCAGAATTAGAGTTTACATGCAAAAATTATTAGAAATATATATATATATATATATATATATATATATATATATATATATATATATATATATATATATATATATATATATATATATATATATCTAAGAAAATCTTCTATTTTTAGCAGCTATTATTTATAGTAATTTTTACATGCAAGCACGTGCAACTCTAAAAATATCCCAAAATATTCTAAACACTAAAATTAGGCTATATGATGAATTTAAATTGATGTTCACATCTGGTCATAAAAATATTACATTTTAAAAAAAAAAACTTGAAAAAATCATTAAATTGTAAAATCATTAAATTGTAATTTTGGACCCTCATATGGTCTTATTTGGCCTCAATTTTTTTTTAAATTCATCTAAGTGGAAATTATATCTTATGGAAGAAAAAAAAATTACATGATCATTTTGTCATGTGGAAGAGCTCAAAAAGAGCTATGGATCAAAAGTTATGGCCTCTGAAAGTTGACTTATTTTTCTGCATCATTCTCCTTTGGTTGAAAACAACTCAACTCCTATGAGTTGCCTTGATTATACTACTACCATTTGTATTTTTCAATATTATTTAATTCCAATTATATAATCTAAGTGTTTTCTTCTTTTTTTAATATTTCCCACTTGACTAAATACCTATTATAATTCCCTTATCTTGTGTTCACTGTCTTCATATCCAAAACACGAACTATTTTTTCCTTCTTCTTTGGAACCTATTGCTACTAATTTACTTATTCATCTTCATCACTTTCACAATTTTATCCATAGAATTCATATGAATCTAAAACATTAAATACTGAAGAGATATAAAAATTTTGTGGTAAACTAACCTCATAAGCATTATCATTGATTTTCTTCACAATTCTGCATGGCCCAATTTTCTTGTAATTCAACTTGTTGTACATGCCTTTTGGAAATATTTATTTCCTAAAGTAAACCATTACCAACTCTCCTTATTCAAATACCTTGGATCTTATTTTGACATCTACTGATGATTTATATTTCTCATTAATTTCTTGTAACTTTCTTCTTACTCCTTGCAACTATTGCATATGCTCTGCAAATGCTTCTGCATCATCACTAACTCGATCTAAAATTGGTAATTATACCAAATATTAAATATCAATAGGAATTATCCCATGAACAATTTGAAATGGTGATTTCCCTATTGATCTATTCACTAAATTATTATATGTAAACTTAGCTTATGGTAAAGCCACGTACCATTTCTTGGGTTTCACTCCCACTATGCATCTCAACACATTTCCCAAGATCCTATTCACAAATTCTATCTATCCATCTATTTTTGGGTGATATTGACTACATAATTGTAGCTTAGTACCCATATTCTTCCACAAATACCTCCAAAAATGACTTAAAAATTTTGTGTCTGTATCTGAAGTAATAGTCCTTGGAACACCATGCAATCTCACAATATCCTTAAAAAATAGTTCTACAACTCTAGTGGCATCATTAGTTTTTTACATGAAATGAAATGAACCATGTTATAAAATATATCTACAACCATAAAAAATTATTCATTACCTCTTTGTGTGTTTGGTAATCCCAACACAAAATCCATACTCAAATATGTCCATGGGCCTCTTGGAATCGGTAATGGCATGTATAGTCCAATATTTTGTGCATGTCCTTTAGCCACCTAACATATCCTGCACCTAGAAACATACCTTGTGACATCTCTCTTCATATTTGGCAAAAAATACTTTTCTTACACCAAATATATTTTCTTCATCTTACCAAAATGTCCAGCCAAACCTCCACTATGTAGTTCTCTTATTATATTATCTCGTAGAGACCCAACTAGAATGTGTAATTATTTCCCCTTTAAGAGATAACATTATTATATAAGATACTCACCATGAATATTATCTTTCCCACCTATTGATATATTCTTTCACTACTCAACTACCTTACCAAAATATGGATCGGTATCATATAATTTTGTGACAGCTTCAAATCCAACTACTTCATTCACCATGGTAGTTAATAATGGTGTTCCCCTACTCAATTCATCAGCTACCTAATTCTATTTTCTTGATTTATATTTCAACACAAAAGTATACCCCTATAAGAAAGATACCCACTTTGCATGCCTATTATTCAACTTCTTTTGTGTATTCACATAATTCAAATCCTCATGATCTGTAAGTAGGATAAACTCCTTAGGCACTAGGTAGTGCCTCCAATGCCTTAATGTTTACATAATTTCATAAATTTCAACATCATAAGTAGAATAATTTTTTCTTAATTCATTAAATTTCTCACTAAAATATGCTATTAACTTTCCTTCTTGACTCAACACAACACCAATTTCCACAAATAAAGCATCATAGTCAACCTCAAACACTTTGCTAAAATCTTGTAATGATAAAATTGGTCTTTATGTAATCTTATTATTTAAAAATTCAAACATTTCTATGGATACTCTATTCCATGTAAATTCCTTTCCTCTTTTGCAATCTATTATTGGTGCCACAATACTACTAAAATTTTTAATAAATTTTATGTAAAAAGTTGATAAACCATGAAAAATTCTTACCTATATAATGTTTTTTGTAATAGGCCACTCAATAATTGCCTTCACCTTTTCTTCATCCATTCTCACACCATCTACTAAAATTATAAATCTAAAAAATACCAAACTATTCTGCACAAACCTACACTTCTTCAAATTTTCATACAACTTCTCTTTTCTTAACTAATCTAGTACCATTCTCGCATATTTTAAGTGTTCTTATTTATTCTTACTGAATATCAAAATATCATCAAAATAAAAAACCATAAACTTAGTAATATATTAACATACCACTATATTCATCATCCTCGTAAATGCGCTAGGTGCATTAGATAATCTGAAGGGCATCACCATCTACTCATATAAGCCATCCCTAGTCTTGAATGTAGTTTTCCACTCATCTCCTTCATGAATTCAAATATGATAATAATCACTCCTTCAATTAAACTTGGTAAAATATTTTTCTCCTAAAATCACATCCATCATATCATTTAAACAAGGTATAAGAAATTTATACTTGGTTGTAATTTTATTAATTCCTATACTATCTACACACATTCTCCATCCTCCATCTCTCTTTCGAGTTAGCAATTTTGGTGTAGTACATAGACTCATACTCTCCCTTATCAGCTTCTTTCTTAAAAATTTAGTAACTTGTTTATGTAATTCTACATGTTCTACTGGACTCATCCTATAAGCTAATTGATTGGGTAGAGCTGATCCTATAATTAAATCAATGTGATGTTGAATATCTCTCTTCAGTGGTAAACCATATGATAACTCATCAAGCATAACATCTAGATATTCTTTCAACACTCTTTCTACTTCTGTTGGTATTTTCACCATTTTCATGTCTTCATTCTTTGCTACTAATATATAATAACCTACCACTTACATATCCTGGATAAATTATTTAGTATAGAGCATGGGTTCCTACCTTATTTTTTTCTTTAAGAGGTAACAAAACTACTTTTTTACCACCTTTCCAAAAAGTGTACGTGTTCTTTACTTTATCATGAATTACTTTCCTATCAAATTTCCATGGCCTCCCCAATAACACATGACATGCATCCATCAGAATAACATCACACCATATTTCATCATTATAAGTTTTTCTTATAATTTTTTTGATTAAGCACCTTTTATATACTATAACCTCATTTCCTTTCTTAAGCCATGAAATCTGATAAGGATTAGGATGATTTTTACATTACAAATGTAGTTTCTCTATCATTTCTTTAGAAATCATATTTTCACAACTACCACTATCTATAATTACTTTACATACCTTTCCACCCAAAGTACATCTTGTTTGAAAAATGTTTGACCATAGCCATGTATCACCACCTTATTTATCCTGCACTTATTCCTTCCTTTGAAATATCATTTTTTTTCTTATCATGAGATTCTCTCCAACATCTACTAGTGCAATATCAGTAATTTGCTCTTCTATCTTAGCCTCAACCAGATTCATTCTTGAGTGATCCTCTTTAATCCTTAATCTTAATAATGTGGATATTCAAATTCCATGTGCCCTTCTTCTCCACACCTATAACAAACATAATATCTACGTTGATTCAGGAACTATCCTCTAGCACCACCATAACCTTGTCCTCTCTGAAACCCTCTTCCTCTTTGTTGGTATTGAAACCCTTGCCTATTATCTTCTTGCCTTTTTAAAATACATGATAATTCACGTCTATTAGTATTATTCCCAACTTTGGTGGTATTAAACCCACATTATCCCCTTATTGGAGGGGATCCACCTCTTCTTGGACCAAGAAACGTTTTTCTAAAATTTTGTCTATTTTGTTTATCTTCTTCCTTCAAAGCTAATTGATAAGTCTCCTCTGTGCAAAGTATTTTATGTATGCTTAATTCATCTTGAATATTATATTTAAAACCATTTACATACCTTTCATCCCTATTCTCTTTTATTTCATCATGATCCATTCATATGGAAAGATTATAAAACTCATCTATATACTCTTGTGCACTATGATCTTTTTACCTCAAATTTTGGAATCTTCTCTATAGGGTTTATGTATAATCCACAAGAATAAATTTCTCCCTATGATTCTTCACCATATTTTCTTTCATATTAATCTTCTCTTTAACTTTTATCTATCTCTCTTTCTATACGTTATCCCACCAAATCATTGCATGACCTTTCAATTTCATGCATGTAAACTTTACCTTCTTGTCTTCTCTCATAGTCTTCCACTCAAAGAACTTCTCCATGCTATTCATCCAATCTATCAACTCCTTTGTTTTTAAACTCCATCCATAATATAGAACATCAACCTTGATTCCTTCATTTCTTCCTTATAAACCCTGAACCATCCTTTATTTGATCTATATTGGTTGATCTTGATGTTCTTCTTCTTGCTAAATTTCTTCATCATGATCTATGAATTTCTCAATTTCACCATCACCTTGTCTTTTTATCTAATTGGTGATAACCTCAGTCAATAATTCCACTTACCTCTATAGCTCTTGTATAGTCTAGTTTATTTGTGCAATACCTCCTCATCCTCTTTCCATTTCTTACTCCTCTAAGATTCAACTGTGCTCTGATATGAGATAATGAACCAAAAAATTACTTTCAAAACAAAAATTACAATAATCCAAAATATTAAATCAATAACAAAAATTTATTCATGTTTATTTATTCAAAATAATTACAAGACCATGCATAAATAATCCTCAACTCAGAATTAGAGTTGACATGCAAAAATCCAAAAAAAGCTAAAATCTAAAAAAAACTTCCATTTCTAGTAGCTACTATTTATAGTAAGTTTCACATGTAAGTGTGTGCTGATCTAAAAATCTCTCATTATATTCTAAACACTAAAATTAACCTACAAGGTGAATTTTAACAGAATTTCATGTTCAATCATAAAAATTTTAAATTTTAAAAAATAAAAATAAATCTTGAAAAAATAATTAAATTATAATTTTGGACCCTTAGATGGTATATTTTGGCCTCTAAATTTTTTTGAAAAATTGGATCTAAATATAAAGTGTAGCTTAGGACAATAAAAAACTTTTCAAGATAGTTGTTTTGGCACGTGGAAGAGTTCAAATGGAGCTACAACTCAAAATTTATAGCCTCCAGAAGTTGATTTTCATTTTTTTTTGCATCAAAAAATAATGTTTGATTCACCTTTATAATTAAAAACACATCATCCATGAAAATTTAGAAGAATTAATCACTCTCTAAAAACTAAAATCATGAAATGGTCAAACCTCTTCATTAGGTCTTTTATGCAGACTAAGAGAGGTAAAAAGAAGGTTTTCTAATGAAAATCAAAGTCTCAATTACTCAAAATGGATGGAAAAGGTCTGTGCAACCTCAACATAGACTCAAAAGGGTATAACATTATCCTTCATTGACAAAATATTCAAAAACTTATGATTTCTTACCTTTTATAATGTTTGTCAAGGAAAGGTATAGGCTTGTGAGAATGAGTAAGATATTTTGATGAGGATTTATTATTTAATTGAGTGTTAAAACTTCAAATGAGTTATAATTAACTTATAAACTTTTTGCATTGTCTTATCCTTCTCAAATAACCCTGAATAATTGCAAGAACCACTTTGATTATAAAAAGAATTGAATGATCATATATAGATATGTATAGAATAGAGTTTTTTATTTCTCAAGTTGAAAATGATCAATTCCTTTTCTTAGTCTTCATTAAATTCCAAAGTGAACAATTTACCTTCATTCATTAAGATAATACACTCAATTCAAATCATAATACCATGTCATTCTTGTGCTTTAGTATTCAAGTTTCTCAATGAACATATATAATTTTTTTGAGGAAATAATCATGTTTTTATACTCAAAAGTTCTTTCTAATTTCTTAGAGCCCAAAAATTCATTTATTCACTTTCATAATTCCTCACTATAAGTCGTTCACATATTATATGCTCCTAAAATAACTCTAATTGTTTCTTTGTTCTTTCCAACATATGTTTCTAAAAACACCATATAATATTGAGCTTATAACACATTGATTAACACAACAAAAGAGACTACCAAGGGTAATTAAACACTAAAATGACATTAAATAGACTTAAAACACCTGGCCTAACTAATACTAAATAAAAACATCTCTCAAGATGCTAAAAAAACCCATTAAAACTAAAGAGAACCCTTCAAAAAATTAAATTTGAATTTTGGAAGGAAAATTCCAAATTAAAATTTACTCAAAATACTTGGATAATATTAAAAAATTTAATTTAATATCTCAAAGACCCCTATAAATAAATAATCAATCCAAAATTAATAACGACAAGCCAAAACTTAAAACTAGTAGTGATGCACTTGCATCATATTCCCAAGGGGAAAAAAATGGAATCATAATTTTTTTTTCATGAGGTATGGAAGAGTATTCCCATGTTTATTTATCTATTATTATGTCATCTAAGTGGCATATTCATAAGGATGATGTTTCCACTTAACTAAATACTTAAAATATTCTTTGTCTTATTTTCTTAGCAATCTTCTTGTCTAAGATGATCTACAACTCCTCCTTCTTAGTTTTTAGGAATTGAATTTCCAATTTTTGGACTATTATACCTTCTCATTTTTTTTCTCACTTTCATCACCTTGTTTAAATGGATATAGTTCTGTAAAATTAAAAATGGAAGAGACGCCCACTCCACTAGGCAATTATATCTCATAAGCATTATTAGAAAACTTTTTACCTCTCTAATTGACTTGGGATTTGGCCACTCCATTGTGAATTTAAATTTATCCCTATCCATTTTTAATACTCCTTAAGATATCACAAAACCAAGGGAAAACATCTATATTTTCATGAATACACATTTATTGATGTTTATTAGTAACTTTTCCTCTTGTAATATTCTCATAACCAAATGCAAACGATGGAGATCTTCTTATTTTATATGAATGTAGATTAGTATTTGATCCAATTAAAATACATAAAACTTACCTATGAATGTCTTAATAACCTCATTAATGAGTCTCATGAGTTTACTAGATGTATTAGTGAGTCCAAATGGAATGACAAGCCATTCATTTATCCCTTCATTAGTATTGAAGGTTATTTTCCATTCATCTCCATGCCTGATTTTGATTTGGTATTAACCACTCTTGAGGCCAATCTTGGACAAATTTTTTTCCCCATTCAAAAAATCCATCAAGTCTTCAATCATTGGGAGAGGAAACTTGTATCTTATAGTGATCTTGTTTATTTCTCTTGAATCTATGCACATCCTCCAATCTCCTTATTTATTAGGCACTAAAACTATTGTAATTGCATATTGATTAAGGCTCTCCTTAACCAATACTTTGTCCAAAAGTTATTGAACTTGATTTTTGATCTCAACATTTTCTTTTGGTGTAATATTTTATGTTACCTTAATATGAAAGCTTGCTCCTAGAATGTAGTCAATATGAGGACTGGCTTTTCTTATGGGTATAAACTCACTAGATACTTCATCTACTATAATATCAACATATTCCTTTAGCACAAATTTAAATTATTGAGGAAACTCATTCACCTTGGTTTCTATTATGACTATTCTAGGCTTGAGCACCACTACAAATCCTAACTCTTCTTCTTTCATTGCATTCACGAACTCCTTTTCACTTACTATAATTACACTTAAACCAATATTTTGTTCACCATCTTGTTCTTTAATAGGTATCAAGGTATGGATTATACCATTATTCTCCAAGATGTAAACATTTATCCATTCGTCATGTGTTTTCTTCCTATCCTATTTCCAAGGCCTTCCAAGTAGCACAGGCACGTGTCCATTAGCATACTATCACAAAGGAATTTATCTTTATAAATTCTAATTTGAAAGTTCACCCAACATTGTTAATTAGCTATTACTTTTTTACCTTTTTTAGCCATGAATCCTTGTAGGGAGTTGTATGGGTCAACCTTTTCAATCTTGATTTATGCACCATTTCAACTCAAACTAGGTTATTTATGCTACCTAAATCAATAACTACTTTACAACATTTACCTTGAAACTTTCATGAGGTTTTTAAAAGAGTATTTCTTTGTGTAAGTTCCTTATCTTTACGTGTTTTGATCAACAATTTCCTCATAAGAAAATATTCACCTACATCTAGTTCTTTCACATCATATGGAGAGCCAACACTCTCCTCTTTAGTTGTTTAAACAACCTAATTTTTGTTTTTAGTCCTATAACTTCCTTATTCTTGACCCTCTATACACTCCCAAAACCTATGCCCTACAAATTTATTACGCTTGAAGCACTTACTTGTGAATCCACTATATATTCTTCCTCTTGATGCATATTCACCTTTGAAATATTATGATGTGTTTATCTTCTACTAAGCTTGGCTTCAAATTTTAATGCAAGTTGATAGCATTTTTAAAGAATATTAGGGATTCATCTAGAAAATTGTATCTCAATCCAGTAAGATATCTAGAAACATTTTCTTTATCCTCCTCTATATGCCCTAATATGATGACCAACTTATAAAACTCCTCTATATACTCCTTAACACTCATTTCCTTTTAATTCAAAGTCTGTAGTTTCTTAAAGATATTTGTTTCATGATCACTTGGTAAGAATTTTCATTTTCACTTGGAGATCATCTAGTCTAAGGATTTTATCTTTGACTTGAATTTATTTATTATTTATTCTTAGATGAAATCCCATAAAAGGGATGAATGTCATTTTAGCTTTGTGAGAGTGAACTTCACCTGGTTCTCCTCTAGGACACTTTCATAATCAAAGTATTTGTCTAGTTCTATAATCTAATAAATAATTTATTCTCCATCCAAAATTCATAAATATGTAATAATTTATACTTTTAGTTTGGACCCATATTTCATTATTTCATTTAGTATTCTATCGATATCTTTTTCATCATAATCTCTATCTTCTACATCTTCCTCTTTTGCTTCTTGAGTTTCTTCATCTCTATCACTTTTGTCCCCTATTAGGATTCTCTTTGATTAGATTATATTAATGCAAGCCTATCATCAAACAATACTTATGTTCTATAATTCCTCCAATATAGTTTGAATCTTTTTTTTATTCCTTTTAGGTGGCATCTTATCTTCTCACTCTCCAAGCTATCTGACCAAAAACTACTCTCCAAACTAGCTGACCAAAAAATATCAATTCACTCTTTTTATGTAAGAGTGTACACCTTATTTAAATATCCTTCAAGTCTCATACCTACTCCAATACCAAATTGATGCATAAATATTAGTGCAAACAACTTTGAAACAAACCTACCTTCTTAGGTTTATCTCTACTATCCCTCTCAAAGCATTGCTTTGGATGATTTGACAATTGTAGAAGGCTTATAGGTAAAATAATTAAGGATTAAAGTACCATATATATTTAAAAACACACACATAATTAGATTCAAACTCAAATAGAATTACTCTATTTTCAAGGATCTTCACACTATTAGGTCTCTTGCTAGTAGCCCTTTGAAGGCACTTTTTCTGAGAGTTTGTCAAACATATAGGGTTTAAAATCAGATAAATAATATTATCAGATACTCATTAAAGTTTTACAATACATTAGTAAATTTTAGGAACCAAATATCAAAATAAGTACATTAACTCCAACCTTTTATCTATTAATTAGGTCTCTAATTAGGTCTTTTAGGCCTAAAATTGAGTTTTTGCTCTAACAAGCTCCACACATGCCAGGATTGAAAACTAGAGTTTTAATCACCTTTATAATTAAAAAAACTCATCCACACAATTTTTTTAATTTTGAATCACTCTCTAAATACCAAAACCATAAAATGGTCAAACTTCTTCACTAAGTCTTTTGTATAGGCTGATAGAGGTGAAAAGAAGGTTTTCTAAAGCAAATCAAAGTGTCAATGCCCAAAAATTGATATAAAATGTATGTTAAACCTTAAGATAGACTTATAAATAGATAACACTATCTTTCATTGACAAACGAATCAAAAACTTATGATTTCTTACATTTAACAATGCTTATCAAGGTAGGGTACAAGCCTGTGAGACTGAGTAAGAGATTTTGATGAAGTTTTATTCTTTCCTTGATTGTTAAACCTTTAAATGGGTTATAATAAACTTATAAACTTTTCCCATTATCTTATCCTTTTATTTAACAATTTTGGGAATATTGGTGTATTATTCTTAATTTAGTTAAAGGGTCTGAGTAGTAAAATCAGTAAACAAATAGATAATAATTAAGCTACTAATTTGTGTAAATTAATTGCAATTGATATTTTTCTAAAAATAGTAATAAGGAGAAGAAAATAAAACTTATCTAGAACTAATTGATCTGATTGAGATAGAAGCTGAAATTCACTATCTATAACTAAGACACTATCATAAACTAAGATCTAAATTTCATTTTATGATTGGATAGGAGTATCAAAGCTAGACAGTAGTGGTATTAATGCTATAGTCTACCTCTACCACTATTATCTTGAGGATCTGATCATTTTAGGTTTTTTTTCTATATTTATGTGACCCTATATGTGAAGTTACATTAGTTAGAAGTCTGTATAGCTCCCTATAGAGTAGATTCTTTCTTCAAATCTTATCTTTTATTGTGATTTTGATCAATTTTGAGCAAGAAGGGGGGTTAGTGTGTGTAATATGATATTATGTATATAAATATGTAGAATGATAAACTAGATGTGCTTGAGGTGGCTAGGGACTGGTGTAAGGAATTAAATGAGATTGTAAGTGTGTTGGATGGTTGTATGTAGAGAATACAAAAGATTACTTTAGTAGTCTTGCTTGTATTCTTGTTTGTTGAATGATATTTTCCAACCCTTTCCAAATGATGTTTGAATGGGATTTTATAGGGATCTATTAATCATGGGTTGAGTGTACTCACTCTAGGCCAACAATCTTAAAGATGGAGAACCAGAGAAAATTGACCATTAGGGTTAGAAATGGGCTTGGACAATAGCACTAAAAGTAATAGTAGTAGCATCGGTGTTATAGTTTAAGTGTGGTGCTACTATCTTCAGCATATGGGACCTAGGGGGATTGATTTATCATGGAAAGAGGGGTCTGGCTTAATTGGGATCAAGTCTAGAAGGATACAGATGACTGGGATTCAGTGAAAAGATGCCTATAAGGGTCATAAAAGTAAGCATGAGGGACCTAGGGGTTAGGTGTCATTAGCCACACTCAAGTTACCAATTTTCACATTTTATATGACTATATTAGGCCCCCCTTTGTTCTAGTGATGCGACAAAGAAAACTACTAGGATAAATTAAAAATAGAAAGCATACATGAACTTACCTATAAGGGTGAAGCTCATGAAGCTTTGTGATGTTGGGTGTGCATAGAAAGAGCACGTTGTGGAGTGTGAATCTACAAAATAAAATCAAAATTAGATTATTTCTTAATAAAAATGATATATCTAAAATAAGAATTTATAAATTTGGGTAAGAGAGAGATGAATAAAAAGTAACAAATACACCTCACCAAGTACGCAGACCAATACAAAACATATTATGATGTTGAGTGATGTTGAGTAATTTTAGATGTGTGTTAAACCAAGAGTAATATCATGAATGGAGATGAGTGCTCAATTCCCTAAGAGTGGCTCAAGAATACAAAGGTTGGCCCTTTGGATCCATCGTCACCCCTAAGTGAAGTTAGGTTATCATGCATATGATGATCGATGTTTGGACTGTGTCTAATCCCTTTGAATAGGTGGTTAAAGAATAAAAAGGCTAGCTAGTCCTTTGGCTCCATCATTACCACATGAAGTGAATCTATGAACTAATACCAATATAAAATATGTGTTGTATGAGATGGCTCTTGAAGCCCATGAATGTACTGTGATCTAATAATGTTGGCATAGATACCTGAATGCATTCTAAAAACTAGGCCACTCCAAAATATGGAGATTAGTTTGTATGAAAGCCACTCTGAACTGGTGCACTAGGCTTGTATTAAAGCCACTCAGGAACTCAAGAACTCAAGAAGTTAGTATTTTATGATATCCATTAAAAAATGATGCCAACCATTTATAGATTGAATAAGGCACGCAACTATTGATAATGTTTTAGTAATGCTAAACTTGGAAAGAAAGAAAAAAAAATGTGCCACACACATTGCCCCCAATCACCGATGTCTAAAACATGAAATTTGATCTGGAATTTGTACCAACTACCCTATCTAATATTGGAAGTGAGATCCATCATGCCACACATGATGCCCCCTGTATATTGATTTTTTGAGAAAAATTATACTAAAACTATTGATTCTAGTCTAGTCTATAGATAACAAAACTATAACTAAAATTACCTTTCTATTTGTTTCTATAAAATTTGGGTTTTTTGATATTTAGACAGGAGTGCCAAAAGTGGACACTAGTGGCATCAGTGTTATTTTCCAATTTGGGTGTTGTTGTCTAGGGCTAAATTTGATGATTATTCTAGATTCTTGACTATCTACTTGGTATGTTCTAAATATTTTGATGTCTAATTGTTGTTTTGGGTGTGTTTAATGTTTTTATTTTCATCATTAATAACTCTGAACTCTGATCATTAAGTGTGTTATGATGCAAAGATACATGATATAGCAATAATAATCAACAAGATATCTCAAGATCTAGCATGATTTGTATTTAGAGATTGTTAGATCTATAGGGGTATGCCTAGATGGATATAACAATGTAATAACATATTTAATGTATTAAACTATAAATGAAAGTTTGGTTAGTTGTTAATTCTTAGTTGGAGTGATGGAGCATGATGTCCATCATGGCATCCAGGAAATCAAAATAAATGCATGATGTGAATCATGGCATTGAAAATAATGAGAAGCAAAAAAGGAATAAGCACATAAGGAAAGAAGCAAGTAGCATACAAGGATGGAGAAGGGGCCAAGAAAAAAGGGGGCATGTGCACATGTCACTCAAACTAGAAAGCAAGCATACAATGCATGTTCAAATTCCACATACACATAATTGAAACAAGCAAAATTGGTGTGGAATCCATATTCATATAGAGGAGTACAAGCAAAGGACATTCGCAAATGTCCTAAGTCACACACATGAATATAAGCAAAGTACATTGGCAAATGTCCAAAGGCACAAACAAGAGACAAACAAGAAATAAGAAATACAAATAATCTAGCTATGTTAAGAAAGAAAAGAAATCATGTATAGAACTAGAAGTACAATCACATCTAACTAATCAAAGTAATAGAGAAATTATGCAAGACATGTGAGTATAATACTAGGTATATGCTAATAAATACACAAGTGTTATATACTAGTGAGTGTCGATAGAGTAATCTATGTAAGCAAGTAAGTAATGTACATCAACATGATAACTAGAATGTGTGGTGTAGGAATGACATGACCTAGATGGTGTAATCATGTATAATATGCCCCCAATGGGTATGTATATCAATGTGTGTCTCAATGTAGAAGTAGGATTCCACCTCAATGGGTAGAGTGAAGCAATCAAAGAGCTGGATGTCACTGCACACAATCAAAATAAGATCAAGCGAAGCATGGTAATGTAGATAAATCAACAAACAATAACCATATAATAACAAATATAAGTCTACCATAGTATTAGAAATGTGAAGTATGGATGATGTATATAATTGAAATTTTTTTGGTGTTTCTAAATTATTTGCATGTTTTGTATTTTGAAATATTTGAATATTTTTGTATTTTTGAAAGTTTTGAGATTTTTTGAATTTTTTTGAAATATTTGAGCTATATACAATCAATCAAAATAAGATCAAGCAAAGCATGGTAATGTAGATAAATCAACAAACAATAACCATAGAATAACAAATATAAGTCTACCATAGTATTAGAAATGTAAAGTATGGATGATGTATATAATTGAAATGTTTTTGGTGTTTCTAAATTATTTGCATGTTTTGTATTTTGAAATATTTGAATATTTTTGGATTTTTGAAAGTTTTGAGATTTTTTGAATCTTTTTGATGTATTTGATCTATATACAATCAAGCAATAAAAACTATGTACAGGTGATACTGAGAAAATTATGTACAAGTAATCATAATGAGATTATATACAAGCATATGAATAAAAGGCTAGGCTAGACGGGGTAAAAGGTCTAAGGATGGAGCTAGTTAGAGATGGATAGGGAGGAAGGGATTAGGACCATCATCAAATGCCTCAAGATCATCATCATAGGTATCATCATATGTTGTAGAAGTTGTGTGCATGGTGTTATCCTACTGAAGGTGAACTGAAGGTTACTCTGGTGGTGGACATATTGATTCCTTCTCTGGGATGTTTTATTTTGGTAGTAGATTGCTTTGGTAGAAGTGGAGAAGCTAGTGATGGTGGTGTTGTAATCTGAATAATACCTTGAACCTATAGTTTATCTAGTCTCTTCTATAAAGTTGTACATGAGTTTATATCATGACCTGTGATCTTGTGAAAAAGATAAAATAGGTGACCATCCTATTGTTATAATTTTCTAATATATTTGTGTCACACGATAGGTAAGGTGATTAATCCATGTTCAAGTAACATCTATAACATAATCTATGGTTGATACTATGTGTTACTTGCCTGAATTTGAATGAGTGACTCTCTATCCATAGAGGTAACGATGTGAACTGTATGTGTCAAGTGATCTATCTATGCTCATAAATGTGGAATATATCCTAAGAGTGTCATGAAATATGCTAAAAGTGATGTAGGATGTCTAATGAGAGATGTAGATTCATCTTGATACTCTCTTGGTATAACTAGTGTAAAGCTCAACCCACACAAATAGTCATCTATGAGTGTGGGTGTCATATCATCATCTAAAAAATCTTGGGAATATGTATCAACATCATGTACATATGGTAACTCAAAATTTACCACAAGGGGTAACTATGATATGGGGGTCTCATCAACTATAGTAGTATAAGACAATTGTACTGTGAGAGTATTTATAATTGATGAAGTGATTATATCTATAGAATCAACTGGTACTATTGGAACTACTATCGATGAATGTATATCTATAACATGTGTAGGAATCATGATTAATGGAGTAGTTAAAACAACTGAAGCTACTCTAACTAGCTTAATATCTATAGCTAAGGGAATAGCTATAAGTGGAAGAGTGTGAGAAGATATAGTCTCTCCAACCTCATATGTATGTATCTAATTAAGATAAATACAATGAGGTAGTGTATAAATAATGATATGAGGTGTCGTATTTATAGAAATATTTGAAGATGACTCTATAGTTAGATAATATCTAAATGGTTGGTTATCTACTAGACATGTGTATAGGTATTTCTCATGGAGAAACTTAACATATTGATGAAGAATAGAAGGAAGTACCCCCATAACATGTCTCTAGGGTTGTCTGAGTAAAATATTATAATGAAGAAGACCTAACATGACTTGAAAATATGTAGAGAGGGTTTTGGGTCCTACCATGATATCCAAAGCAATGGTGCCCAATGTCTATCATGGTATATCATCAAATCCCTGAATGTGCTTATATGAATTTTTTATGGATGCCATTTCTACACCCATGGTCTGTAAGAATGTAATATTACATATATTAAGTCTAAAACCACTATCAACTAGAACTCTCTTAATTGTGCTAGTTTTAACTTGAGCTTATATGAATAGTGGTAAATTTTGATCAATTACTATTTAACATGTCATGTCATCATGATAAAAATTAATAGCATATTCTATAGTTTTTAGTATGTTAACCACATATACAAAACAAGAAGGCTCAGATTCAATGGGCATAAAAGTCTGAGTGAGTAATTGATAAAGAATGTCCTTGAACACACTGGATTTTTGAAGTAGTTCTAACATGGAAATATTTCTCAACTGATCAACAATTTCATATGACTTATGCATATCTACTTGTGTGGGTAGATTGGGCTTGGAAAAAAAATAAATGGGAGGGTGGCAGGGCTCATGACTAGGTGGAGGAAGTATGGTGACACATCGAGTAAAAAATCTAACCACATTATCTACTATTCATATAGGTCTAGTAGTAACTAAGAGAGGAGAGAGAATATAATCAATAGGTTTAGGTGGTGGAGGTATAAATGGTGTCAACTAGCCTCTCTAGTGATGGGTAGTGATCTAAGGAAGTGTGAAATGGACTATGCAACATGACTCAACATGGGATAAAGGCTTTAAGGTAGGTGATACAAAATATTTCTTAGCATGTTTAATAAGAAATTTTTGAACATCATCTTATATTATGAAACATAAGCATTAAATTTAAAAAATAAAGCTTTGTATTAACACATAATAAACTTCATCACTCATGTATATGATAGGACCAATGATGGTCTCCTTATTATTTGCAAGAAATGTAAGAAAAATTTGTAAATAAGTGAGATACATTTTTGAAATCTAATTTTAGAATGCAAGGTGATATTTCAAAAGTAATATGACTTGGTGTATGTATCTAGGGTTTTAAAGATGATAATTTTGACAAATAACTATGAAATTTTGAAATTGAAAGTGGATTTCTAAGTTAGATATGCAAGTCAAAAATTAGAATTTTATTGGAAAATTAGTGATTTAAAAAGACCTCATAGATGAAACTAGGGTTTTGAAAAATAAATGATTTTGAAAATTACTATTGAATTTTGAAATTTGAATGTATTTTTTGATTTAAATATGCTAGTAGAAATTTAGAAAATGATTGGAAAATTATTGAAAACATATTGGGACCTAGTATGGGCAACTAGGGTTTGAAAGAAAATTATTTTAAAACTTAATAATAATTTCATATTTTATTATGAAGGTAAAAATTAAGAAAAATATAGGAAAAATTAGTAGGAAATTTACCCTAAGGTTCCTAGGTTTTTTTTGCGTAAACAAAGTAAGTCAGGGTCACCAAATGATTTAACAATTTTGGGAATATTGGTGTATTATTCCTAATTTAGTTAAAGGGTCTAAGTAGAAAATTCAATTAATAAATAAATAATAATTAAGATACTAATTTTTTTAAATTAATTACAATTCAAATTTTTAAAAATAGTAATAAGGAGAAGAAAACAAAACTTAGCTGGAACTGATTGATGTGACTAAGACGGAAGCTAGAATTCACTATGCAAGACTAAGACACTATTGTAAACTAAGATCTGAACTTAATTTTATTATTGGATAGGATAATTATAATTGGACAATAGTGGCATTGATGCTATAGTATACCTCTACTGCTATTGTCATGAGGATTTGAGCTTTCTAGGTTTTGTTTGCTATGTTTGTGTGACCCTATCTATGAATTTTTGTCAACTAGAAGTCTATATATTTCGTTTTAGAGAAGATTATTTATTTAAACCCTATCTTCCATTATTATTTTGACCAATTTTTATCAATAATTGGGGGTTATTGTGTGTAATATGCATTAGACATGCTTCACACCCTGTGTGTGGGTATGTTGCCTACATACCAATATTATGAAAAGGGATCAAGCCATGTGTATCTCTCCCCAGTTGGTGTGCTTTGTGTAATTATGTATTTGAAGATGAAAAATATTAAACTATATGTGCTTAAGGTGGTTAGGGACTAGTGTAAGGACTTAAATGAACTTTTAAGTGTGTTGGTTGGCTGTATGCAGAGAATAGGAAAAATTGTTTGAGTAGTCTTGCTTGTATTCTTGCTTACTTAGTGATATTTTCTAGCCCTTTCCAAATAATATTTGAATGGTATTTTATAGGGATATATTGATCATGGGTTTAATGTACTCATGCTAGGCTGACAAGGATAAAGATGGGAAACTAGAGGAAATTGACCATTAGGGTCAGAAATGGGCTATAACAATAGCACCAAAGGCTGACAGTAGTGGCACCAGTGTTATAGTCCAAGTTTTTCACTATTATCTTGAGAAAAAAAGACTTGGTGGGATTTATTTTTCATGAAAAGAAGGTTCTAGCTCAATAATGATCAATTTTGGAAGGCTATGGATGACTGGGAATCAGTGAAAATATGCCTATGAGGGTTATGAAAGCAAGCATGAGGTACCTAAGGGTTAGGTGTCATTAGCCACACTCAGTTTACCAATTTTCACATTTTATATCACTACATCCTTTTTAAATAACCATGAATAAGTAGAAGAACCACTTTGATTACACAAAGAAGCGAATGATCATACACATATTTGTATAGACCCAAGTTTCTTCTTTCTCAATCTAAAAAAAAATCAATTCCTTTTCTTAGTCTTCCCAAAATTTTAAATTGAATAATTTACCTTGATTCATTAATATAATACACTCAATTCAAATCATAACACCATGTCATTATTGTGCTTTAGTATTCAAGTTTCTTAATGAATAAATACAATTTTTTTGAGGAAATAATCTTATTCTTGTACTCAAAGATTATTTTTTGTTTCTTAGAGCCCCAAAATTCATTAATTCACCCTAATAATTCCTCATTCAAAGTAATTAACACATTACATGTTCCTAAAATAGTTCTATCTATTTCTTTGTTCTTTCCAACATAGGTTTTTAAGAACACCATATAGTCTTGAGATTATAACAAGTTGATTAACATAGAAAAAGAGACCACCAAGGTTATTTCTAACACTAAAATTACATTCAATATACTTAAGACACCTAACCTAACCAATACAAATAAAAACATCTCTCAAGATGCTGAAAATGCCATTAAAACTAATGAGAACCATTCAAACTTTTGAATTTAAATTTTGGTAGGAAAATGCCATATTTAAATTTGAAGCTGCCTAACCTACTCAAAATAATTTTATAATATTCCAAAATTAAATTTAATACCTATAAGACCCATAAAATTAATTAATAAATCCAAAGTTGATAATAATAAGCCAAAACTAAAACCTAGGAGTGATGTTCCTGCATCAATCTCCAAGGTTGGTCTATGTTACAGAATAATATCCTAGCTCCAAAACTTTTATCCAATAACCTAACAACCTTATCCTTGAAAAAATACAATCAATGAGACATAAAATAAGAGAATATATTTGTTCCAATGATCTCTATAAATTTTAGACTAAATCTATGACTACCAAGGAAATAAACTTGGTTCAATAGAAACAAATGAAGATTGGAAACAAAATTTGAATCCATGCTCATGATTATCAAGATATTAAAAATCCATAAAAAATTTGTTAGACATTGGTTTCATTTAAACCATTACATCTTCCTATTATTGTTATGATTTTATTGTAAATAAGCATTCTAATCAAAAATGAAGGAAAAAGAGAATGGTGATAAATTATAAATGGTTAAATGTTATTACACTTCCATATCCATATATCAATCTTGATAAATCATATTTATGATAGAAAGTTATAAGTTGTAAATATTTTTCTCTATTTGATTATAAATCAAGATTCTACCAAATTAGAGTTAAAGAGGAAGGTATACCAAAGATCAATTTTAGTATCCCATTTGGCCACTTCCAATGGAAGGTTATGAGATTTGGTGTCATGAATGATCTTGCCTCTTTTTTATAGTTTCACAAATAAAATATTACAATAATGTAAGGTTTTATTTGTGTGTATATTGATGATATATTAAATTCCAATCAGACACTAGAAGACCACTTGAAACATTTACATAAGTTATATGAAACTATTTTAAAAGTTGGTATAGTATTATTTGAGACAAACATGTAATTGTGTCAAATAGACTCTAAGTTCATTAGTATGGAAATCATAAATAGTAATTTAAAGTTTCAAAGACATATCAAGGATAAGATCCTCAAATTCATAGATAAATTAGAAAACATATAGCTCCAATATTTCTTGGGAATTCTAAATTATGTAAATAGTTTTTATGTTGATAGTGGTATTTATAAGTTCAGCTTACAATAATTGTTCAAGAAGAATCATATGTATAGACTGATGAACATATAATATTAGTCCAAAATATTAAAGAAAAGGTTGATAACCTTCTTGAACTCCATGTTCCAAAGACTAGAAATTTTTCTACTATATATTAATGTTTCTAATATATCTTGGGGAGGAGTTATTTTATATAAATAAGATAATATAGAATATTGAATATGCTAGTGGTATTTTCTTTGATGATTTCAAGAAATGGCTTTTTCATAATAAAAAGTATATGTGTTCAAAAAGGGTCTAGAGATTTTTTATCTTAGTTTGATGCATGTAAAGCATTTTGTAATTAAAATAGACTATACCATATTCTTGACATTTAAATAAAAGGATCATGGTAGAAAATATAGAATAGGTAAATATGTTTGATGGTAGGATTAATTTAACCATTTAAATGATACTACTCAACATATTACAGGATAGGAAAATGTTGTTGCATATTATCTAAGTCCAAATTTAATTTTTCTTATATGGATCATCTTTAAAGATGTGAATGACCACATTATAAATTAATAAGTTAAAATTTGTTAGGTTTGATGCATTATCTATCCTAATTAAGAGATAAATATTCAAATATAGAGTTATAAAAAGGTATCACATAATTTACAGGCATGTTGCTCAAGAACTGATATCATTTGAAGCCTATAATATTGAATCTTTTAGATTTCATAATAATTTGGTGATTGCAAGACTTAATTTTGAGTTATTGGTTAAAAAAATATTGATCTTATTTACAGACCTAATTATAGGTGGATTATCAAGATTTAAGAACAATTAAATAAACACTTTATAAGGTTTGTAAAATTATGTAGTCCTCTAATTCTTTGATTTCAAGGTCCACATCCAGATGAAATAAAAAATTGGGTGTATTATAATATGAAGAAGGTTAAAATGGAATTCAAAAATGTAGATGTGCATGAATTTCCATAATACTCTCAATACTCCTTTTTTTGGAATTATAATTTTTATTTAAGATCACTTGTAAATTCAGGCCAATAGCTACAGAAGGTCTTCTCTGATAAGCTGAAAGATTCCTCTTTAAAGGATAGGGGTATAATCAAGGGGACCCAATAAGTTCATCCTCATCTGATGAAGATAGAAGACCAAAAAATGTCTATGACTATATTCATTTGATAAATGATTCTACTTCATCAACATCTTCTTAGTGTGCATCTCTTTATTGAGTGTATCCTACTTTATATCAATTTAATACAATATGCCTCGTTAGTAAAGTTTGATTTTATTAAATAAATTGGGTGTGATAGATAATATTGGCCATTAATATTTGATAATCCTCTCTCCATTTTTATAAGTAAGAAACAAGGGAAGTGTATTAGGCATTGTGAATTCTATCCTGAGTCTTCCTGAGTCCAATTAGTCTAGAAGTCTTGTAAGAAATTCCTTGTAATATCTTATTTTTAATAATTAAGAAGCCATAACCATTCATGTATTAGCCTCTAACATTTTTTATTGTAAACAAACTAAAATCTTGAAGAATTCTTACCTACTACTATTAAATCCATAACATCAATCCAAATATGTATCAAGATCTATAATCCTTGATCTATTTTACAAGTATATAACTTATCTTTTGCCTTGAATTTATTTGAATTTAGAGCATCAAATCCATTATTGTGTTGAAGAAAGGAATTATTATGATTTTAAGTACTTAAATACTTAAACACTCTTGTAGTCCCAGAAAGTTGTTACTAAAGAATGGTGTAATTCTCTTGTGCCATTGATAGCCAAGGATTTATGATCATCAACAAAGTTGAAGTATAAGGATACTTCAGTATTCATTCTTAAAATCATAGTGAGGCAATTTTTGAAATGGGAGATAGTTCTACTTCAATTCCTACTATCAATTTATTGAAGATAATTTTCCAAGTACTCTAGTTAATTTCAAACCTTCAAGTATTAAGCCAAAAAATGTGTATAAAAGTTCTCAGTTTGAGTCTAAAGGGAAAAATATGTAATCAAAGTTTTGTATAAAATAAAGTATTTGTACTTTGTTAAGCCTAAATTGAAGACATTTGAAATAGTATTAGAATATAATCCCAAAAATAATTACCAGACTCATCTTATCCTAGTATTTCCAAGTTTTGAAATTGAATATATCCAGAGTCATATAGATGTTGAGTTTTTACATTTTGGACTGATTTATGTATATATTAAACCCCTATTTCTTGAAAATGTTAAACCTATTCATTATATTTATATATGTGATCATCATCAGTCAAAATTTTCTCATGCTCTTCAATTATCTAGTCTTTCTCAGTTGAATGATGTCCATGTATGTTATGATTTATGTCCCAATTTGTTAGTTAGCCCTCATGATAAAGGTTTTACAAAAGTAAACCCTGGTAGTATTCATTTTTGGATATTTTTATCCTTTATATATGGTTTAGAAATGTTTGGTCCTTTCTAGTATGTTAGTCTTAATATCCAAATCTTGTATTCAATGAATAATATTAGCCACCCTAAAATTATTGAGAATATTACTTATGCTTATATACTAAGTGGTACAATATATTTATAAAATGGTCTTATAAATTCAATCCATGTACCTACTAAATGGAAACTTGACTTGTTAAAATATGTTATGCCCCGAGATAAAACTATTCAAATACTATTCATCATGTTGAAGGAAATAAAGTTCATATATTACCTAGAAGCCTCTCTTTCATAACATGTATTTTAAACATAGAGAGTCTCCAAGAAATAGATTTACTAGTTCATCAAATAGGAGTACTCAAAAATTAAATTTTATTATAGAATTAGGAGATAAATAGATTAATCAAGGAGAAGAAAAGTTTCCTCCTCTATCTATGTCAACCGTACCCATAGGTATAACCCTTGAGTTATATTAGGAAGATGATATTACATTCTACAAACTTGGATGATGGACTCCTCTAAAATATTATCATAAGTTTGAAGAAGGAAAAGTTTACTACTTTTTTTAAGCCTTCCAACCTGTTAAGTGTAATGACAAGGAGACATACAATGAATTTAAACATAAAAATTATGTTGCACAATTTAATTCTCATTTTCAAGAAATTTTTTATGATCTATGTTAGGATGTTAATCAAATCAAAACCTATGTGGGAACTAAATATTCTACAAGTTATTCTTATATTCTATGAAAAAAAAATTAAATCCATATATGAACGTGTTCATAAGTGTTTGAATATTAGTCATGCATCTACTAATAAGATTAATACTATTTAGAGTTCTATAAATATTATGGATATAGTTGTACATAATATAGCTAATAAGTTTTATCAACTTATTTAAAGTATCTCATGGATTTAAAAAGAATAAAAATTAAATCAATATCAACCATTGGCTTTATCTTCAACCTCTAATCAAGGACCCCAACCATTAGACATTGGTCCTAGGCTCATTGCAACCCTTGCTGAGAAACATTGAGATAAGCCTAGTAAAGTTGTTGATAAATCAAAGTCCATGATACAAAGAGGATTTGTGCCTATTCAACCATGGTATATAAACCTTGATTATATTTTAGATCCATATCATGAGATTACTAGTTGGTGTAATTATTTTGAATCCATTACCACTGGTAGAGGAATGGATGAAGCCAATCATGCTAGATTAGCACCAATTATTTGTGGGGTATTATTGGATCTTGGTGGGACCAACTTGGTGAAACAAAATAAAATCTACAAGTCTTTACTCAAATACACCATATGAAAGCTTTATATGTATTTCTTATCTAATAATTTGCCCCTTAAATGTAGCCTAAACATAATGAAGAAGCAAAATGGCATATATGCATCAAATTATATGACATTTCTCAATTTGAAGACTTTTTAAAGAAATTTAGAAATATTTCTTATTATGTTAAGTGTGTTCATTTTGACATTGTTAAAATACACTTCTTGAATGCTTTGCCTTATAATCTAATAGATCAAACATTTGCTTATTTATAGCTTAAAGGATTAGCACTTGATCAATTTACTCTTATTTATGTTATTGATTTTTCCTGTTATCAAGTCCTTAATCTTATTTTTTGTACTAAGGACATTTCTATGTTTGATAAACATCAATCAAGTCTTCTTGAACCAAAATTTCCTAAAATCACTCCTTATGGTTGTCAAAAATATGTACATAAAACTAAGCATCAATTTCAGCACAAATATGCATCTTTATTCAAGCTCTATTTTCCACATTATCGTATGCCTACTCCAAATCATACATTTTTGCATCATTAGATGTTCCCTCACCCTCAATCCAAGAAAATAATTTTTTATATCTACCATCAACCTCGTCACAAACTCCTGATTAAAAATGCAAAAATCTTATTGTTAAAGTTGTTTATTCATCTAACATAAGAGCATGGTGGGATATGGGTAAGTGCATGGAATTAGGGGGCTAAAAGGGGTTCTTAAGTGGACATGTTTTTCCTAAAAGATAAAACAAACCTTAATTTTTAGAGATTACTTGAGACACATACATTGAAATTTTGAAGATGTCATTGGAACATGAGTTGTAGCATTTTGAGTCTAGTTTCTAAACTACTATTTTTTTTAAATGATCAAGTATAAGTATGTCAAACATATAAAATTTGAAGAGGTAGTAATATTTTTGGAAAAATTAGAGTAGATAGATTTTTATGCCTCCCATCATGTTTTTAACATAATTTACTTTTCTTTTAAACCCTTTGGTGGAAAGTTAGATAAGATAATGTAATTTGTAACCTATATTTTTTAAAAAATTAATTAATGAATATTTATTTTTTTCATTAATTTGAAAATTCAATAAATGCTAAAATATGATCAATAATGTGTAGCCAAACATGCAACACCCCCCCCAAACTATTTCAAAATATATCAAAAATTAATTTCTTTTTTAATTTTTATAGAATTATATCTAGTTTTCAACCATATAATTATTTTTCTATTTGAGTTGATGCATCAAAATATACATAAATAAATATGAACACGTATAGTTATGACAGATAACATTACAAAAAGACTTACATAGAAATAAATATAGATAACAACCTCAAATTTATATATATATATATATATATATATATATATATATATATATATATATATATATATATATATATATATATATATATATATATATATATATATATATATATATGTATATATAGTGTAGTCGATGTCTTATTAATATTTTCATAAAAAAAATTGATAAAATTCATATTGTTTAGCATTCCCAAAATTACATTTTGTTTTTTGAGTCAAAAACATGCATTCAACTATGTGTTTCCAAGTCACACCTCAGGGTCAGCAACCCAAGCCATTCTTGAGCCTTCAGGTATGTGTTTCAAAAGTTAAATATAATAACAACAGACACAAAATTACCATGTACACAAAATTACCACATATGTGTAATTACCACGTATGTGGTTTAATTTACATGCATTTTACAAACTATTATTTTGTTTATATTTACCATCCTAATGTTTTGTTAGAGTTGTTTTATTCGCAAACTTCATGAATGGCATTAGTAGATTAAATAATTGCTAACATTAAAGTTTTATACACCAAAAAAATGAAAATAAGTAATTGAGATTATAATAATGTGTCAATGGGTCAGATAAATAGATTTGTGACTAGATGGTCAATGATGATCAATTTTAAGACAATACTATTGGTTGCACTAAAAACAATCTGTAAATTATCAATTTCCAGTTTTAAATGTATATAATATCAAATAATGGTAAAATAAATGTTTAATTTATGTTATACATTTACTAAAAAATTCAAATAATCATTTTAAATAATATTAATATTATATTTATTTAAATAAATATTAATTATAATTCAAACTTATAACTTTTAATCTTTTAGAAAAAGAAAATCTGAATAATTGGGACTGCATATTTAATTCATCATAGTGAATACCATTTGATAGTGAATGGAAATTTTGATTTGGTGTTGAAATTTAATTTTAAATTATTTTAATAAAATATTCATTTTTAAAAAATTATTTGATAATAAATTAAATGTATTTATTAATATTATGTCAAAATTGACTATATAGAATTTATATTTACTCAACAATTTGTACACATCACTTTATATTATTAAAATATTGTATAAAATAAATAAATTCTATAGTTTCAAGACAATTTTTAAATGCATACATCAAATATATTCAAAATCATGAAAACTATTGGTTTAGGGTTTAGGGTTTATAGTTTAGGGTTTAAGGTTTAGGACTTAAGGTGTAGGGTCCAATCGTGAAGTTAATTAAGGACAAATTTAGCTGCTTGAACCTATTTGTGACTATAAAATATGTTTTGGGACATAATTAGCCCTAATGACATCACAAATTAAGCTAATAAATTAAATGGGCCAATAAATGGGGTTTGTATTGAGTTGAGCCATGTGAATGTCCTTATTCTAAAGGATGTTAATTGGGGTTAAATCAATTGGTTTAAGGTTTAGGGTTTAAAATTTAAAATTTAGGGTTTAGGGCTTAGTGTATATAGGGTTTAGGTTTTAGGGTATAAGGTCTAATCATGACGGTTATGAAGGATAAATTGAGCTATTTTAACCTATTTGTTACTATAGAATGTGATTTTGGGTTCAATTGGCCCCCACATCATCTCAATTGAGCCAATTAGTCAATTGGGGTAATGAGCGATGTAATTTGGAGAAAATTAAACCCTATAAATGTAATTTTTACTCTAATGGATGTTAATTAAGACTAAATCAGTTGGTTTAGGATTTAAGGTTTAAATTTTAAGGTTTATGGTCTAATTACAAAGGCAATTGAAATTAATTTGAGTTGTTTGAACCCATTTGTGACTATAAAAAGTGATTTTTAGTATAATTAGACTGAACATCATCATAAATTGTGCCAATTAGTTATTTGGGCCAATAAGTAATGTGATTTGTGTTGAATTGAGATAGGGATAAACATAATTAAGTGGGGTTAGATTTATCTATTTAAGATAAATAGGGTTTAGGATTTAGGTGTTAGGGCTTAGGGTATATAGGGTTTAGTTTTTATGGTATAAGGTATAATAGTGAAGGAAATTAGGGCCAAATTGATTTTCCTTAACCAATTTTGACTACATAATGAGATTTTTGCCTCAATTGGCCCCCACATCATCACATTTTAAGCTAATTATTAAATTATGGAAATGAGTGATGTGATTTGGGCCAAATTGAGCCCTATAAATTTAATTCTTACACTAAAGGATGTTAATTGAGGATAAATTTTTTGGTTTAGGGTTTAGTGTTTAAAATGTACGGTTTAGGTTCCAATTGCGAAGGTAATTGAGGATAATTTGAGGTAATTAAAACCATTTATGACTACATAAAGTGATGTTGAGTAAAATTATCCCCAACATCATCATAAATTTAGCCAATCAATCAATTGGGCCCATAGGTAATGTGATTTACATTTAATTGAGCCCTATGAACATAATTAAGTGGGTTAAATTGATTGGTTTAAGGTAAACAAGGTTTATAATTTAAGGTTTAGGGTTTAGGATTTAGGGC
Organism: Torreya grandis; assembly: GCA_037957365.1. NCBI lineage: Eukaryota > Viridiplantae > Streptophyta > Pinopsida > Cupressales > Taxaceae > Torreya > Torreya grandis. The sequence goes on from JARHVA010008738.1 coordinate 33,351, forward strand.
TTAGGGCTTAAGGTATATAGGGTTTAGGTTTTAGGGTACAAGGTCTAATCACAAAGGCAATTAGGGTCAAATTGATTTAGATTAACCTATTTGTGACTATAGAATGTGATTTTAGGATCAATTAGCCCCTATGTCATCATGGATTGAGATAATTAGTCAATTTTGGATATGAGTGATGTACTTTGTGCCAAATTGAGCACCATGAACATAATTCTTAAGGATGTTATTTGAGGCTAAATTGATTTATTTAGGTTTATGGTTTAAAATTTGGGGTTTAGGGTCTAATCACGAAGGCAATTAAGGATAATTTGAGTTATTTGAACCTAGTTTTTACAATAGAATGTGTTTTTGGGTTTGATTAACATCCATGTCATCACACATTAAACAAAATTTTCAATTAGGATAGTTAGTGGTGTGATTTATAACAAATTGAGCCCTATGAACCTAAATATTAGTCTAAATTATGGTAATTGGGGATCAAATGATTAGTTTAGGGTTTCAAGAATTTATGATTTATGGTTTAGGGTTTTTAGGGCTTTAGTTTTAAGGATTAGTGTTTAGGTTTAAGGGTATAATGTCAAAGAGATCAAGGTTTCAATGTTAAGTGTTTAGGTTTAAGGGTTTTTGTGCATACATTTAATACAACATACCAAAATTTTATTAGTAGTAAAAAACAAAATCACACATTTACCAACACATTTTTTTTAGATCAAGAGTTATGTCCCCTAGGTACTCTGATCTATTTTGTTTTACAGATTACATGTTTATTTTTTACTGATTTGATGTATGTCCCCACCCTCAAAAGTAAGAAAATTTGTCTACTAATGGTTGACTAAAGAGTGCATGTCTTTTCTTAATTAATTTGATAAGTATCCCCACTTGGTATAATACATCAAGTATGTCTATTTTTTAATAATTGGATTATTGTCCCCACCCTCAAAAGTCGACAACTTTGTGCAATCATGGGTGATGACTTTCATAATAGAAAGAATAATATGTTAAAGCATAAAACACTAGAGGAATTAGAAGGGTAGAGATAAAATCAAAGGCATAAAATGAAAAAACTTCATTCAAATAAGTATACTATCATTAGTGAATTAAATGTCAAAAATAATGATGAAATGAACAATGATATTATACCAAATTTTAAAACTACAATTGATAATTATGATAGTATGCAAAATTATAATGTAAGTCCACATTAAAATTTTATGGTTTTTAATTTTGGTGATGATGATAAAATGGATGATGATGTAAATTACATCATCATGGAAACACCAATTAGTGAAAGTAACGATCAATAAAACACTATGGGAACACCGTCAAAATAAAAAACTAGTAGTCAAGAAAATAATATGGAAACACCAAATCAATAAAATTTACTGCTAAGAACACCTCCTAGGATTTTGAAAAGAAGACACATATATTTAATTGAAATTAATGAAAACATTTTGAAACCAATGCCTAAAAATTTTCTAGGTGTTATATGAGAAGAAAAGTTGAAATAAATTAGGATTGACACTTTCAAAAATTAAATGAAACTCAAATATGACAATTTTTTGTTACATTGATGAAAGTGCATAAGATGAGACTCAAATTAAACACTGTAGGACTAATAACATCTAATACTTATGGTGTAAACAAGGAAATTATTGAATTTTTTAATAATGCATACCATTAAGTACGTGTGAACAAATGCACCAAAGATGGTAATAATACCCAACATGATATTATAACTTATGTGGTAATTTTTCAAAAAAATAATAAATGAATGATGAGATAACCAAAACAATCATTACACATAAATAGAAAAAACACTAATGAAATCAATTGGGAGATGTAGAAAACTTGATGTTTTTAGTAACAATGACTTGTGGGAGTTATTTGGTAGACTCCCATAGAAATATAAGGATATATCAGATGCCATAAAATATTTACTTGCATAATTTTGGAAATATAACACAAAGTTATCACCTAATATTAGAGATATAGTGAAAATAAGAGTTGGTTCTTGTAACTGTGAACTGCATCCTAAACACTTTTTGGATATGACTAAAATACAATTGTACTCTAATTTTTTTTTAAAACTATCCATATATTTCTATTAGCCAAATATATTTTTAAATGGCCAAACCCTTCAATGTGAAAATGAATCATACATCCTCTAATTCTTGTTGTAGGAAACATGTTGAATTTTTGATGCATTCTAAAAAAATGTCATGTTCATTATACCATACATACTAACAACATTTTTAAAGAGTGTGGAATGGAATCCCATCCAAATTTATTAAGGGAATTTATTCCATCCATTTTTTTTGAAAGATGATATGGTCAATGTTTTCATAATGGGGCATGCATGTTCGGATAAAACTTGCAGCATTTGTAGTGGATTGCCAAAATTGAAAAATTATACCCATGAGGAGAGTACTCATAGAATTGGAAAAGAATTGGTTAGTTTTAGTAAATTTAAATCTAAGAAATATGAATTAAAATATGGAAATGAATCTAAAATGTGGAATCTTGTTATAAAACAAATACCTATTTCCAAATTTATAGACAAATTCAAAGAAATTGTATATGAGTATGCAAGGCACACACATATAGCTTGATGGCTAGATGAAAAATTCAAGTTAATTAAGGAAATATTACTACTTGGTACTATTTTTTAAATACTTAACTTTGAAAATAATTACACATTGAAACCACAAAGAGAGGTTCAGTCATAATACTGCAATTCAGTACAGGTTTCCATTTTTGTGCATATAACATTGATGCATTCACTTTACAATATAGACCATGATCAAAAAAATATTAAGGGAGTACTAATTCTATGTCAATGATGAAAAAACACATTATTTAGAGTATTTTAAGGTTTTTTTCATAATGTTTATGAAATTTGAGTGAAAGGAACATTACTTTCAACCAAAATTATATTTGGTCAGATAATTACATGTCACAATTTAAAAATACACGGATGTTCTACTAGATGAGTAGGATGCATGTGACCACTGGAGTACAACATATTTGGATTTTCACTAAACTAGGCCATGAAAAAATGAAACATGATGGTGTAGGAGAATGTGTCAAAAGAGTACTTGAAATAGAGGAATTAAAATTTGAAGAGGTCATTGATTTGACAGATGAAAAAAACATATTTTAAAGGTGTAATGAAAATATGGACCATGGTGCTCAATAAAAGTCTATTGTTCATAGATATTTTTGGTTGATGGAGGATGAAAAATTGGAAATATATGAGGATTGTATGAAAATAATAGGATCGAGTGAGTTACACTCATTATATAACTCAAACTTAGGTTCTTGGATGGTTCGTATGAGGCATATAACATGCTTTTATTCTAAATTCATTGACTTTGTTTGGAAGGAGTGTGAGTCATAAGAATGGGTGGATGAATGGATTTGTATGCCTATAGTTTCAAATAACACTTATCAAGTTCCACAAACATTACAAATTATAGAGATGAAATCATCATGTGACTTTGACTATGTATCTGATCTAGTGAAAAAAAGTACCATATATTTAACATCTATTTCATGTACTAAATTTGGTAAATATATCAATGGATCATGTTATTAAATCATGTTTTATTTTTGATACAAGGCATGTTTATGTATTTATTATAGATGAGGATAATGATGATGTGATAGAATAATACTTGTACCAATGTGTGGAGGAAAATAGAAATTGAATTATGTGGTCATAGATGGGAAAACATTTAGTATCTCATTAGGTTTGTGGTAGTTGTTATAACTTGGATTCGACACTATCCTATTAAAACCTAAAATGTATGGCTATTTTAAAAAGTATGAAGTAAATAGGAAGATAATCCACTATTAAATTTTGATTCTAGAAACAAATGTTCTATTTATAAGTGTTGGCATTGATGTCAAGGTGCAGCTGATAAAGATTCATGGTGAGTGGCCTTTGAGGTATGAGTTTGTGTGCTTAATGTTTTATAGAAGCCATGTGATAAGAGAGTTTGAAGGCAAGAGAGAATTTGAAGGTAATATATAATTTTAAGGAAACTAATGTCTCTTATGTTGGTGTATTTCAAGGTTAATTTCAAGGTTTAGGTCAAATTTAAGTTGTCAGTGTTGTCACAAAGAGGTATGATGGTCAACTGAGCATTGAAGTGTGGTTATGAGGCTCTATGTCTGCATGAGGTCATGAGATAATTTTGATCAGAGAGAAATTATTTTATTAGTGTGATATTTATATCTAAATAGTTTTATTGTTTGATATCATTGAGGTAAGCATGTTTGAGTACTAGCTCTTAAGTTCAAAGTGCTTGACAAGTCTAGTCATGACACTAGTCATGGCATGTAAAGTCCTAAAGAAAAGGTTTGAGCATGGTGGATTGGTGAGATTAATGCACATAGGCATGAATGGTTTTATGAGTATTTTTTTATCATTTATTTGAGCCATTATATCTCTCATGAGAGTCTCATGGTGAGCCTACAAGGATAGGATCTTCAGACCAAGTCTGCACCTAGACTCTACATGGCCTAATGAGGTATCATGATATGTTTTCAAGGCATGTGAAGGGTATATGTTAGTTTCTAATCATGATTAAGGTTTATTTAATATTATATTTAGGTGGATAGTGAATGGAAAGAGGTTTTAAGGTTATTTTTAAGGCCTAATGTGGTTTTTAAGTTAGGGTCTAGAGAGCAAAGAGTGATAATATGGCTTGATGAGGGGTCATTATCAAATTTAAAAATGTTTGAGATTTTTTAATAATTTTTAGAGGTGATATATATTTTTTTCAAGTTTTTTAATTTAATTTGAGGTCATATTTTAAATGAAAAGGCATGAAAATATTTTTTGAGGTCTCTCAAGTGCTTAGAATGAAGGGTTCTCAACCTGAAAAGGATTTTCTTATGCTCATGAGATCATCAAAAATTTTCATGGGAACCTAAAATATTAATGGTAGTTTTTTAATGTTCCTAGATCAAAATTTGAGGATTTTTTTTTGGATTTATTGGTTATGATTTATAAATGATTGTTAAGAATGGAAACATGTTTAAACCCTCTTAGAACCCTAATAAGGACCTGATGTTGAAAATATTGATCAAAATTGCCAAAATGGATTGGTATGATTAATTAAGATATTTTAGGTTGTATTAAACTCTTCCAAGTACCTCTATGTGTGATTTAGTTATCAGGTGTGTGAATAGACCTTAAAGGAAAGTGCTAATTTTTTGGAGATTTATTGTAGCAGTCGTAGTTGACCAAGTCAAAGTATGAAAATAGATGGAGGATGAAGCTTGAGAATCATGTTTAATGTCCATGAAGTTTTATAGTTAGTTTTTAACCCTTAATTTTTCTAAATCAGTTATCTAAGTTATCCAGTCGCTAACAAGCCAAATGGTGCAAATAGTGAAAAACCTAGGCAATAGTGAAAATATGAATAGGAATGTGTTATCATGATAAAGTGATGAAACCAAGTATATGGAGATGTTTTTCTCAGATTTTTATGTCTTATTTATTATTTTATCAATCTTTTAATCCAGGTATAATGGTGAAAATGATGAAGCCAAAATGGCTTGTCTGACTCAGTGAGGTTTATGTGTAGTGAGGTCAATAAATTGGTCTGTAAGACTAATAGTTTCCACTAGATCATATGATTTTTATATTTAAATATTGTCTAGATATATAAAATTATCATATAAATCCATAAAAAATCATTTAATATTTATATAAATGTGTTGGAGGTCTGAGTCACCATGACTAGTCATTGAGTAAAATTGGTAATTCTAAGTGAGTGAATTACAGAGGTGTTTTTGAGGCTCTATCCCTTGAGTTTAATTATATAATTAATATGGTGTTTTTATTTGTGAATTTAATGTTTTTTTAATTTCTTATAAAAGTTCTTAAGTGTAAGAGGCTAAAATTTGAAGTCAAAATTTCTTGTCTAGTTCATGCAAGACTGTGCGAGATAAGGTTAGGAGATTGGTTTGTAAGACCAATGTTTGATATTATATATTATGTTTTTTATGATTGAGGTTGTTATAAATATATTATAAAATAATTTTAATGTATTTATAATCATTTAAAGTGTCATTTTTGGTATTGTATGTCAAGCAGTTTCATGACTAGCTTTTGATAGTCCTGATACTTCTAAGTGAGCATATTGAAGAGATAAGTTTAAGCCTTTTTTCCCCAATAAAAGTTTTTAAATAATATTATGATCATTATAAGGTAATTTAAAACTATTTATATGTAATTTTTTGATCATTTTTTATTGTCTTAATTGAGATTGAGTTTTAGTATTGAAAGGCATATTTTTGGTATACACAGGCCTAATAAGCCTGAGTACTAACGAGGGGTTTCAAGTAGTGATTTATTATAAAATGTCTTTTTGAGACTCTAAGACATAATTAGGGGTATATTTTAGTGGTATATATATTTTATACCATTTTTATAGTTCTAAAAATCTCCAAGGAGATCAAACGGTAATGTGTACTAATGAAGGCCTAATTGAATTAGGTCTCTTTAAGCCCTAAAAGAAGGATTTGGTCTATTTGAGTTATGGATAACCTAGTTTAATGGTTGATTATTAATTTTAAATTTTAATAAATCATATTATGTGTAAAATATAATTATTCAAGTGTGTTTTTCTAACCAAGTGGTGTATGATCAAGATATATATATATATAAGGTAGTTTTAGGCCTATTTGGGTAAGCAAAGTGAATGAAATAGAAATAACACATTATTGATTATAAAGAGGTATTTTAGACCATAAAATGAGTATATAAGATATTTAATTAAGATATAAAATTGTGTTTACATATTAATATCAATGTCATATGACCTAATCAATCTTGAAGAGACCTAGTTGAGTGAAGAAGCCTAGAAGGTAGGTTGAAAGGGTTAAAGAGTGTAACAAGCTAAAGAAGGTGATAATAATATATTATATGAGAAATAATATGTTTATAAGGTGATAAAAATAATCAAGTTTCTTACTTTTTTTCTGATTCATCTAGGGGGTGTGTGCCTCCTTGCAAGCGGATGTTTGGTAAAACCTAGTTAAGTAGGTGCTTGGATAGTTGGGGTTGGTACTCTATGTGAATTTGGTGCTTCACTAAACCTGGTTTTTATTTTATAGTAATGTATTCCATTTTAATATATCAATGTTTTTTATTCCTATTGAGTTTTTATCACATATGTGATGTGTTCTTATGTTTCATGCTTATATGGATAAGTATTTATGCTTTCTAGATCTATATGTTTGCTTAAATGATTCAAGATTGATTAAGTGAACTTAAAGGAAAGGTTTTGAATAATGATTCACCCCACCATATCAATCATTATTATTATAAGAAAATGGAATCAAATCTTGGTCCTTTGAAGTATGCCTAATAGCATAAAGGAGATCCTAGAAGCAAGGATGGGTAGTAGTCAAGTTCAAGGAGGTTTTTCTACCAGTAAGGCTTCATACTTTAATGGGACTAATTATGCATTTTGGACCAATTTTGTTTTTTTACATATCTAATTTCAATGGTACATGACATATATAAGTTATTTATGAATGGATACACTCCACATCCTACACCAACAACTAATGTATTAGGCAAGAAGGAAAGTGAGAGCAATTCCAAGGCAATGAATGTGATTCTATATAGCCAATCAAAGGCAAAGTTTGTGAGGGTTATACATTGTGATTCAACCAAGGTGATATGGAAAAAGTTGAAGAATATCTATGAATGAGACACCAATGTGAATATGGATAAATTATAAACACATACAAGGAAGTTTGAAATTCTGAGTAGGAATGAAGATGTGAGCATTACATCCTACATGTTAAAGGTAGATGAAGTGGTCAATGTCATTAGAGGATTAGGAGAAGTGAGAGAGTCTACATTTGTTCAATATGTATTGATATCACTATATATTATTTACAAGTGTTTTTATTTTTTTCAAGTTTTATTTAATTTTATTTTAAGGTTAATGTAATTGATGTCAAGGTGCATCTGGTGAAGGTGCATGGTGAGTGATCTGTGAGGTATGAGCTTGTATACCTAATGTGACAAGGAAGTCATGTGACAAGAGAGAATTTTAAGGAAGAATATTGTATATTTTTTGAGAGATAATTTTAAGTAAACCTAATGATTATTTTATGTTTTATTTCAAATTTTAGGCTAAGTCAATCATGTTTGAGTATTAATAATTGAGTACAAGGTGTCTTGAGAAGTCTAGTCATCACAAACATAGTCATATAATGAGAATGTGCATGATGATCATGAAGTGGTATGTACATAGGTATTATGTTGTATAAGTATCATGAAATTAATGTGATAAAATGGTATAATCATCAAGGAGTGTTTCAAGGTTTGTTGTCAAGCTTTAAGTGCTTAAAAAGTCTAGTCATGACACTAGTCATTGCATGAAGAGACCTTATGAGAAGGTATGAGCTTGGCGTCCTAGTGATATGGATTCATATAGTAATAATAGGTTTTATGAGGTTTTTTTATCATGCATATCAAAAAATTTATCACTCATGAGAGTCTCAGAGTGAGCCTACAAGAGTAAGACCTACAAACGTATTATACAACTAAACCACCTCTAGACCTTACCTGATCTAATGAGGTGTCATAAGGATTTTTCAAAGCTTGTGGATGATTAAAAATGTGTTTTATAATAAAATATGTTTTTTTTATTTTTTAAATGAGATATTAAGATCTTGGACAATGGTTATAAGGTCAGTTTCAAGACCTAATGTGACTTACAGGGTAAAGGACTAGAGAGCAAAGAGAGAGATGGTGGCCAAATGGGGTATTATGATTTGTTTCCAATGTAATAATGGATAAATAATAATTTTTATAGGTATTTATTGTTTTTAAAATATTTTTACCAAGTTTTAATTTCAAATTTTGAAGGTTAAGGCAAGAAAAAGTGTTTTGCAATCTCTGGAATCCATAGAATGAAGGGTTCTCAACTCGAAAAGAAATTTCATGTGTTCATTGACATGTGTAACCTATACATGATAATTTAATACATTAATTTTATATGGTTAAGGATTATATATCAAATTTATAAGCATTGGTTTTAAGAATAAGGGGCTAAGCTTTATGAATGATCATTAAGACTATAAGATGGTTTAAACCCTCAAAGAACCCTAATAATGACCAGATATGAATGATCTTGTTATAAAATGATAAAAATTATTTTTTATGAATATTTAAATTATTATAGGTTTTATTCAACTCTCCAAATCACCTCTAGGTGGGATTGGTTTATCAGGTGAGTGGGTGGACCCTATAAGAAAAACCTTGTTTCTTAGAGATTTATTGTAGCAGTTAGAGTTAGCTGAGCCAAATGGATGAAGATTGAATATTAATATTTTTAATTTATGTCCATGGTGATTTATGATCATGTTATATCCCTCATGTGTGATAAAATAGTCATACAATTTGACCTATCACTAAAAGGTCTAATAATGCAAATAATGAGAAAACTAGGTAGAAGTGAGAAGTTGATTAGGGATGTGTTATAATGGATTAGGGATGAATAAAAATGCATGGATAAGTTTTTAAATTATTTTAATACATGTCCAATTTTGATATATGTTTTTTATATCAGAGGATATGATGAAAATGTTCATAATTTGACCTATCTAGTGAAGATGAAACAATGAAGTTGCAAGTTCATGAGATTGGTATTCAAGACCAATATTTTAAATTTACCATAGTATATTTATATTTTAAAGTTTCATAATGATCTCATAATATCATAAAAATTCATTATAATTCTTTGAAAGTTTCTCCATAGGTGTTAAAAGTCATTATCACCATGACTATGTTTGAAGATAAATTGGCAGATCTGGGAAAGCAAGTTGCAGTGATGAGTTAGAGACTCTTTTCCTTAATTTAATTTATACAATTCACATTATGTTTTTTTTTTTTTTTTTTACTTTAATGATCTATCCATGATTTTTATAATCTTGAAATTTATTATAATATGTTGAAATGTTAAAGCTAAAATGACTTGTCAAGTAGAGTGAAGTCTGTGAGAGAAAAGGTCAACAAATTGATCTAAAAGACTAATATGTGTTATTAGAGCTCATGATATATTTTTTTAAGTTATTAAAATGAATTTTAATATATTTTTAATGAATTTTAATTCCTTTATTATGTTATTTTAGGTGTTTAAGATCAAGTTACTCATGACTGGGTTTTGGAGTGCTCTGGTAGTTCTAAGTGGAGTACTTATAAAGAAGGGTTTGAGTCATTTTTCCCTATATTTGGAATAATAAATAATATTATGAAAATTAGGTCATGTATATTCTATATATTTTTTTTTCATGGTTTCTTTATAAATTTGTGTTTATTATTTAGTTCTTAAAGATAAACTTTCTAGGTATACACAGGACTAATATGAACAATACTAATTGTGTGCTCCAAGTAATGGTTTAAGATAAAATATGAAGAAATTATTATATTATTATAGGTATAGTTATGTTTAATATTATATTATATTTACATATTAATTGTTTGAATATTATCCAAAAATATCAAAGAGTAACATGTGTTAAGTAGGCCTAATGGGATTAGGTCTCTATGAGACCTTAAGGAGAGATAAGGCCTAATTGAAGTAGGTCAGACCTAAAGGGACTAAAAAAAATTGATACATTTATATTATATTTCCTAAGTTATATTTCATTTCTGACCTAATAAGGATGAGGGTTCTTGGCTGACTGAGAAAGATATAAACATGAGACTTGTATAAATTCTAGGCAATTTTAGGCCTAGGTAAGTGTGGAGAGTGTAAGTGAATAAAATAACACATTGGTGAGAATAATAAGGTATTATATACCATTATAAGAGAATATATTATCAGTCATTAATTTTAGATAGAGTTTATACATATGAGGATCAAGGTCATATGACCTAATCAAGTCAAAAAAAAAGCTAAATGAGTGAAGAAGTATAGAGACCATTTTGATAAAGATTAGAGTGTGTGAATAACTGAAGAAGGTAATAATCATCTATTTTATGATAATAAAATCTATTTTTAAGGTGATAAACAATTTTATGCTCTTACATTTGTGTTGAGTCATCTAGGGGGTTGGTGCCTCCTTATAAGTGGGTGTTTGTTAAATCTTAGCTAAGTTAGTGCTTAGTTAGTTGGGGTTGGTACTCCATGTGAAGTTGGTTATTTAATAAATTTAATTTTTGTCTTATAAAAATTTATTATATTTTTATATATTATTGGTTTTTCATCCATTTGATTTTTTCCACACATATGTTGTGTTATCTTGTGTTCTTATGTTTCCTTCTTGTATATTTGATTGCTTGTGCATTTTTTGATCCACGTTCTTGAATAAATTTTCATGAATAATTAAATGGAATTAAGGAAAGGTTTTTGAATATTTATTCATCCTCTCTTTTATTAATTTTTATTCTAACATTTTGTATCAGATCCTAGTCCTTTGAGGCAAGTCTAAAAACCTAAAGGAGATCTTAGAAGCAAGGATGGCTAGTCAACAAGCTCAAGGTGGTTTCTCTACCAATAAGTATACATTATTCAATGGATCTAATTATGAATTTTATAATTTCAAGATGAATATATATTTTATGTCTTAAGGTTATGAAATTTGGAATTTAGCTATGTATGGATATAGTGCTCCTCTTATTCTACCAACTAATGCAGTAGGTAAGAAAGATAGTTAAAACAAATCCAAGTCAATGAATGTCATTCTTTGTGGCTTATTAGATGTAGATCTTGTGAAGTTAATTCATTGTGAATTAGTTAAATAGATATGGGGAAAATTAAATACTATCTATGAAGGATAAACCAAGGTCAAGATGGCCAAGTTATAGACCCACCAAAGATAGTTTGAAATCTTGAAGATGAATGAAGATGAAACCATTACATCCTACTTATTAAGGGTTTATAAAGTTTTCAATGTCATTATAGGATTATGAGAAGAAGTGATATAATATACTATTGTTCAAAAAGTGTTGAAATTACTAACTCCTATGATGAAAGATTTGAATAAGCTAGAGATGGATGGGCTTCATGGTATCTTGACTACCTATGAGATGAGAAAAAATAAAGGAAAACCTACCAAGAAGGAAGCATATTTCAAATTTTAAATAATATAAAAGAAAAAAATATTAAGGATGAGGAATGTTTAGATATTGATGATGATCGACTCATAGCCATGTTTGTAAGAAAGTTAAGGTTTGTATCTGGTGAGTACAAGGGTAAGCTACCATTCAAATGTTTCAACTATGGTAAGATTGGTCACTTTGCATCTAAGTGTCCTAACAAGGATAATACTGATCATAAATAACATGATGAAAATCATGGAGATGACAATAAGGATTATAATCCTTAAAAAAATAAGATAGGAATTATGAAAGTAGGAAAGGAAATTTCAATTACAAGAGGAGATTCTATACTAAAAAAGATAACTCTTCTGATGTAAGTGACTCAAGTGTATCTAATAGTGATTATGGTAGTAATGAACCTAAAGATGACAATAATAAAACCTTGTTCATAGCCATAGAATCAAACAATGAGGGTTGCTCAAGAAGGAAAGGACCTATGATTAATGTATAATTAGATTATGAAGAATTTGTAGTGAACCTTGAGGTAGAGTTGGTAAGTTACCTAGAGGAGTTGAATTTCTAGAGGAAAAATAATCATAAATTAATATCATTAGTTAAGGACTATGAGGATTGTATTGTATTTTTGAGGATAAATTGAGTAATACTTCCAAGGAGTATGATGAGATCATCAATCAGATTGAAGAACAGATGAAGATAGTCAATGCAAGCCTAAAGACTAAAGAAGAAGAATGCAAAAGGTATGAAACTAAAGTAGAATCCCTAAAAGATAATTTAGATCAAGCATCAATAAAGGTGAAGATATTTGTGAAGTTTTAAAAGATAAATAAGGCTCTAGATTATATCTTGAGTAGTCAAAAGTCTACAAGTGACAAGATAGGTCTTGGTTTCAAAGAAGACCAAAAGGTAAAAACACAAGTCAAAGAGAAGGATATCGAAGACAAGAAGGTCAAATTGAGAAGACCCATCAAATATCCCAATTATATGAGGTATGATATTTAATTAAATGGTTATTATTTTGTATGCAATTAGTCTCTTCATAGAGCAAGAGAGTGTAAAAGATCCTCCAAGAATGAGTACTCATGGGATAATGGTTGGAGTAACAGTTCACATCAGTCAAATAGTATGTATAAGGTGGTTTTGTACAATTTTAATAATATAAGAAATAATTAAATATTATATACTTACAAATTTATAATTTTGTCAATTCAAAATAAGAGGTTTGAAGCTCCTAGAGTACAAGAAAGAATGCAAATGAATGTATGGAAATTGAAGATAGAAAAGATGAGTCATGATCAGTCTATAAGCTCAAGTGGGTTGCTTGATATAATAGAGCATGATTAAAATGTGAAATAAATTTAGGAATAATTTTTTTCATCCCACATTGATGATAAAATGGTTTATGAAGAGATCAAGCCTATATTGTAAATCAAGCCAAAAAGGATACTAAAGGATATTCAGTCTTGTGAGAACATGGAAATCTAGGAATCTCTTGAAATAGTGTTGTTTTGGTGACCTATGGAAAGGAGTGATTTCATTAGGCTTAATTAAGACACTCTTTAATTATTATAATCATTGTGTATTCTTGGTTTGAGGTGGAACTATTCAATTTGTTGACTGAGCTTGATCTATGTTGAGAAGTATTCTTGTAATCTAAGTTCATTTGAAGAAGGTATGCATAGAGTAAGTGGTATCATTTTACCTTAATTATTAAGATTGTCTGTGTTGAGATAATTTATAAATAATTCATGGTTCCATATGGTAGTTTATGTAGGACCCTTTATCATTAATGTCAAAGGGGGAGAAAGTCCAAGAAGGTAGATTGACTAGGCTAGGGGAAATGAGAGTGATTAGTTTGAAGAATATTTTTACATCAATGACAAAGGGAGAGTTTGTTGAAAACTATTATCATTGATGTAAAGTCTTATGTAATTTTATTTCAAGGTTGATTTCATTGATGTCAAGGTGCATCTAGTTAAGGTGCATGGTGAGTGATATGTGAGGTATAAACTTGTGTACCTAATGTGACAAGGAAGTCATGTGACAAGAGATAATTTTAAGGAAAAATATTATCTCTTTATTGAGAGATAATTTTAATGAAATCTAATTATTATTATAATGTTAAATTTAAGTTTCATGCCAAGGTAAGCATGTTTAAGTACTAGTCATTGACTATAAGGTGTCTTGAGTAGCCTAGTCATCACAAGCATAGTCATATCATGATTATGTACATGATGAACATGAGGAGGTATGTATATAGGTATGATATTGTATAAGTATAATTAAATTAATCTGATAAAGTTTTATAATAATCAAGGATTTTTTAATCTCTATTGTTAAGATTCAAGTGCTTGAGAAGTATAGTCATGACATTGGTCATTGCATGAAGAGACCTTGTAAGAAGGTATGAGTTTGGTGCCCTAGTGAGATGGATGTACAGAGCCATAATAGGTTTTATGATTTTTTTTGATAATGTATATGGGTATTTTTATTACTCATGAGAGTCTCAGAGTGAGCCTACATGGGTAGGACCTATAGACCTAATATGAAACTAGATAACCTCTAGACCCTGCCTGACCTAATGAGGTGTTACGAGGTTTTATCAAGACCTATGAAGGATTAAAATTAGTGTTTTATCATGAAATAGGTTTTTTATTTTTTAAACTATGTATTAATGACCTGTATTGTGGTTATAAAGTCATCTTCAAGACCTAATATGACATGTAGGTCAAAGGCCTAGAGAGAAAAGAGAGACATGGTGGCTAATGGGGTATTAGGATCTATTTTCAAGGTAAGCATGGATAAATAATAATTTTAAGAGATATTTAATGTTTTTTAAAATAATTTGACAAATTTATAGGTCAAATTTTTAAATTTAAGTCAAATTAAAGTGTTTTGAGGTCTCTCGAGTGTACAGAATGAAGGGTTCTCAACCTAAACAGAACTTTCAAGTGTTCATTGACATGTGTAAACTATGAATGAGAATCTAATCCATTAATGGTCTATGGAGAAGTTTCATATGTCAAATTTTTAATCATTTGTTTCTAGAATAAGGGGCTAATCTTTATGAATGATCGTTAAGACTGTAAGATAGTTTAAACCCTCAAAGAACCCTAATAATGACCAGATATGAATGATCTTATTTTAAAGGGATAAGAATGGTTTGGTATGGATATTTAAGTGATAATATTTTATATTAAAATATCCCATTCACCTATAGTTTTGATTGGTCTTTTAGGTGAGTGAATGGACCCTAAAGGAAAATCCTTGTTTCTTAGAGATTTGTTGCAACAGTCATAGTTGACTTAGTCAAAGTTTCCAAATGGATGAATATTTAATAATGATACTTATAATTTATTTAAATGGTTTTTTATGATCATTTTATAATACTCAAATTTAATAAACCTATCATACAAGTTGACTATCACTAAAAGGCCTAATGATGCAAACAATGAAAAAACTACGCAGAAATGAGAAGTTGATTAGGGATGTGTTATCATGGATTAGGAATGAATAAAAATGCATGGATAAGTTTTTATATGGTTTTTGTAAATTTACATGTTGGATATATATTTTTTATGTTAGTGGATATGATGAAAATTTTGCTCATAAGTTAACTTGTCTAGTGAAGATGAAACAGTGAAGGTGCAAATTCATGAGATTGGTCTACAAGACCAATATTATCACTTGACCATGGTATATTTATATCTAATATTTTAATAATGATATAATAATATCATAAACATGTATTATATTTCTATTAAAGTGTCTACATATGTGTTGAATGTCATTATCACCATGACTATGTTTTAAGGTAAACTAGCAGTCTGGGTAAGTATCTTGCAATGATGAGTTAGAGACTCTTTTCCATAAGTTAATATACCTAATGCACATGATTTTGTTTTTTTTAGAATTAAATTACCTATACATTATTTTTATAATATTTTAATTTATTAAAATAGGTTGAAATGTTGAAGCTAAAATGACTTGCCAAGTAGAGTGAAGTCTATGAGAGAGAAGGTCAACAAATTGGTTTGCAAGACCAATATATGATATTAGAGATAATTATATATAATATTTTGAGTTTATTATAAGGATTTTTAAATATATTTTTCATTCATTTTAATTCCTTGATTTTTTTCTTTCAGGTGTTGAAGATCATGTTACTCATGACTAGGTTTTAGAGTGTTCTAGCAGTTCTAAGTGGGCTACTTGTAGAGAAAAGTTTGAGTCCTTATACCATGTATTTGTAATATTAAATAATATTGTGATGAACATGAGTTCATGTATATATTTTTTATATTATTTTTTACCATGGTTTCTTATAAAATTTGTGTTTATGCTTCATTTATTAAAGATAGACTTTTTGGATATACATAGGCCTAATATGAATAGTAATAATGGTATCCTCCAATTAGTGGTTTGACATAAAATGAGTTATGAAGATAATATGAGAATAGTATGTGTATATTTAGGTTTATTATTATATTTCAATACAATATTAATTTATTTAATATGTTTCAATAAGATCAAAGGGTAACGTGTGCTAAGTAGGCTTAATGGGATTAGGTTTCCATGAGACCTAAAGGAGAGATAAGGCTTAATTGAAGTAGGTAAAATATAAAGGGAATAAAATAAAATATTATCCATGAATATTATATTTGTTAATATGAATTTAATTTTTTACCTAATAAGGGTAATTTTTTTTGGCCGACTAAGAAGGATATGAATATGAGACTTGTATAAATAATAGGCAATTTTAGGTCTATGTAAGCATGCAAAGTGTAAGAAAATAAGATAACACATTGATGATAAGATATGGTTTTATATACCATTATAATATCATATATTATTATTTATTAATCTTTTATAAATGTTATACATATGAAGATCAAGGTCATATGACCTAATCAAGTCAAAAATAGGGCTAATTGAGTGAAGAGGGCTAGAGACCATATTGAAAAAGATAGGGATGTGTGAAGATTTGAAGAAGGTGATATCACATTTTTTATGATAAAAAAGTGTTATTAATGTGATCAAGAGTTTGAGGTGGCTAATTTGGTTCTGATTCATCTAGGGGATTGGTACCTCTTTGTAAATGGGTGCTTGTTAAAGCCTAGCTAAGTTGGTGCTCCATGTGAAGTTGGTGATTCATAAATAGGAATGTATTAAATTTTCATATATTAGTGGTTTTTCATCCCCTTTATGGTTTCTCACACATATATTGTGTTAACTTATGTTCTTATGTTTCATGTTTGTATAGTTGATTGTTTATGCATTGTTTGATCCACATGCTTAAATGAATGTTCATAAATACTTAATTTGAATTGAGAAAATGTTTTTGAAGAATTATTCACTCCCTCCCATCTCAATCATTTTAATTCTACTAGATCCTAATTTTGATTATAACATGTCTTCAGTAGAAGAGATGCAAGATTTAAACATGATGGAGATGGATGAGCTTCATGTACCTATGAGATTATAAAAAATGAAGGAAGACGTCTCAAGAAAGATGAAACATTCAAAGTTGAAACAAATTCAGAATCCAAGAAGGTCAAGGATGAGGTATGTTTATATGTTAATGATGATGAATGGATAGCCATGTTTGCTAGTAAATTGAGGTTTGGATTTGGTAAATATAAAGGTAATTTGCCTATCAAATGTTTCAACTATGGTAAGATTGGTCACTTTACATCTAACTGTCCTAACAAGGATAATAATGAGCATGATCAAGAATATGATGAACATTATTGTGATTATAAGGTCTATAATCCTAAAAAAAGAAAGAAATATTTTAGGAAGTATGAAAGTAGGAAAGGTCATTCAAGAATAAAAGAATTTTTTATACCAAAAAAGATAATAACTCATCTGATGTAAGTGACACACATACATATGATAGTGATAATGACAGTAATGAACATGAACATGAAAAAAATGAAACCTTATTCATGGCTATAGACATAGATAGTGAGGGTTTCTCAAAAGATAAAGGCCTTATGGATGATGAATAATCAAATGAAGAAGAGGCTAAAGTGAACCTTAAGGCAGAATTAGTGAGTGCTCTAGAGAAATTAAAGTTCCAAAGAAGAAAAAATCACCAACTAAGTTCATTAATGAAGGAATATCAAGAATAAATTGGTTTGTTTGAATAAAGACTAAGTGGAAACACCAAGGAGCATGAAGAGATCATCCAATAAGTAGAAACCCAGATGGGGATTGTGACAACAAGACTAAAGGCTAGGGAGGAAGAATGCACTAGGTATGGAACTAAAATGAAATCCTTGAAATTTGAATTGGATCAAGCACCTAACAATTTTAAGACATTTATGAAGTTTGAAAAGAACACTAATGCTCTAGATAACATCTTGAGTAGTCAGAAGTCTGCAAGTGATAAGAAAATTCTTGGTTTCAAAGAAAACCAAAAGGAGGTAACTCAATTAAAGGAAAAAGATAATGAAGATAAGAATTTTAACATGAATAGACCAATCAGATAGCCTAATGCTATGATTTGTCATAATATGGAATACATCACAATATTCTATCTTCATAGAGTTAGAAGGTCATCAAGTTAAAACAAGAGGTTTGAATCCACTAGAGTGCAAGAGAAAAGATAAATGAATGTGTGGAAACTAAAGATTGTAAATGTGGGTCACGGTCAGTCTAAAATCCCAAGTGGACTATTTGCTATGATAAAGCATACTTCAAATGTGAAATAAAGTCAAGAATATTTTTTATTAGCTCATAATGATGATCAAATGATTTATGAAGATATCAAGCCTAAGGTGTTAATCAAGCCTAAAAGGATTGTGAAGAATATTAAATCATGTGAGAGGATATAAATTTGTGAATCTAATGATTTTGTGTTGTTTTAGTTCCCTATGTAAAGGGGTGACTCTATTAGGATTCATGGAGACACTCTTTAGTTAACAGAAGCATGATGGATATCTGATTTGATTGGGGGTTATTCAAGTTGTTCATATGCTCAAAGTGTAGTTGTTGACAAGCATATAAGAGGTAAACAAAGTTATTCTATGTTTCTATCAGTTAGTAGTTGAGCATGACTTATGTTGTAGATGGTTTGAGAATTATGTCGATTCATTTGGTGAGCTCAAGTTATGAAGACAAAGGGGGTGTTACTATTTTTTCACTTGATATCAAGAGTTTGGTAGCTTGGTAAGTAATCTTTAGGTTCAAAATTAATTTGAAGGCTATGCTTGGACTAAGGAGGAGCTTTGTAGCTATTGAACAAATTTTGGCCCTTTAGGTCAAAATTGGACACACTTATTTGAAAACATAGGCATCCAAGTTTATAACTTTTGGCTAGGGCCATTATGCAAATTATCTTTAGAAGAGGTGTTCCACACTATAAGCCTACAACAAATGTATAAGTGTTATTTATTTTTAAAATCTTTGTTTTGGTCTTTTGGCTAAGCCTCTGTATAGTAATTCTTTTATATACTTCATTTTTGACCAAAGTCTATTTCTTTCAAAAAATTCTCTTTTCCAAGTACTGAATTCTTTCAGACAATTCATTGAGCTAAATTTTTTGAAGCAGAAGATGAAGACTAATTACTTAAAAAAATTATCTAAACAATTTTATCAAAGTATAATCCCTCCTCACAATGGTCATTTTCAACTTTCCCAAAGGATAAGTCTTAGAGCAGCTACCCTACACATTTTTTTGAAAGATATGTTGCAAGTAAACTATCATTAAAAATATTCCTAAATGATATCACCTAGATAAAGTGCCCTATGTGATCTTTCTGAAAGGTCTTTTCCTTGAGTATATAGACCTAAGTCAAACTTCCAAAGGGTATTTTCATGGGAAGGTGGACCAAACAGAAGTTTTGAAAGGTGCATCCCAATCTTTCTGAAGGGTACTTTTCAAGTAGAGTGCCCTATTCAAAAGTCTGAAGAAATTAATGCAAAAAAAGAGGCCAAATGATTTGTTTTAAGAAAAAAGATCAAAATAAAAGACCCGATGCAAATAACCTAAATGAATTCTCTTAATAAAAGTGCTAAAACAAAGTGAATAAAAAAGTCTAAAAGAAAATAGATCCACAAGAAAAAGTGTTTGAGGAAAATATCCCAAAGGAATTTATGATGGGTCTGTAGATGTCAACTTTAGGGTCATGGGCTAGTTGTTGGTGTTTAAACAGTGGGTCCTAGGTAGATCAATGATCCTTGATCGATCGTTCATCTCGATCTAATGATGCACATGGTCAATAATCAAATGAATTCAAGGATGCCACTTGGCATATGTAGAGATATTTTTGAGAGGTCAAGGTGAAGATCCAAAGGTATGTAAGCCTTCACATAGATAAGATCAAATACACAAGATGATTCAAGATCCAAAGGCTCACATTGCATTGGGTCACAAAGGTTTAATGGGTGAGATGAAAGTTAACATGTCAAAGGCCAAGTTGGTTTTTAGTAGAAAATGGGAATATATGAGATGTTGGGTTTTAAACAAAATTCAATAGGCCATTTTTTATAGATTCAATCAAGGCCCAAAATAAAATGTAGTTGCTCGATGGAATAAGTAAGGCCTAGAGATATATGAGTGACTGCAAGGACTTTAAGTGTTTGATAGGATTTTCCTCAAAGTTAATTGAAGGATCTCTACATCTTTCCTGGGCAAACCATCATCTTTTATGAAGACATCTAGTCTGGAGGACATTGTTCATCCATTCCTCATTCATGACACTATAATATAACTATTCTGATAATGTTTGATTTCCATTAATGCTTTCAGACTTTATAGGATTAGTTTCACATGCAACCATTCTATTTTAGTTTGATGAATGTCCATGATATGTGAGGCTATTCTTTCCTCTCTCTTCCTTAAAAAATCTATAAATAGAGCCATTTTGGGCACTGTTGGTATCTCTCTACTGGGTATGGTGAAGCCTTGCCAAATTTGTGTCTTGAATCAATAAAGACAAGAACTTTTACCTCATTCAAATAATTTACTAAGTGTACATGATAGTGTTTTGGTCGTAACTAAGAGTGGTGTCTATTTTCTTTCACATGTTACTCATATTAGTACCTAGTGTATTATGATCTCTTTTTTGTAGGTTTAACAAGAAGTGTTGAATGAAGTTTTAGGTATAGTGAATAAATCATTCAATAGAGTGTTTTAGAATGCCTATTTCCTAAGTCTTCCTAACCTAGGTTATCTTCTAGACCCAATATTAAAACACTAATGTTGAATATATGCTTAAATGATACATCAAGGGGAGCTAGCCCCTAATCTAGAGATCCACCTCCTAATAAGGATACCCACAACCCTAGGGTGGTTCCATTATATCACTTGAATGAGGAGAATCTTTTCCCATATCCTCATTGGGTGAAAGTTCAAGTGACAATAGTTTTTGGCACACCTGGTGGGATTCTTCTTCCAAGAGTTGGAGGATTTTTGGTGTTGTCCTTCAACACATCAACCATTGAAGGCATTTTTGCAAGAATCAGTGGTGACTCTAAAGGCATATCAACTATTTAATTAGGCCAAGTGATCCTTTAAGAACTATGGTAATGTTTTTATTTATGTTCTTACTAGAAATGAAGTTTCATGGCTACCTATGGTTATGTTTTTTTCTCTTTACAAGTTGGTGAGACAATTAAATATCGTGCCATCCCATACCAATATGGACAAGTCCTTGATCAGTCCCAACATGACCCTTTTTAGACCTATCATGACTTATATCAATCTTATAATCAGCCTTCTCAATGTTTTACTCCTCTTAGTCAACTGAGTCTTTTTTCCAATCAGCCCATCTCCTCCTTCAAATAAACACTCTTGAGATATGGGAACTATATGCTAGATATTGATACTCAAATAGGATGTGGTCAAAATATTCCTATTCATTCCATCCATCAAGTGATAAATGCATTAGAATTAATCAAGAAAGAATGGGTTCCTTTTTAGAGAGCCAATTGACAAAGGCTCACAAGTGAGATGCTTGATTGTGAGTTGTTTGATTCCATCCTTGGAAGACAAGTTGAGCATTCATGAGAGAAAATCTTACCAAGTGTATCAACCTTCATATTCAATTCCTCAAGTTTCCTATCAGCCATACATGAACTCTAATTATGAGTCAAACCAAGCCTATCAAATTCATTCTTTTTCCAATAATTTGGAGGAGAGAGTTCAAAAGAGAAATCTTGTGTTTGAGGAAAATCTTGATAGATAGATTGAATCAGAAAATTTGCATATGTAAAAGTCCATGTTGGTAGTGAAGGAAGTAGATTCCAAACCCTCATTGCCCTCTCATATTGCATCACCACCTCAACAGGAGATTTCTAATTCTGACACTCTAAGTTGGAGTAAGGTAGTTGAGTCTTGGGAAAGGAAAGAGAAGAAGACTCTCATCAAAGAATATGAAATTAAAGAAAATTTTGACCCCATACAAACCTTCCCTACCTTTCCTCAAGAAGAGAGTTTCAATCCTAAGATCATGAGATAGAATAAAATAGTGGAGTCATGGGGAAATAAAGAAGAGAAGAGTGTTGTCCAAGAGTGTGAATTGGAAAGTGGAATTAATTTTTTTAAGTCCCTCTCACCCTTCCTCAAGAAGCTTCATGTATTCCATGGTAGTCCTTATATACTCCCCATCTTCATAATGATTCCTATGAACTCCAAGAAAGACTTCTCCAAGAAGACCTTACCAAGAAGATAGAGGAGTTGGAAGAAAAAATGAAACTGCTAAGTCAAGGTGATATGGAAGGTTTAGACTCAAAATATCCTATGCCTAGACACACCCCATCTCCCCTTCCTCAATAGCTTCCCAAAGAGCCTCCTATCTTTCAATCTGAATTTGATCATGGTATCTATATCCCACCTCCACTAAATAGTTCGTTGTGTCCTCATCTTATTAACATTTGCCCTAATGGACCTGTGGTGTGGGAACCAAAAGAGGAGTAGTTGGTCAAAAATGAAAATTAACTCTTGATTGAAAAATATATACCTCCTTGGCAACCTCATTGGGATAAATCACTAGATTTCAAGATGCCTAGTCTTGACATCATTAAGTGAGAAGTTGAATATCTTACATCCCTTGATCAAGGAAATTAGATTATGGTAGTTGAAATGTAAAATGAAAAATCTCAAGAGGATTTTAGTGATGAATAAGAGGTTAATTATTTTATTGAGTCATCTTTTTTGTATGATAATAGAGAATTTTTTATTTGTGTTGAAGAGCCTATTTTGAGAGAGGCAAGCAAAGAAGAATATGCTCAATTCATGGCTGATCAGGAAAACTATGTGACTGATTATGAGGAAGAGTTCATCATTGGAACCCCTCTTGGTGAAATAAAAGACAATTCATAAGATTTTTCCTCTATACTTGATGAGGAGGAAATGATCATTGATTCTATTCTTACTTTGTAAGATACTATGGATGGACTAGGAGAGGTTCTTGATCATACATTGGATGACTTGTTTGAAGTCATTAGAGCAAGTTATATTCCTCTTCAAGGAAGCTATAATTTGGTCAAATATGGATAAGGTGGCATTGAGACTCAAGTAAGTATGAAAAAGAGAAACAAGCTTTCAAATTTACCCTTTCAATAGGTTTGTGAATTTGAGAATGATATATTTGAAGTCATCAAGAGAAGATATCATCCTCTAGAAGGAACTCATCAGCTCTTGAAGGATGAAGAAAGATCATATTGGCCTAAATCTTCTAAAGAGCATGAGATCAATCCTTTTGAAATCATGCCTATAAAGACAATTGAAGTTGATCATGAAAAAGTAAATCGACAACAACATGAAACAAGTAATCAAGAACAAGAAGAGTTCATTTCCTTGGCCAAATTATTTGGAATTACTTGGTTCTTAATGAGAATTATGCCAATGAGATTGGTAGACTTCGTGATAGGCATGGAGGTAGAAATGCTAAGAGATAAAAGGCTTCTTGACTCATCCATTCCTTCATGCCATGAAGTGAGAGTAATCTCAATTTTCCCCTTTGATCTAGGAGGGGGAAGAGCACACCTAGTTAGCTATACATAATTATCTATCTTTATATTGTGTTTAGTTCTCTTAAGTACTTAGTAGCATAGGTTTTTTTGCTTTAGTCTTCATGTGTGTTTGTTCTTTCCCTTGTGTGTTTTGAGGTAGTAACTAGTTGTCTTGTTGATCAAGTTTTGAATCATGGTCAAGGTTTCTTATTTATTTTAGTATTTAGATGACTTTATTTTCCCAATATACTAATTAGGCTAATGGTCTAATTAGTATAGAAAGCATACTAACCCTATGTATCACTAATTTGTTGACCAAATTTTGGCCCTTCAGGTCAAAATTGGGCACTCCTATTTGAAAACTTAGTTGTCCAAGTTTATACCTTTTGGCTAGAGCTAGTATGCATATTTTCTTCAAAAGAGGTGTTCCACACTATAAGCCCACAACAAATGTACAAGTGTTGTTTCTTTTGAAAATATTTTTTTTGGTATTTTGGCTAAGCCTTTGCATAGTAATTCTTTTGAATCCTTCAGTTTTTACCAAAGTCTATTTATTTTAGACTTTTCTTTCTACCAAGTGCCGAATTCTTTCAAGTAATTCATTCGAGACAAATTTTTTGAAGTAGAAGATGAAGACTAATTCTTTTTAAAAAATTATCTAAATAATTTTATCGAAGGATAATCCCTCCTTAGAATGGTCCTTTTCAACTTTCCTAAAGGATAAGTCTTCAAGCGGCTACCCTACACATTTTTTTTGAAATATATGTTCCAAGAAAAGTACCCTTCAAAATCTTCCTAAAGGATATCACCTAGATAGAGTGCCCTACACAATCTTTCTAAAAGGTCTTTTTCTTAAGGAAATATACCTAAGTCAAACTTTCAAAGGGTATTTTCATAGGAAGGTGGACAAAATAGAAGTTTTGAAAGGTGCATCCGAATCTTTATAAATGGTACTTTTCAATCAGGGTACCCTATTCAAAAATTCAAAGGAATTAATGTAGAAAAAGAGGCTAAAGGATTTATTTCAAGAAAAAATCTTGAAGGAAAAGATCTAATTCAAAGAGCCTAAATGAATTCTCTCAGGGAAAGTGCCGAAACAAAGTGGCTGAAAAAGTCTAAAAGAAAATAGATCTGTAGGAAAAAGTGTCAGAAGAAAATATCTTGAAGGAATTTATGATGGGTCTATAGATATCAAATTTAAATTCATAGGCTAGCCATTAGAATTTAAATAGTGGTTCCCAAGAAGATCAATAATCCTCACTCAATCTCTCATCTCAATCCAATAGTGCGTAGGATCAATAATCAAATAAATGCGAGGATGCCACTTGGTGTATGTAGAGACAATTTTGAGAGATCAAGGTGAAGATCCAAAGGTCCATGGGCTTTCACATAGATAAGATTGAATAGGTGAGATGTTGCAAGATCTAAAGGCTCACATTACATTAGGTCAGAAAGGTTTAATAGGCAAGATGAAGGTCAACATGTCAAAGTTTAAGTTAGTTTTTATTATCAAATGGGAACACATGAGACCCTATGTTTTCAATGAAATTTGACAGGGCATTTTTGATAGATGCAACTGAGGTCCAGAATAAAACATAACTACCAAATGGAGTAAGCAACGCACAAAGAGATATGAGTGACTACAAGGAATTTGAGTGCTTAATAATAGTTGCCTCAAAGTTAACTAAAGGATATATGTATCTTTCTTAGGAAAGCTATCATGTTTTATGAAGATATCTAGTCTAGAGTACATTGTTCATATGTTCCTGATTCATGATGCTACAACATAACTATTTTGATAATGTTTGATTATCATTGATGCTTGTAGACTTTGTAGGATTAGTTTCACATGTAACCCTTCTATTTTAGTTTGACAAATGTTCATGATCTTTGAGGATTTTCTTTCCTCTCTCTTACAAATTCTATAAATGGAGACATTTTTTGCCATTGTTAGTATCTCTCTACTGGGTATGGTGAAGCCCTACCAAATTTTTTACTTGAATCAATAAATATAAGTACTTTTACCTCTTTAAATAATTCACTAAGTGTCCATGATAGTGTTTTGGTATTGTGTAAGAGTGATGTCTATTTACCTTCACATGTTACTCCTATTAGTACCTAGTGTATTATGATCTCTTTTTTGTAAGTCAACAAGAACTGTCAAATGAAGTTGTAGGTATAGTGAATAGATCATTTAATATAGTGTCTTAGAATTCCTATTGCCTAAGTCTGCCTAACATATGCTATCTTCTAGACCCCATGTTGAAACACTAATGTGAGAGAGAGAGTTGATATTGAGTGAAGTGTATATGTAGTTTGTTCTTAGTTCCAAGTGCATGTCAAATGTATGAGTAGAGAAAAAAAATTGGTGTATCACCTCCATATATTATTCTTAATTTCTATGTTATTATTAACTCTTTTCAACCCCAAAGTGTTATTAGTATGAACATGTGCTTAAATGATACATCAAGGGGAGCTAGACCCTAATCTAGAGATCTGACTCCTAATAAGGATACCCAAAGCCCTAGGGTGGTTACATTGTCTCACTTGAATGAGAAAAAAATGTTCCATCTCCTCATTGGGTGAAATTTCAACTAACAATAGTATCTCTGAGTTCTTTTATAGTCTTTGAGAGTAGTTGCCAAAGAGGGAGAATGAGTGGTTCCAGAAGTTACAGTGTGTATGACCCTTTGTCATTAAATTAAAATGGGGAAAAAGTTTAATAAGGGATATTGATTATATAAGGGGAGATTAGTGTGATCAGATTGAAAAAAAAATTGGCATTAATGACAAAGGGGGAGTTTGTTGAGAACTGTTGTCATTGATTTCAAGGTGCATCTAGTGAAGATGCATGGTAAGTGGTCTTTGAGGTATGAGCTTCTATTATTAATGTGATAATGAATCCATGTAACAAGATAATTTCAATAAAAATAATGTATATTTTTTTTTTTTATGTCAAGGTTTAGGTCAACTTGAAGTTGTCAGTGTTGTCATAAAGAGGTATGATGGTCAAGCAAGCATTAAAGCAGGGTTATGACACTCTAGGTCTACATGAGGTCATAAGAGAATATTGATTAGAAAGATATTGTTTTAGTGGTGTGAGAGTATTTTTTTAATATTTTTATTATTTTATATCATTTAGGTAAACATGTTTGAGTACTCTTTCTAAATTTTCAAGTGCTTGAGAATTCTAGTCATGGCATGTAAATTCCTAATGAGAAGGTTTGAGAATGGTACCTTAGTGAGATGAGTGCACAAAAGAATTATTAGTTGTATTATTCTGATTTATCATGTATTTCATGCATTATATCACTCATAATAGTCTTAAGGTGAGCCTACAAGGATAACACGTTCACACCAAGTCTGCACCTAGACCACTTCTAGACTTTGCCTAGCCTAATGAGGTATCATGATCTATTGTCTAGGCATGTGAAGGATGTAAAACAATGTTTAAACATGAGAGAGGTTTCTTGAGTATGTGAGTGAGTTTTATAGTGAATGAAAATAGGCATGAAGGTCAATTTTAAGGCCTATTGTGGTTTGCAAGTTAAGGTCTAGAGAGTAAAGAGTGAGAATTCAACCTAATGAGGGGTCATGATCAAAATTTAGATTGTTTGATCTTGTTTAAGCATTATAATAAGTGAGGTATGTTTTTTTAAGTGTTTTCATATAGTGTGATGTCATATTTTTGAGGAAAAGGCATGAAAAATTGTTTTGAGGTCTCTCTAGTGCTTAGAATTAAGGGTTCTCAACCTGAGAAGAATTTTCTTGTGCTCATTATCTCATCAAAAAATTTCATGGGAACCTAATATATTAATGGTATATGGGGAAGGTTACTAGCTCAAAATTATAATCATTTTTTTTGGAATAGTGGGATATGCTTTATGAATGATTGTTAAGAATAAAAATAGGTTTAAACCCTCTTAGAACCCTAATAAGGACCTGATGTTGAAGATATTGATCAAAAATTACTAGAATGGATTGGTATGCTTAGGTAAGATATTTTAGGTTGTATTAAAATCTCCCAAGAAACTCAAAGTGTGATTGAGTTATCAGGTGTGTGAGTAGACCCTATAGGAAAGTGATAATTTCTCAAAGATTTGTTGTAGCAGTCAAAGTTGACCAAGTCAAAATATGCAAATGGATGGAGGATAAAGCTTGAGAATCATGTTTAATGTACATTAAGGTTTTATATATATATATATATATATATATATATATATATATATATATATATATATATATATATATATATATACATATATATATATATATATATACATATATATATATATATATACATATATATATATATATACATATATATATATATATATATATATGTTATATCCCTTAATTTTTCTAAAATAGTAATCTAATTTAGCTAGTCGCTAATAGGCCAAATGGTGCAAACAGTGAAAAACCCAGTTAGCTGCAAGAATATGAATAAGAATGTGTTATCATGATAGAGTGATGAAATAAAGTACATGGATATTTTTTTTGGGAATATTATGTATTATTTATTCTTGTTATAAATCTTCAAATTTAGGTATAGTGATGAAAATGATGAAGCCAAAAGGGCTTGTCTGACTCAATGAGGTCTGTGTGTAGTGAGGTCAACAAATTGGTCTGTAAGACCAATAGTTACCACTATACCATATGATGTTTATATTTTAAGATGGTATGGAAATATTATATGATCATTTAAATTCATTATTAATTTTTTTTTCTATATATTTGTTTGAGGTTTGAGTCACCATGACTGGTCTTTGAGGAAAATTGGTAGTTTTGAGTGAGTGAGTGAGTTGAAGAGGTGTTTTTAAGGTTCTATCCCCTGATTTGAAGTATCTAATGAATATGGTGTCATTTTTTATGAATTTAAAGTCTTTTTCATTATTTTTTAAATGTTGGAATTCAGTGTAAGAGGTTAAAAAGTTGAAGCCAAAATGGCTTATCTAGTTCATGAAAGACTGTGTGAGATAAGGTTAGGAGATTGGTGTATAAGACCAATGCTTGATATTAGAGATTATGATTTTTATGATTGAAGTTATTATAAATATGTTATTAAATATTTTTAATGTATTGATAAAAATTTAAATTTTCCTTTTAGGTGTTGTATGTCAAGTAGTTTCATGACTGGATTTTGACAGTCTTGGCAGTTCTGAGTGAGCATACTAAAGAGATAATTTTAAGCCTTTTTGCCCTGAGTTGAAGTGTTTCAATCATATTTTGATGACCCTAAGTTCATAAATACTCTTTATATACACTTTTTTCTAATCATTTTTGAGTGTATTAAGTGATTTTTAGCTTTAGTATTGAAAGGCAGTTTTTTGGTGTATACAAGACTAATAGGATTGAGTACTATTGAAGGGTTTCAAGTAGTGATTTTTTATAAAATGAATAATTAATCCTATAATACATAAGTAGGGGCATATTTTAATGGTATATGAAGTGTTACTACCATTTTTTAATTTTAAATTACTCCAATGAGATTAAAGGGTAACGTGTACCAATGAAGGCCTAATTGAATTAGGTCTCCTTAAGGCCTAAAATAAGTTTCTAGTCTATTTGAGTAATGGAAAACATAATGTAATGGTCACTTATTAATTTTAAATTATCCTAAGGCATATTATGTAGTAAATCTAGGTATTCAAGTGTGTGTGGTGTAAAAAGAGGTGTATGAGTAAGAGGATTGTTTATATATAATGTAGTTTTAGGCCTATTTGGGTCAACAAAGTGAATGTAAAAGAAATAACGTATTTTTTAGCTTAAGGAGGTATTGTACACCATCATAGGAGTATATAAGATATATAATGAAGATATGATAGTGTGTATTTATATGAAGATCAAGATCATATGATCTAATCAGTCTTAAAGTGATTGAGTTGAGCAAAGAAGCCTTAAAGGTAGGTTGAGAGGTTCTGAAGGTGATCAAATAAATTAGGTGGCTAATTTGGTGTTGAGTCATGTAGGGGTTGGTGCCTCCTTTCAAGTGGGTGATTGATAAAGCCTAATAAAATAAGTGCTTAGAGAGTTGGGTTTGGTGTTCCATGTGAATTTGGTGCTTCACTAAACTTATTTTTTGTCTTATGGGACTATATTCCATTTGTAGAGATCTATGGGTTTTCTTCCCCTTGAGGATTTTCCACATATGTGATGTCTTCTTGTGTTTCAAGTTATTTTGGATAAGTATTTATGCTTGATATATCTATATGTTTTATTGAATGATTCATGATTGTTTAAGTAAACTTAAAGGAAATTTTTTGAATATTAATTCACCCCCCCCTCTCATTCATTATGATTCCAACATGTTTAGTTTCACAAATATTTGAGTAGGCCATTAAAAAGGACTCTATGGAAGGTTCATGAAGCAATTCTTACTACTATAAAGAATATAGTTGATCCTAATGGTTTATTAAGATTGAGATCCCAAGTTATGTTGACTTATTAAATTCAAATGTGTTTAATTTTATCTTTATTTATTTATTTCTTAGGTATTACATATATTTTTTAATTTAATCACATAATAACATATTTTTGTAGGTTAGTGGTGCCAAATTACCTTCCACCTTCACATGGTTGGCACCGTTACTAAATTATTGCACAATAATGAATTTAAAATAATATTTCAATTCATGTACATTATATAATTTTTTAACTTCTCTAAAATTGAAAATTCATGCATGAGATTGATTCTACACTTGAACTTTCACTTGCATGCTCTTTCATATATTGACTAGCTCATTTGTAGTAGTATTCATTTTCCATTAAGTACATTTATCCATCTTGGGAATGGAATTAAATTTCATGTCATCTCACTAAATTATTATCACCTTTTATAATCTTATATATCCTTAAAATTTAAGCCCTTTATCCTTGGCGAGGCCATACTAGCTACCCACTCACTTAGCTAAGCCTAAAATAAGGCCTACTTGTACACAGTGAGATATAAATCCATCATATATTGAAATACAGAGATTTAAAACACATTAATTACTTTTATATAATCTTGTATCAGCTACACATAAATATTTTAAACCTTTAGATTCCTATAACTTGATTTATTTCACTTTTAGCCTCCTTGAAGACTTGTTTTCACCATTTTTTACATGCATAGGTATGTATATTTGAGTTTTATCTCTCCTTAGGTAATGTACAAACATATCATCACTTTAAAAAGTTCTAAGATTTTAAAATATAAATTTAGTCCAAGTTTCATATTTTTATAGCTTTAAAACTCAAATTACTGTGTTTTTTGTGCACCTAGGATCTTAAAAGGCAACAAACATCCCTATTTAGTAAAAAAATTGTATCTTGAGTTATAGGAGGTTTCAAAATCTCACTATTTTTATGATAGGAATATATGTAATATATTTACCCTATCTAATATTTAGTTGGATAGGTTAAATTTTAAAAAGTACAAAAAATGTCCAATTTTAGGTTTACAGACTCTCTCCCTGGCTGTGTGTATGCATTTTGGAACATAAACATGTATTTGGATAGTTTTCTTGGATTTAAAGACAATTTATAAGGTATTAAATCTTTATTTAGGGTTTTAATATCTCCTCCATTGTCTTTTATAACTTTTGAGTCCTTAAGATTCTCAAGTTTGCCTAAAAAGCAATAATTTTGCCTTAAACAAAAATATCATCTTAAGGCCAAAACAAGTGCTCCATCTCCAAATCATGTGTATTTAGATGACAATAATTTGGTCTTATGGGTTAATAACCACCCACACCATTCTGGTGATGTCAATTTTCATCCACAAGACCTCAAATATAGAGATATTCAAATATGGCTTGCATCTTGACAACATTTCTTGGCAATGTTTCTTGAGGCTAGAATTATTGTAAAAAGGGGTATTTGTGTGGATTACAAGGCCATGGATATGGGAACACATGTAAATTGGACATGCCAAGATGTTGAAAGTGATGGATTTCAAAATAGAGGTCTCAAAATTGGAAACTTTTGTTTGATGGAAATAACTTGTCTCATAACAATACACAAGTTACATTTTAGGGTTGATCACTGAATCCTCTACGATGAGTTCATTGATGATTTTAAATTTGATGACTTGGGGTGGAAGATTAATTTTAATTCCATCTTAAAACATTTCTTGTCAATGTTGTTCAAAGCCATAATTTTTGTTAAAAGGTATCCACATGTATTTAGAGGATGTGGCTATGGAAATGCATGTAAATTTCACATCTCAAGGTGTTTTAAGTGATTAATTTTGAATCAAAATTCATAGAAGCAAAAAATATCTATTTAAAATTTTAATGTTGATAATTCATTATGGAGGAGTTTTGGATTATTATAAAGGTCATGATCTTTATTCAAATGATATTTAGGTTCAATTTACTTGGGTTAAATATAATTTAATATCCAATTCAATGTAAATATACTTTAAACATCATCTAGACTCATGTAACATAAGAAGAAATCAATATTAGCATATTTATTACAAAGATAAAGGCTAATAGAGTGATATTTGGTCTTTAAATATGACAAAAATGATATTATATATGTTTTAAACAATTTATAAGGTTAAAGACAATATATTAGAAGCTAAGAAAAGCAATTAATGTTGATTGAAGTAATAATAAGGAAGTAGTAGGTCTTTGAGAAGGCCTAGAGAAAAGTCTGCCAAAGACCTATAGAAGTCAGAGTGTATGTATTCAAAACTCATATGAATAAATAATACTACATTGAATAAATTTATTCTCCTATATACTTGTATGTTTATATTATAATAAATATTTGATCAGACTTAACACTTTTATGGTGTTTCTAAGTTATAAAGGTCTACGAATATTGATTATTGTGATAGTCTAATAATGAATGTATTTATATGTAATTTAATGATTATGGGGCATGATGAATGATTTCATAAGTAAAAATATATATTTTAAGGTATATTAAATCTTAAAGTAACCTTAAAAGGTCATTAAAATTTGATATTTTGTTAAATTTGTGCTCGCATGTCTATACTCTTAGTTAAAACTGTAATAGTCAAGGAAATATTCATTATTTTAGAAATTAAGAATTTGTTAAAGCACAAAAAGTGGTTTTAAAGGTTACGTGAATGAGATAATGGGATAATAAAGTATTTAAGTGTGAAAAAATAGTGATAAAATGTGAAATTTCCCTTTATGTTAGGATTCGAGATTGTGGCATACATAAAACCCTTGATTCAAGGTTTAATTCATTAAAAGTGTTATAAATATCAAATGAACCAATAAAATCATAATAAATTTGATAGGGAGATTATATAAGATGAAATATAATGTATTTAAGTGGTATTAAGTCTTGGAATTCATTATATAAATAGATATTGATGACTCTGTCTAGGTAGACCTATACAAAGACCTAAAACAGGTGTTTTTGGAGATTAAAAGATTATAGGTAAATGACTAATCAATAAAATACTATGATTTGTTTTTGATAGTAGGAATAGATTAAAAATAATGTGTTTAAATTATTTTTAGGTAACCAATATTTTTATAATGAAATACATTGTCCCTTCTCATTTTGGAAGGTTGAAGACAAGTAAACTCAACGAAGGTAAGAAGTCTTTTCTTGTGTTTTCAAGACAATTCAAGGATAAATTACAATTTACAATGCAATGTGAAATATAAAATATTTTTATAAGATGAAAATTATTCAATAATAAATCTACATAGAATATCTAAACCTATTTTATTACTCTCAAATAAGAATAAG
Organism: Torreya grandis; assembly: GCA_037957365.1. NCBI lineage: Eukaryota > Viridiplantae > Streptophyta > Pinopsida > Cupressales > Taxaceae > Torreya > Torreya grandis. Next base: position 67,129 of record JARHVA010008738.1, read on the forward strand.
ACGGTGTAAACCCAGTCTAGGGTTTAAGATATTAAAATTATTATAAAAAGAGTTTCAATCCCATAAATGTTTTTAAAAATTTATGATTAACAAAATAAGATATTTTGAATAATATTTAAGATTTTTAATTTCAAAATAAAATCTAGAGTAATAAGTATTGAGGACTATGTACTTGTAGGTCTGAACATAGGCTTAAGACTCCTATTTAGAAAGCCAAAAGATACCTTAACTCTTAGAAGACAAATGTTGAATTCTTGAAAAATGGAATGGAGATATAGGTATGTATTTTCAACGTAATTTATGTGGTCTCAAATTGATAAAGTTTCTTTAAAGTAAATTATGTTAATTACAAACCATGTAGACTTGTATATAGGTCAATAACCCTGCTAACTATCCTATAAAGAAATTCAAGCATCAAGAAGGTTAAAGACTTATGGAATGTATTCCTAAGAGTTTGGAAAACCATATATAATATAAATAAATATCTCATAGTCTTAAATAGACCAATTTAATAATAATAATAATAATAATAATAATAATAATAATAATAATAATAATAATAATAATAATAATAATAATAATAATTTTTTATTGTGAATAAAGGTAAGTTACAGACCTAATTATAAACCTAAAAGAGGCCTACATAAGTTAGGATTGGGCATTAATAAAGTGTTTAAGAGTGATAAATTCGTATGATTGCATAAGTTTTGGAAAGTGGATTGATCTAATTACATCACATTAACTATTTTAATGTATTCTAGCTATTCAACAACAAACCAAAACAAGAAAAATAATTGTTTCTACTTCAAAAAATATATTTTATGATCACTTACCCCACCTTTTATAATAATTACATTGTATAATTATAAATAAATTTACCATAAATTTCAAAAAAATTTAAAAAATCACAAGGTATATTTTTAATTCTCAATAAAAGTTTAAGGCATACAATAATGTGACCATGTAATATAATATGTAATAAATTACAACAAAATCCAAAACCTGAAATCAATGAGAATATTTAAAATTTGAAATGTTAAACAATATATAATGTATATAATATCCATAAAATCCATATAAAGGCATACAAAATGTGAACACTTGATAAAATATCCTAGTTTAATGCCATATAAGCATACAATGCCAAAATACTATACATCAAGCTATATAAGTATATAACAAAAGGTCATAAAACATTATCTGAATGATCAAAATGCATCATTCTCTTTGCCTTGATTGTATAAGCCTCTCCCTTAGATGATTTTATCACAACTAGAGGTGTTATATATGGATGACTATGATTCCTCCTTCGCTCAAAACTTGCCTATAGCTCTAACTATTAATATGTAAATATTATCATAAAATTCACATGTACTGGAACATGATTCTTAAAAAATTAACAAGTTTATAACATGATATAAAAAGTATCCATAAGTCCACTTACCACAATCTGGTAGTCACTATAAATTTGGGAATGTCACTCAATAGGGTCAATGATAGGTTATGCTGGTGAAAAAAGAGTGTGAAATAGATCACCAATAGGAGTTGGTGATGTGCTCATGATAATGGAAGGGTTGGATCCTTGAAAATGTATATATATAAAATAAAAATTCAAAATTATATCCTAAAAATTTAAGCCAATTGATTAAATCATATAAATATAATATAAAAATTTACAAATTAAATTATTGACTATACCACATCACTTTTACTAATAATTTAAATAGGATGAGAAGACATCACTAGAGGAGCCTATGTAGATAATTATTTAGTGCATCAATGATATGCACAAGTATATAGGATAATTACAAAACACATCCATATTTACACATAAACATTATAATAACAATAATGTACCTTGGTGAGTTACTATGTAGATGAAAATGTATTAGTACTACCTACATTTTCTCCCTCCCAAATAGATGGTAGATTCTCTAGTGTGGTCATAAACTAAATAAAAAAATATCATTGTCAGTCACTTCAGTGTATATACAACAACATGCATGCACAATGAGCCATAACATTAATTTATTATTAACAATCACATCTATATAGGTATATAAAGGTGTAGTAGCAGCAATATATTTGCTCATGTGGCATCTAAAATCTTAATAAAACATAAAAAAAATTGATACATTATTGATCTTTCTACATGAAAATTAATTAGTACCTTTTGAATTGTATAAATATTTGAAATTTAACAAGTCTAAATTTTTTTGCAAGTGAAATATTAAAGCTACCTAAAAATTTGTAGCTAAGGTATCCAGATCAAATATAGATGGCTAAAAAATAGTGATATTAATATCATCTCGGTCCACAAAAATACAACCATGAGTGGGATGTATGTTATCCTCCTCCTCCTTAGGTTTAGCTCATATAGCACCACATGATCTATAATAGTGAGCTCATCAGGTAGTAGTACTAGATGAAGCCTCACCATATCCATGCTTACCAGTAGGAGTTGAGAAAATTGGCTCACATGCTAAATGTCGGTGTTAGTAAGTACCTTAAACACATGAAAATTATTAATCTTTATAGTCTCATTGACTATAGAGGGTAGGGTCTCAAGATGATGTGGTTTTTAAATACATATTATCACAAGATGATTAGGTGCATGATGTGTACCTACCCTATCTTGTGTATATCCCTTTCCTTTGCCAAAGAACTCTAAGAAATAAAAATAGTTTGGAACTTCATTCTACACAAACCTATAATACAATTTTATCAAAAAATGCATTGGGAACTCAATATTGTTATAAGGCAGGTGATCAAAGGCCATCCACCATCATTCCCAAAAAACTTGTTTGATTAAATTGTGAGTGTAGCATTTGATTAGAATCCATTTGGACATCACATCTAGTGGCATACAAATTTTTTGATCAATGAATATGGAACAAATTTGGGCTTTGGTTATATTTTTATCTTTCACTATAGCTATAGATAATTTGTTTGAATAGTATTCCCTACATCTATTTTTATACTCAACCCACCTATCAATTTGACCCAATAACAATTCAATTTCACCTAATAATGTTTGTAATGTGTTTTTTAGAGAAATTTAGTGGGGGTTGTTTGTATGGGGATCCCTAAATTTCCTAATCAATTTATTAAATTTGATCTTATTTTTAATGATATGGGCTGCTAAATCCTATTGACTACCTTGGGTTGCTTGAGGAACTACATGAGGTTTAGGAGGGTTTTATGGTTGAAGAGGGATAGGAAGGTTTTGTAGGTGAGGAAAGATAGGATGGTTTTGTGGGTTAGGAAGGATAGGAGGGTTATGTTATTGTTTAGTTCCAATTACCTTTTCATGTGCTAAAAAAATCAATAAAAATATTAAAAAATTAACTAATTTTGTTTCTAAATACACTAAATTTTGTTTACATACCTCTCTTTCGATGTGGCATTACGAATTCAAGTTGTTAGAGTGTTTTTTGCTTGCCATGGTCTCACTCAACTATGTAGTTCTAATTTCTATCTTTTTCTCATAGTTTGTGTCAATTCCAAATGAATGAAATCAATGATTTTTGTTTGGTTTTAAAGTAACATAATTATATATGTGGTTCTATTATTTTAAAACTACGTACATGGTTATGGTTTGGTATCAAGCCTATGTTATAAAACTATGTATGTGGAACTGATATCATAAATTTATGTACATTTTGTTGCCCCTCATCTCCAACCACTTACCCATATTGTTGATGAAAATGAATATTTATATGATCAAGATGAAACACATGAACCTGATAGTAAAATTTGAGGACGAAGAAGAAGAAAAATAAGACTATGAACTAGATGAGTTAAACACTCTAGTTGATGATTTGGAAGAATAAAATATTGCTTTCATGTAGAGACCTTGGACACCCTTTAGAGAAATAATCTCTATAAATACTAGAGGAAGAGAAATAAGTCCCTCTAGGCCTCTTTTCTAAGAATAAAGAGGAGGAAGAATCCAACATCTATGAAGATGTCAATATACTTCACACTATAGTAGACCTCCTATAATAAAAATATAAAGTCCATTACCACTATATTTTTCTATTTGTTTCAAATCTAGTGATAGATGGATGAATGATAAAATTAATTTATTACTCTTAGATGAAGTGGTTACAGTTAGATCTACATCAATGTGGGATAAAGACCCGTATACTAAGGATGTTTGTGAATAAGAAATATAGAATAGAAGATTTTCAATGCGAATATCCTTAGTATAGCATGAGTTGGGGAGAAGAATCAAATTGGGAAGAAGGAATTCATCTTTAGAGATAATGACTGTAATGTCTAGATCCTACTGAATGTATATTGGTATGTTCATCAATTTATATAGCTATAGAACCAAAGCCTACATATATTTCCAAACTCATAAAGGGTAGGTATACTCAATTCATCTCAACCCAAATTGATAATAAATAGATAGATTCTCAATTTAATATTTTTGCATCTGTTCATTTTTTTAAGTTAGGAAGAGTTAGATGATAAATATAGTTATAATTCCATATAAATTCAACTAAATGGGTTTAATTATAATAAATATAGACATCAATAACCCATGGTCATATAATATATGACTTTCCACTATGACTTCTTTGCTTATAATCAGCTACCAATAGACTACCTACCAGGAAGAACCTTCAGTGATTAATATTTTCCATATGGAAGTACTCATGAAAGTGTCATGTTCACTATTAATGGAGAATGAATTAGATATCCTATGTTGGTATATGATACAAAATAATATATTAGCTCCACAACTCTTATCTTGGCACCTAACAACCCTATCCTTGAAAAACTAGAAGCAATAAGATAGAAAATAAGAGAATATATTTTTTGCACTAATCCCCAAAAATTATGGAATAAATCTATGCCTACCATGGAAATAAACCTAGTCTAAGGGAAACAAATTAAAATTTAAAAGAAAATTTTGATCCTTATTCATGATTATCAATATATGGAAAAGGCTATAAAAGAATTATTAGACATTGGTTTCATTGAACCCAATACATCTCCCTATTATTTTTATGCTTTGATGGTAAATAATCATTCTAAGAAAAAATGAGAGAAAAATAGAATAGTGATAAATTATAGACCATTAAATTCTATTATATTTCCATAATCATATCACATTCCTAATAAATCATATTTATTTTAAAAAGTTGCATGTTGTAAACATTTTTCATTATTTGATTGTAAATTAGGATTATACCATATCAGAGTTAAAGAAGAACATAGACCAAAAATAACTTTTAGTTTCCCATTTGGATACTTAAAATTTTAATTTATGTCCTTTGGTCTCATGAATGACCCTACCTATTTTTAGAGTTTCATCAATAAAATCTTTATAGGAATGCCAATTTTTATAATTGTGTATATTGATGATATATTGATTTTTAGTCAGACACTAGAAGACCACTTAAAATTTTTACATTATTTATATGAAACTATTGTAAATATTGGTATAGTATTATCTGAGACAAAGATAGAGTTATGTCAAATAGACTATAAGTTCCTTGGTATGGAAGTCAAAAATAGTAATTTAAAGTTTTCAGGATATATCAAAGATAAGATCCTCAAACTCCCAGATAAATTAGAAAATAAATAGCTCCAATATATCATGGTATTTTTCATTTATGTAAAAAAAAATTATGTTTATAGTGGTATTGACAGGTTCTGTTTACAAGAATTTCTCAAGAAGAAATGTATGTGTGGGCTCATGAACATAGTAGATCAACACAAACTATTAAAGAGAAAGTTGCTAACCTTCATGAACTCTTTAAAAAGAGAAAATATTTTACTATATACTGATGTTTTTGTTATTTCTTGGGGAGGATTTACTTGATATATATAAGATAATATGAAATACATATGCAAATATGCTAGTGGTGTTTTCTCTGATGATGTCAAGAAATGGATTTCTTATGATATAAAAATATGTGTTGTAAAAATTTGTCGAAAAAATTTTTATCTTAGGTTTTTACGTTTAAATCATTGTATAATTAAAAAAACTTATACTCAATTCCTAACATTTAAATAAAAATATAATGATAGAAAATATGAAATAGGTAAATATGTCTAATGGTAGGATTACTTTAACCATTTTAATTATATTGCTCAACTTACTTAAGGATAAGAAAAAAAATTTGTAGATTGGTTAAGCCATAATCCTACTATTTTTTATATGGATCATCCTCGAATACATATATGACTAAAATTATCCATTAATAAGTTAAAATATGTCAGGTTTGATGCCTTATCTCTCCTAATTCAGATAGAAATATTCAGATATAGAGTTATAAAAAGGTATCATAGAATTTATAGGCATGTTGCTCAAGAATTGATATCATATAAAGCATATATTACTTAATATTTCAGCCTCCATAATCATTTGGTGATTAAAACACTTAATTCTAATCTATTGGTTCAAAAATTTGTTGATCTTATTTAGAAACCTAATTATAGGTGTAGTATCAAGATTGAAGAACAACTAAATGATCACTTGATAATCTTTGTAAAATTATTTGGTCCTCTAATTCTTTGACTTCAATGTCTACATCTAAATGAAACAACAATTATGTGTATTATAATATAAAGAAGGCTATAATGGGATTTAAAAATGTAGATGTGTATGAATTCCTATAATGTTCTTTATACACCATTTTGGGAATTACAATTTTTATTTTGGACCACTTGTAAATTTTGGCCAAAAGATACATAAGATCTTCTCCAAGAATCAAAAAGATTTTTATTTGAAGGACATGGGTCTAACCAATAGGAATCAATAAGTTCATCCTCATATGATGAATATAGAATACCACCATGTGGCTATGACTTTAATGATTTGATAAATTATTCTACTTTATTGGCATCTTCTTAGTGTGCATCTCTTTATTGAATGCATCCTACTTTATGTCAACTTTATACAATATGCCTTGTTAGTAAAGTCTACTTTTCTTAGTGGGAATCTATTTATAGATATACAATAATCAAGTGTGATAGATAATGTCACTGAGCAAGATGTGATAATCCTCATTCCATTTCTATAAATATTATACAAGAGAATCATAGTGGGCATCACAAATTATATCATGAGTCATCTTGAATCCATGTAGTCTAGAAGTCTTGTAATAAATTCCTTGTAATATCTCATTTTCAATAATTAAGAAGATAAAATAATTAAGCCATTAGCCTTCATCATTATTTATTGTATATATACTAAGATCCTAAATAATTCTTCCCTATTGGTATTAGAAAAACATCAAGCAAATCATTTTGTACTAAACTTTTCTAAAATCACTCCTTACAACTATTGATAATATGTACATAAACCTAAGCATTATTTAATCATAAGTGTTTATCTTTCATCAAGTGTTATTTTCCATGTCATCACATGCATGTTCCAAATCATACATTTATGCATCACTATAAATTCCCTCACCCTTAATCCAAGAAAGTCATTTGCTATATTTGTCATAAACTTGGTCACAAACCCCTTAACTATACATGCAAAAATCATATTATTAAATCTATTTATTTCTCTAACACAATAGCGTGGTAGGATATTATTGATGAAAATGAAGAATTATATTATTAAGATTAAATATATGAACCTATGATAGAATAAGTCAATGATCAAGAATAAAAGCCATAAGACTATGATCTAGATGATTTGGACTCCTTAGCTGATGATTTGGAAGAAGAAAATCATACTTTCATGTAGAGACCTTGGACACCCTCTAGAGAATCAAGCTATAGAAATACCAAATGAAGAGGAAGAAGTCCCTCTAGGACTCCTATCCAAGAACAAAGAGGAGTAATAAGTTATAATCTAAGAATATGTCAATAGCTTCCACATTCATTAAACCTCCTATAGTAAAGCTTCCAAGTCCATTACCACTAGATTTTTCAATAAATTTCAAATTTATTGACATATGGATGTAAGATAAATTTAGTTTCTTTATACAAGATGAATAAGTTATAATCAGATAATCACCAACATGGGATGAAGACCCATACATTTTTTCATGAAGAATAAATATATGATACAAAAATATAAGATTTTGATTGGGAATCTCCTCAATACATAATGAGATGGGGAGAACAATCAGAATGGGAAGAAGGAATTCATCCTTCAAGAAAATGACAAGAATGTTCAGATCCTACCAAATGTACATTGATATGTTCATCCATTCCTGTATCTATAAAACTAAACCCTACATATATTACACAACTCATAAATTGTAGGTATGCTCAATTTATCTCAATACAAATTAATAATAAACATATAGATGCTTAGGTTGATATTGGTGCTTCTATTTTTTATGTAACTCAGTTCCATAAGATGATTGGAAATAGTTAGATGAGAAACATAGTTATAATTCCTTAGAGATTTAAGAAAATGGGTTTACTTGTAATAAATATAAACATCAATCAACCATGTTGATACAAGATAGGACTTTTTACTATGACTTATTTACCGTGATTAGCTACCAATAGATGGATCCTCCATTAATTGCTATTATCAATATGGAAGTACCCCTAAAAGTGTCATTTTCACTATTAATGGATAAATAATTAGATCCCTAAGGTTGTTCTATGATATAAAACAATATCCAAGGTCCATATCTCTTAACTAGGCACCTAACAACATTATCCTTATAAAAAAAAGTAATAGGAAAAAAAATAAGAGTAAATATTTGTTCCAATGATCACAAATAATTATGGAACAAATCTATGCCTACCATGAAAATAAACCTAGTATAAAGGAAATAGATGAAGATTGGAAATAAAATTGAGATCCATGCTCATAATTATAAGGATATGGAAAAATCCATAAAAGAATATTTAGATTATAGTTTTATAGAGCCAAGTACATATCCTTATTGTTGTTATTCTTTTATGGTAAATAAGCATTCAGAACAAAAAAGATGGAAAAAGAGAAAGTTGATAAATTATAAACCATTTAATGTTCTTAAAGTTCCATATCCATATCTCATTCTTGATAAATAATAATCATTATGAAAAGTTAGAAGTTTTAAATATTTTTCTCAATTTGATTGAAAATCAAGATTCTAACATATTAGAGTTAAAGAGAAAGATAGACCGAAGACCACTTTTAGTTTCCAATTTGTCCACTTCCAATGGAAGGTTATGTTGTATTTATCATGGATGTTCATTTCTATTTTTAGAGTTTCATGGATAAAATATTTAAAGTAACTTCAAGTTTCCTTTGTGTGTATATCAATGATATATTAGTTTTCAATCAAATACTAGAAGACCACTTGCAACATTTAAGTAAGTTCTATGACACTGTTGTAAATACTGGTATAATATTATTTGAGATAAAGATATAATTGTGTTAGAAATACTGTAATTTCTTTGGTATAGAGGTAAAAAATAATAAGATAAATTTTCAAGGACATATCAAGGATAAGATCCTCAAATTCCTATATAAATTTGAGCTCCTACTAGATGAGCTAGAAAATCTATTTCTAGTTATACTTTAAAGAATTCTCAATTATGTAGATAGTTTTTATGTTGATAGTGATATGGACAGGTTATAATTATAATATTTTATTAAGAAGAATCATAAGTATGTGTGGAATTATGGAAATAGAAGAGTAGTCCAAACTATTAAAGAGAAGGTTGCTAACCTTCTTGCACTCCTTGTTCCAAAGACATAACATTATACTATTTATTGATGCTTATGATATAGCTTGGGGAGGAGTTCTTTATTGAATATAAGATAATATGAAATACACATGTGAATATGATAGCTATTTTTTATCAGATGTTGTCAATAAATGGATTTCTTCTAATAAATAAATCTATGCTATAGAAAAGTGTCTAGAAAATTTGGATCTTAGGTTGATACTTGAAAAGTATTTTGTAATTAAAATAGATTGTACCAAATTACTTACATTTAAATAAAAATATCATGGCATAAAATATGGAAGATGTAAATATGTCCAATGGCATGATTACTCTAACCATTTTAATTATATGGCTCAACATATATCAGGACAATAAAATGTTTTTGTAGATTAGGTAAGCTAGAATCCTGCTCTTTCTTGTATGGATCATCCTCAAAGACCTCAGTAAAAATAATTATCCATAAATAAGGCATAATGCATCATATTTCATGCCTTGTCTCTCCCAATTCAAAAATAAATATTTAGATATGGAGTTATAGAAAGGTATCACATAATTTTTAGGCATGTTGCGTAGGAATTGATATCATCTAAAACATGTAGTATTGAATATTTCAGCCTCCACAATCATTTGGCAATTAAAATAATTAATTATAAGTTATTGGATAAAAAAATGTTGATCTTATTTACAAACATAATTATATGTGGAGTATCAATATTGAAGAACATATAAATGAATGCTTAATAAGGTTTCTAAAATTATGTTGTCCTCTAATTATTTGACTTCAAATTCAACATCCATATGAAAGAATTATTACGTGTATTATCATATAAAAAATGTTATAATGGTGAGTACATGAATTCCCATAAACTCTTCATACTCCTTTTTGAGAATTGTAATTTTTATTTAAAATCACATGTAAATTCAAGATAGTAGCTTCATAAGATCTTCTCTAAAAAGCTAAAAGATTCTTTTTCAAAGGATAGAGGTCTTACCAATGGGACCCAATAAGTTCATCCTCGTATAGTGAGGATATAATACTAATGTGTGATCTTTAATTTATTGATTTGATAAATGATTCTACTTCATTAGCATCTTTTTAGTGTGAATCTCCTTATTAAACATGTCCTAATTTATGTCAATTTTGTACAATATGAATTTTTAGTAAAGTGTGATTTTCTAAGTGGGAATTTCTTTATAACTATATAACTATCATATGTGATAGAAAACATCATCTAATAAGATTCAATAATCCTCACTCCATTTCTATAAATAAAAAATAAGGGAAGTGTAGTGGGCATCACAAATTCTCTCTTAAGTCATCATGAGTCCAAGTATGCCAAAAATATTTTATGAAATTCCTTGTAATATCTTATTTTATCAATTAATAAGTTTTACCCATGCTGCCATCATCCTTCACTATTGTTTCTTGTAAATAAATATCCTAAATAAGACTTCCAAAAAAATATAGAATCCTTTATCTATTTTATAATTTTATAACTTGTTTGTTGTCTTGAAGTTGTTTGGTTCCTATTTTTAGATCATCAAATCCATTATTTTGCTAAAAAAGGTGTTATTATTCTCACAAGTATTTAGATGCCCATACACTCTCATATTCCCATGAATTTATTACTAAATAATGGCATAATTCTTGCATGCTACTATTAGAAAAGGATTTCAAATCCTCAACAAAGTTAAAGTAGAAGGATATTTCAATCTTGATTCCTAGAATTTTGGAGAGGTAATTTTTCAAACAAAACATACTTATACTTCAATTTCTACTATCAATATGACTAAATTTAATTTTCTAGGTACCCTAATTAATTTCAAACTTTCAAGTAAGGAAACAAAAGTGCATAAAAATTTGTAGATTGAGACTGAAGGGAAAAATATGTTAGGAAAAGTTTTATTTAAAATCACTTATAAGTATTTTTTAAATCCTCATGTGAATTCATTTAAAATATTATTAGAGTATAATCCCAAAAATAATTACAAGACTAATCTTATCCCAATCTTTCTTGATTCTAAAATTAAATATAAATGGAGTCATACAGATGTTCAGTTTGTACATTTTGGTCTTATATATATATATATATATATATATATATATATATATATATATATATATTAAAAATATTAAAACCCCTATTTATTAAAAATATTAAACCTATACATTATCTTGTTATATGTGATTGTCATCAGTAAAAAATTTCACATGATTGCCTATAATCTAGTCTTTCTCATTTGAATGATGACCATATATGTTATAAGTTTTATCCTAATTTGTTGGTCAATTCTTATGATAAAGGTTGCATAAAAGTAAAATTTGGTAGTCTTGACTATTTGGGATTATTCTACTTTGTATATGGTTTAGGAATGTTTGGTCCTTTCTAGTATGTTAGTGTTAATATCTAAATATTATATTTAATGACCAATACTAGCCACCTTAAAATTATTGAGAATCTTCCTTATGATCATAAACTAAGTGGTATAGTCTAGTTACAAAAGGATCTTATAAATATAATCCATGTACTTAGTAAATAGAAACTTGACTAGTTAAAATATGTCATGCCTCGAGATAAACACCAATCCAATACTATTCATCACATCGAAGGAAATAAATTACATATATTACCTAGATGCCTCTCTCATAAGATGTATTTTAAACATAAAGAGTCTCCTAGAAAAAGATTTTCTAATTCCTACAGTAGGATTACTTGACAAGGAAATTAGATTGTGGAATTAGGAGATGAACATATTAGTGAAGGAGAAAAAAAGTTTCCTCCTATATGTATGTCATCCTTACCCAAATATAGAACCCTTGAGTTCTATCAAGAAGATGATATTACATTCTACAAAGGTGAACAATGGCCTCTTCTAAAATTTTATCATAAGTATGAAGAAGGAAATTTTTACTCCTTTTCTTGTGCCTTTCAGCTTTTTATTCTAGAATATAAGGTTCCACACAATGACTTTAAAGATATAAATTATGTTGCTTGATTTAATTCCCATTTTCTAGAGAATTTTGATGATCTGTATCAAGATGTTCAAAAAATTAAACCTCTATGGGAACTATACATTCTATAAGTGATTATGTCACTTTTTTTAGAAACTCTATCAAATCAATCCATGAACATGTTGATAAGTGTTTGAATATCATTTATGCATTTGTTAATACTATTGATAATGTTCAGAGTTCTATAAATACTATGGCTAGATTTGTACATAATATAGATGATAAGTTTGGTCAGCTTGTTCAAAGTATCTCATGGCTTGAATAACAAGAAAAATTAAATCATGATCAACCATTGGATTTAAATTCAACCTCTAATTAAGGCCTCTGAAATTTATACTTTGGTCCTAGACTCACTACAACCTTTGTTGAAAAACATCAAGACAAGCCTAGGAAAGTTATTGAAAAATCAAATTCCATGACACTAAGAGGATTTGTGCCTCTTCAATCATGGTATCTAAACCTTTATTATACTTTAGATACATACCATGAGATTAATAGTTGTTGTGAGTTTTATGAATCCATTTCCATTATGGGAGGAATGGATGAAGCCATTATTGTTGGATTAACCACCAAGTATTTTTGGGGTATTGTTGGATCCTAGTGGGACCAACTTGGTGAAACAAAACAAAATTTACAGTTCTTTACTCAAATACACCCTATGAAAATTTTATATACATTTATTACCTAATAATTTATCCCTCCAATGTAGACTAAACATAATGAATAAGCAAAATATATTACGTGCATGAAATTATGTGACCTTTCTCAATTGAAGACTATGCTAAGCAATTTATAAAGATAAATTATTATACTAATTTTGAAATAAAAATTAATGAGAGGAGGTGGTGAATCATTGTATAAAAAACTTTATTTCAATTATACTTAATCATTCATGAACCATGAAAGTAACATAGTGATCTAGCAATGCATAAAGAACCATTCATATGCACATGAAACAAGATAACACATATATGAGTGGGAAACCCTCAAGGGGAAGAAAATACACTATGATCTATGAAAATGGACTCCTATCCTATCAAAAAAATACCAAATTTGGTTGAGCACCAACTCAACTTGGAGCACCAACCCTAATAAAGTCAAGTACCCACTTGACTAAGCTTTATGAAGCATCTACTTGAAAGGAAGCACCAAATCCCAAAGTGACTCAACCACCTCAAAATTTTGATAGTATTCACACCTCTACTCTTTTTTTATGGTCTAAAACTCATTTAAATACCTCATTCTACTCAACCATGCATCATTTTATTTACTCATTTTTTACTCACTCAAATAGGCCTAAACTACCTTATATATATACTAGTCTCATGGTAATACACCACTTGGTTGGCCACACACTTTAAAAAAATTAGGTTGGACAAAAAATAGGTATTATGACATCTTATTAACATGGTTAAATCATAATTTTAACCCTTTTTTCTACCAAAACTTAATTTGGCCTTACTCCACCTTTAAGTCTCATGAAGACCTAATTTCATTAGGTTTGCCTTCTTAATGCTAAAAATTGATATTATTGGGCCTATATTTCCTTATAAAAAAATAAAAAAAACATTTAAACACTTAGATAATGAACTCTTTTTACCTCTTTCATGCTTGATTAGACCTGCATCCTTTGTTCATATCCTAAAATCTTCTTTATGAATAAACTATCTTATTAGGCCTGTGTACCTCAAACATTTATCTTATAATAATGAAGTTTAAATACCCTTAAGATACTCAACCATGAAAAATGAAACATTAATATAGGTTATCCATGAATTTAGAGTCATTACCAAATGATTAGAACACCTTCACTCAAGAGATAAGAGCTCAAGAACATCCTTGTAACTCACTCAAAACTCGCAAATCACCTCAAAAACAATCCATGAAGATTAGACCTCTATTGCCTATTTAGGCACTTATCATGAATATTGATGCATAAAATTAGTTATATGATATCTAAAAAACATCCTTAGATATATATTTCATATGGTCTAATTTCAAATATTGGTCTTGTAGACTAATTTCTTGACCTCATATCTCACAGTCCTATCTGAACTAGGCAAGCCATTTCAAGATTAACATTATCACCACATATAATGACATAAAAATATTCTCCAAATCATGATCATGAATTAAAATTCATAAATAAATTATTCATTCACTTTATTTCATCATTCTATCATGCATAGATCATTAAATCTATCTCTTCATCTCTGCTTGGGTGTTACATTATGTACACCATTAGGTCTATCTATAATTGACTTACTTGGATGACCAATTTATATAAATTTAAGGATATAATCTATCCAAAAAACATCATGGACATGTAAAATTAATCTCTATATTATTATACCATCCATTTGCTTTTCTTGGCCAATACAACTTTTGAGAGCTGCAATAATTTATTGACAAATAAGCCTATATATGTACATGTTTTTATCTCATCTGACTAACCATCACCACCTATAGGTACTTGGGATATTTTACTACATGATCCAATATATTATCTATGCATCTAAATAAAATATTTCACATCGGGTCCTTATTAAGGTTTTAGGGAGGTTTAACATAATTTTTGGTGTTAATGATTGTTCATAAAGGACTCCCACTTAAATCTAAAACTAATTGATATAAATATTATCTGGAGCCCTTCCCCATCTCTCAAAAACAAATCATACTCCCAATTAGAGGATACACATGCCAAAAAATGTCTTAAAGTGATTCTCAGGTTTGAGTGCCTTATTTTAGTAGCTCAAGAAGGCCTAAAATAGTGATTCATGCACTTTTAATTCAGATATTGACCTCAAAATTTGTGATCATTCCTAAAAAAACTTATCTCACATCTTTGCATACTCTCACATTCATACTTTTCTTAAAATCTAATCTTCATACCTCAATAGGCTAGGCAAGGTCTAAGAATGGTTTGGGTACAGACTTAGAATGAAGGTCCTACCCCTATAGGCTCACCCTAAAACTCTCATGAATGCTTATATACCTTACTTACATACTCAAATAATTCCATACAACCTTCACATGCTTGTGTTTATTCATTCTACCATACACATAACTCTTCATGTCATGACCATGCTTCCTATGCACTTGACATCAATGACCTATACCTACCATTTTAACATTAACAATGGTATCAATCATGTAGACATAAGACATTAGTTTTATTCAAATTATCTCTTTCTCTTTCTCTCATGAAAACAATCTTCCATGTACCTTGTCCCATCACACACTGTCAACTATCCTTAGTCACCTTTGACATCAATGATAATTCTCAATAGCTAAGTGTGTTCATTATGATGATATAAAAAGACACTTCTTTAATTATTTTCCTTGTAATCTAGTAGATCAAGTAATTACTTATTTAAAACTTAAATGATTAGCTCTTGATCAATGTATTTTTCATCATATTACTGAGTTTTCCTACTATCAAGTCTTTAATATTATTTTTGATACTAAGGCCATTACTAAGCTCAAAAAACATCAATAAATTCAACTTCCACTAGTTTTTTTATAAATCACTCCTTATGGTTGTCAAAAACATGTACATAAACCTTAGCATTAATTTAAGCATAATCATTTAGCTTTCTACAAAAATTATTTTCCACGTTGTCACTCACCTGATCCAAATCATATATTTATACATCTCCAAATGTTCCCTCACCCTCAATAATGTAAATAATTTTTTACATATTCCATCAACCTAATCATAAATCCCCTGATTGTAAATGTAAAATTATACTATTAAATTTATTTATTCATCTAATGTAGTAGCATGGTGGGATATCATTGATGAAAACTAAGATTTGTATGATAATGATGAAATTTATGAACCCATGATATAAGAAGTTCAGGATGAAGAATAAAAACTAGAAGATTATGAACCAAATGAGTTGGATTCTCTAGCCGATGATTTGGAGGAATAAAATAATAATTTTATGTAAAGATCTTGGGCACCCTCTAGAGAAGGAAGCTCTAGAAATACCAAAGGAAGAGGAATAATTCCCTTTATGCCTCTTTTCCAAGAAAAAATATGAGGATAAAGCTAACATCAATGAATAAGTCAACAACCTTCACAACACATTAGACCTCCTATAGTAAAATCACTAAGTCCATTACCATTTGCTTTTCTGAGAAGTTTTAGATCTAGTGATATATGGATGAAAGATAAATTTAGTTTCATACTCCTAGATGAAGTAGTTACCATTAGATATACACCAACATGGCATGAAGACCCATATACTAAAAATTTTCATGAAAAAAATATTTGATGCGAAAATAGAACATTATGAATGGGAATGTCCTCATTATGAAATGAGATGGGGAAAAGAATCGAATTGGGAAGAAGAAATTCATCCTTTGAGATAATGACCAAAAATTTTATATCCTTCCAAATGTAGATTGGCATGTTTAGCCACTCCTATACCTATAAAACTAAATCCTACATATATTTCCTATCTCATAAATGAGTAGTATGCTCAATTTTTCTCAATCTAAATTAATAATAAATAGATAAATGCTCAAGTTGATATTGGTTCCTCTATTTCTTTTTCCAATTTAATTGTATTAGATGATTGGGAAGAGTTAGATCAATAACATGGTTATAATTCATTAGACAACTAATGAAATAGGATTACCTATAATAAACATAAACATCAAGAACCCATGGTTATACAAGATAGAACTTTTCATTGTGATTTATTTTCCCATGATCATCTACCAATAGGATGCCTACTAGGAGGAGTCTTAATAATAAATATTATCCATATGGAATTACCCCTAAAATTTTCATGTTCAATACTAATGGATAAATAATAAGAGCTACAAGGTTAATCTATGCTACATAAAAATATCCTAGCTTTATAGCTCTTATCTAGGCACCTAAAAACCATGTCCTTGAAAAAAATAATTAATAGGACAAAAATTGAGAGAATATTTTTGTTCCAATGATCCCCAAATTTTTTTGAACAAATATATGCCTACCATAGAAATAAATTTGGTAGAAGGGAAATAAATGAATATTGGAAGGAAAATTTCAATCCCTACTCATGATTATCAAGTTATGGAAAAAGACATAAAAATTGTTAGATCCTAGTTTCATAGAGCCCAGTACATCTCCTTATTGTTATGCTTTTATGGTAAATAAACATTCAGAACAAAAAAATATGGAAAAAGAGAATGTTTATAATTTATAAACTATTAAATGCTATTACACGTCTCTATCCATATCCCATTCTAGATAAATCATATTTATTACAAAAAGTTGCAAGTTGTAAATAATTTTATCGGTTTGATTATAAATCAAGATTCTACTAGATCAGAGTTAAAGAAGAAGATATACCAAAGACCACTTTTAGTTTACAATTTCACCACTTATAATGTAAGGTTATGCAATTTTTTCTCGTGAATGGTCCTACCTATTTTTATTATTTCATGGAAAAAATCTTTACAGGAATGTTAGATTTCCTCCATGTATATATTGATGATATCTTGATCTTCAGTCTGACACTAGAAGACCACTTACAATATTTACATAAGTTCTATGACACTACTACAAAATTCTCATATAATATTATCTAAGATAAATATAAATTTGTGTTAAATATACTGTAAGTTCCTTTGTATGGGAGTCAAAAATAGTAAGTTAAATGTTCAAGGACATATCAAAGATAAGATCCTTGAATTCAAAGATAAATTATAAAAGATACAACTCCAAGATTTATTATGGATTATAAATTATGTAAATATTTTATATGTTGATAGTTTTATTGACAATTTATGCTTCCAATAATTACTCAATAATAATTGTAAGTATGTGTGGATAGATGAACATAGTAGAGGAGTCCAAACTATTAAAGAGAAGGTTAATAACATTCGTAAACTCTATGTTACTATTGAATAATTTTCAATAATGTAATGGTGATGTCATTAAGTTTTCTAGGAGAGTGGATAAAGTGCCTTGATCATCTAATTGATAATGACAAAGTGTACAATGAGCTTATCCTAGTATGCTTGAAGTAGGCTTGGTTAATCTTCAGAGTTTGACTATTTAGAGATGATTAGGGATGAGTCTAAATTATTGAGCTTATGCAAGAGATCCTATTAGAGGTAAAGGATTCATTGAGAGCTTATGTGCATAAGTGTAATTCATTTGGTAGTCCATATTTTTCATCTATACATTTTAGGTCCAATGATAGAAAATTTGAGTAGGCAGTTTGATGATGTCATAATTACCACATGTAGATGAGTTAGGGGGAGTTGGTCATATGGTTATGATCACATTAGTCCGAAGTTATATATTCTACATTTTAAGTCGTGTGATGAAGTTTATTCAAAGATATGTGGGTGTAAATTTGGGCTCTCAGGCATTTTGATAGTGTTTTCTATGTTCAAATAGAGTCGAGTAAGCATGTTGATAATGTTAGCATTTGCACATGTGGAAGTGTCAGGATGAAATGGTCACATGGGTTTGTTAATTATTAGGATTAATTATTATTCACTAAATTTTAGGTTAATAAATAAAGCGTAACAAAATATATTTAAGTGTAAATTTGGGCTCCTAGGAAGTTTGATAGTGTTTTCCCATAGTCAAATTTGCTTGTGGTAAGAAAAGCTAAGTAGGCATTTTGATATAGTCATATTTCACACATGTGGTAGTTTAAATAAAATTTGAACATATAGGTTTGTTTAGTTTTATAAATATTTTATATGTGCTAAATTTAATGTCATGAAATGAAGCACATCGAAAGATATGACTGTGAAAAGTTAGCCTTCTAGGTGGAAAGCAATGGTCCCCATACTTAGTCTATTTTGCACAATGTTAAAGATCAGGACTAGATGAAGATCTAATAGCTCATGGGTGATCATAAAGTGAATATATATAGTGAATAGTAAGTAAAATGATTCAAAGTGTTTTTTGGTTAATAAAGTTAAAGATGAATATCCTTACAAAAGAATAAATGGAGCAAGTTTGTTCCAAGATGTTAGGATGTAGTGAGATGAGGACAAGTGTTCAAAGTTTAACATTGAGAAAAGGTAAGATCAATATTCTTATTAGATATAATGGTGAGTATATTTTTGTACATGTATACAACAATGGTGCATATTAAGAAAGATTATTTCAAGGTGTCCAATGTTTAACATAGATAAATACCGAGCTATGTACAGGAGATCGACAAAACACATTAAGTCAAATAGTCAAGATGAAGATCCAATGATGAGAAATGAAAGGTAAAGGTAAATATACTTATAATAAGATCAATAGTGCATAACTAATATAATAAGTGAGGACATGATATCATAGCATGGTGTTTGAGTTTTAACTATGACCATTGACATTTGAATATTCAAATTTACAAAGGGAAAAACTAGTGCTCTGTATTTTGGCTATAGCTTTTGATCTAAGATGAATTTCTTGGTGATGTAAAAAGTGAATTTATAGAAGAATCTAAGGTGTATCTAAAACTATATATTTGAATATTTTAAATTATGTATAATCAAATATATTGAGGTTCAAATTTTACTATGTGTTTGATTGTGTTCTGCAAGTGACCCAATAAGGATATTTGATATTGTGTTGTTATTTCAATGTTTCATGATGACTTAGATACTAAAGAGTGTTTTAGAATCCATGAAGATCATTTTTATTGATTTTTAAGGTGTGATCAATCTATTTTGAGTATGAACAATGCTTAATACATTGATTGTGTGTTTGTTCACAATGTTCATAAGTATAAGGTCATTATTTGAGTTGATTGAGAATATGCACATGTAAGTAGAGATGAATGTGATCATTGAAAGATATAAAATGGGTAATGTGGAGTGGACATATTCAATTGAAAGTGGTCCTATGTTCTTTGTTTGTTCAATAAAGTGATAAATGTGTGAATAGGTCTCCATGAGACCTATAAGAGATATAAGGACCTAATTAAAAGGTGTACTTGCTTAAGAGTGACCCATAGATTATATGGCTGACTTAAGAATATTGTTTTGATACATGTCTTGATGTGAGAGAAGCCTTGAGGGATAAATCATGTCTAATGGCTAACCAATATAGTGATGTTCATGAATGCTCTATAAATAATGAAACCAGAGGTGATTATTTCTAAATTTTACAGAGGATTATGTGTGTGGTTTAGAGTGAAGGGTTGGGAGGTGAAGGAGAGTAAGTGTGCCCAATGTATGGGTTATTGATCAGAACAGATTGGGGTCTATGTGTATGACCATTTGGTCATGTTGTTGATGTGGTGATAGAGTTTTTTATGAGGAGTGAAGAGTGATCCAAAAGGTGGTTTTGGATGCATTAAGTGTGCAGAGTTGAAGAAATATGATGTAATGTGAATCTCCATCAAATTGGTAGGAAATCAATGTTTTATTCATAGATGTTTTATAATTCCTATAATACTCTGATGAAGATAGATGATGACAAACTTCTTGGGTCCTATTGGTTAGACTCTGATGACTTCCCATAATATTCTTCAATAATCAAAGAGAAGAAAAGTTTCCTCTTATTTCTATGTCATCCTTACCTAGAGATAGAAACCTTGAGTTATACTAGAAAGATGATATTACATTCTAAGAAAGTGGATGATGGCCTCCTTTAAAAGGTTATCATAAGTCTAAATAAGTAAAATTTTACTAATTTTCTTATGCCTTTCAGGCTATGAATCCAAAAGATAAGGATCCATCCAATGAATTTAAACATAGAAATTATGTTGTTTGATTTAATTCTCATTTCCAAGATAATTTTGATGATATGTGTTGAGATGTTTGGAAAATTAAAACCTCTATGAGAATTATGTATTTTCTAAGTGATTTTTTTAATTTTATTAGAAACTATGTCAAATTAGTTCATGAACATGTTGATAAGTGTTTGAATGGTGTTCATGTATCTGCCAATAATATTGATAATATTTAGAGTTTTATAAATACTATGGTTAGATTTTACATAATATAGATGATAAGTTTGATCAGCTTGTCCAAAGTATCTCATGGCTTGAACAAGAA
Source organism: Torreya grandis (assembly GCA_037957365.1). NCBI lineage: Eukaryota > Viridiplantae > Streptophyta > Pinopsida > Cupressales > Taxaceae > Torreya > Torreya grandis. Next base: position 88,805 of record JARHVA010008738.1, read on the forward strand.
GAAAAATGAAAGCAAGATCATACATTGGCTTTACCTTAAACCTCTAATCAAGGCCCCTAAACATTAGACTTTGGTCCTAGGGTCACTGCAACCCTTGTTTATAAAAATATGATAATCTTAGTAAATTTGTTGATAAATCAAAGTCCATAATGTAAAGAGGATTTATCCATACTCAGCCATGATATATAAACCTTGATGATATTTTATATCCTTTCCATGAGATTACTAGTTGGTATAATTATCTTGAATCTATTTCTAATGCTACAGGAATGGATGAAGCCACTACTATTGGATTAGCCACCAAGTATTTTTTGGGTATTTTTGGATCTTGATGGGACCAAATTGGTAAAATATAAAAAAATTTATAGGTCTTTACTCAAATACACCCAATGAAAGCTTTATATACATTTATTATCCAAGAACTTTCCCTCCAATGCAACTTGGACATAATAAAGAATCAAAATGGATTATGCACATGAAATTATGTGACCTTTCATAATTTGAAGACTTTGATAAGCAATCTAGAAAGATTTCTTATTATAATAAATGTTCTCATTATAGTGATGTTAAAATGGAATTTTTGAATTTTTTCCTTATAGTCTAGTAGATCAAGTATTTTCTTATTTACAACTTAAAGGATTAGTGCTTGATAAATATGCTCTTGTTGATGTTATTGAGTTTTATTGCTATGAATTCCTTAATATAATTTTTGATACTAAGGCCATTAATAATATCAGTAAACATAAATCAAGTCATATTGCATAAAAAAATCATGAAATCACTCCTTATGGCTGTCAAAAATATGTACATAAACCTAAGAATCAATTCTGAGCATAAGCATTTATCTTTAAATAAGCGTTATTTTCTATGCCATCAAATGCGTGATCCAAATCAAACATGTTTACATCACCACAAGTTACCTCACCCTCAATCCAAGTAAATCTTATATCTACCATCAACCTGGTCATAAAACCATTTGATTATAATTGCAAAAAACCTACCATTAAGGTTTTTTATTCCTCTAAAGTAGTATCATGTTGGGCTATTAATGATGAAAATGAATATTTATATGATAAAGATGAAATATATTAACCTATGATATAAGAAGTTAAGGATGAAAAATAAGAAATATAAGACTATGATCTACATGAGTTTTGCACCTTAGATGATGATTTGGAATAATAAAATCATGATTT
>JARHVA010008738.1:100000-122500 GCA_037957365.1 Torreya grandis
TGACTAGCTATTGACAAGCAAAATCTTTACATCCTTTGAAATCTTCCACAAACTTCTTATCCTAATTAGAACTACACTTACTAAATTAATTAAATTTCTCCATGTTCTATATTTAACTTAATATCCCTTTTATGACATTATGAACCAATAAAACACATATCTTCTCCTTGTGATTTTCTCATGGTTTAAAGTCTTTGTGGCACTGTTGTGTTTGAGGTTCAAAACATAAAATTAAAAGATCCAGTTGGGAATGGAAAAAATACAAAATAAATATTCTCTTATGTCAATAACTATAATCTTTCCAAAGATACAAGTGAATATGTATAATCTTATCCACTTTTCTGTACTAGGTCAAATATTTAGTGGATCCTAGAAAGGTTACAATATGAGTATGAATAAGGGCACATTTAAATTAGTTTACACAAAGAAATAAAATATAATATATGTCTACATTAGATATAAATATAATTACCATAAAATTTGGTTATAAGGGTCTATGTTTAACATTTTAAGTTATTATGATAGTCAGTTATTGTATATGGGTATTGCCATATAATTTAGAATAATGCTCTATTTTTTAGTGAAAATGTATAATATGATTCAAAATGAAAATGTAATCCTTGTGAATAACAAGGATTTACAATATAATTTTTTTGAGAATAAAACCAATATAAATATTGCATGAATCAAATGTAAGTGTAGGAATTCTAGTTTAAAATCTCTCTTATTCAATTTCTTAAAATATTTTCCTACTAGTAAATATAGAAGAGAATGTTTTATCCCAAGGTAATATAAGTATAGAAGGGAATGTTTTATCCCATGGTCATATAACAAATGACTAATGATTATTAGTCATGGGTGAGTTGGTATTGTCAAGGTAAATATATGTGATATGATGTGGAGATTAATCTTGAGAATGGTTTGAGACAACTAGAGAAATGGTATTTTTGGGAAATTTATAATTTTATAAAAAAATAAGTATAATTTAAATTGTAGTTTTTTTTGTTGTCTTATGAGCTATTTTAGAATTGGAAAAATATTTTAATATTGATTTATAGGTGTGAACTTATTCATGGTGATTCGATATTTTTAGAAATATAATGTAATATAAAATCAGAGAGTAAATCAAAAAGCTAACCTGATAAGGTGGGTGGACCTGACTAGCTATTATTAACAATTTTTATTCTATTTAATTTTTTAGTCTTAAGAGTTTCCATATTCACACTACTATACATATTGAAAGGATATTATTAAATTTTTAGCTTTAAAGAAATTCATATTCATATACTTATACGTGTTGGTTGATTAATCTTAGTTTCATTTAACTTTAAAGTGGATTACTAATATTATTAGTTTTATTTAATCTATGAAAAACCATTTCCCTATTGTAATTTAGAGTGGATAGATGATATATATTACAAAGAGATTGATTTTTTTTTAACTATATTATTATCAGATTATAATAAATATTTGTTTATTAATCTTTCAAATATATGTCATTTCAATATATAGGAGTTTATATTTATTATAAAACACTACTTCATAACACTTTGTGTGTTTCCCTTTGGATTTGATCCTCAATCTGGATCACTGGTATAAGAACAAGTTATGTCCTTAATATCACATCAAATGAGGTTAAGTTATAAGGATATTGGCATGGAGACATGAGATTCATGTTTGGATACCTTCTTGATAGACATAAGTAACCACAAACAAACATAGGAGGAACACATTCCTCAAACCTAGTAAAGGAAATTATTAAATCAACTTTACAAAAGCAAAGGGATAAAATGATTACCCAACTCATTCATATTTTCTTCCAAAATTCAATAAGAACACTAGTTTCTATAGAAAGGATGTCATTCTGAGGATCCACACCCTTTTAATTAGAAGTAAGGTATGATATCTTGAAGTTTGAAGGTAAACTAGAATTACATACCCTTGAAAATTGTATCACAAAATTAGAGTCACATTTTTCCCTAAACACTTTCTCAATTATAAATAAGATTACATTTTCTCTATTAAAAGATGAACAACAAGTTCAATACTGTTGGGAGGCTCGCCTTGAGAAATTTAAGTAAGATATAGAGATTGAATGTATAGTCATAATAGATTCATCTTGAAATGATGTTTTTGATGTTGTCACAAATGAGTATTTTCTAAAATATGCTTATGATGATAAGTACATGCAGTGGAAATTTATATGACAAAATAAGGACCAATCTATTCAATAATACACAAATTCCTTCCATTATCTATCAACAACACTTTGCTTTAAATATTCTAAAAGGTATAGAGTAATAAAATATGAAGGTGATCTAAATTGATATATCTAAGTAGAGATGGGATTCCTAACTATTTAAATTATGGGAAAAGTGCATTAGCATGAATTAAATATTGAGGAAATTTTCAAACAAAAAGGGAATATTCTTGTAGGAAAGTAGGGAAAATCAAAATTTAGAGGTAACCCAAAGTATGGAAACATGCAATAGGTTAAATAGGCCCCACATTAGAGTAAAAATCATATATATCCCATAGATAAAACTCCATACAAGGATTATATAAAATGGTATCAGAACCATAGGATCACAAATCGTAATAGACTTGAATGTCATTCCAATAGGAAATTATATATTGAGGCCCTTGAATCTGATTTAATAAAAGCATTTGATGAGGATGATAAATTCTTTCTTAATGTCTTAGGTAAGAAAATTATGGATTTTGACTCATATTCCAATTTTGGTACACTGCATGTTGCAATATCATCATTCAAGGAAAATAACATAATTTTCATTCACATACGTATGTGCAAAGGAAAACTTTGCTCTTCATCATTAACATCTAGGAGAGAATAAATTCATCTCTGCTAAAACTATATTAAGGATAGGTCTAAGACCAACATCTAACCCATACTCATAATCCATCATATGGCTTAAAAAATCAAATGATATATGTATCAGTGAAAATATGTTATTTCATATGCAATCAAACCATTCAAAGATGAGATATTATGTGATGTAGCATAGCTAAAGTTTTAAGAAAATTACTTGGGGATCCATGTACATGTTTTAAAAAGATGAAATCTCTGAGTTAAAGACCTACATTATCATCATCACATTTGGAAATAAATACTTTAGGATCCCAAAGTTCCCTAGTAATAGGAGAGTGGGATTGATTTGTGCAAATAAGTTTAGTGTTTGTTTGCTCAAATTGGAATTTCTTTTCTAATATTTATTAGGCCATAACACTTGATAGATCATTGAAACCTCATAGACTAATATAAAAAATTAAAATGTACATCAACAACAATGTAAACAAATCTTAAAATATTACATAGTTGTCTTTACTACACCTACTAGTGTGCACTTACACTGTGAAGTGACACATCCCATCGAGTACTTGATATTTGGGTCACCCTTTCTAAATGGAGCAATATAAAGTTGCTCAGTGCTATAAATTGAAGAGATGAATCAACATATCCATGAGCTAATCTACAAAGGATATATTTGATATAGAGTGTCACTTTGTGGAATATCAATCATGTTATCTTGAAAGAAGAATATGGCATGGAGAATATTTATTGAATAAATGGCCCTTAATAAGATCACTATTAAGAATATGTATCCACTCTAGTGCATTAATGAACTCCTAAACTAGCTTAAGGAGGAAAATTTCTTTAAATATATTGATTTTTAGCCAAGGTAAAATCAAGTACCCATTGATCCATCAAAATTCTGGAAAACATCATTTAAGTTCACAAAGGATTTATTTTAATGGTGTTCCATGCCCTTTGGTTTGAACAATGTATTTACAATTTTAATTTGGATGATGAATGATGTCTTATGACCATTTATAGATTCCCTTATGGATGTTTACTTATATGAAACCCTTATTTTTAGTCAAATATGAGAGGAACACCTATAATAGGATTAACATATTGTTGACAACCTATACAATCATAAGATATATGTAGATATATATAAGTTTATTTTGCTATGTAAAGTGCAAAACATCTAGGATAAATTGTATAATATGATGATGTACAGGTTGACCCAAAGATGATTTGAATCATCAAGGAATGACCAACCCCAAAAACACTAACAAAACTAAGAACCTTCTTAGGCTTAGCTAATTTTTGCCATTAGTTTCTGTTTGGATTTTATCTTTTGCATTGCCCCTAAAACAAACAAACAAACAAAGGGAGCCTAAAGGAAAAGTTTGTGTGAAACACGTGTGAAACACATCATAATAATGATATTTTGAGGAGTTAAAAAGTGATTTTTCTCATAACTAGTTCTTACCTTATTTTATGAACAAAACCCCTTTTGGATTGAAGTTGATGCTTTAAAATATACACTCGGTGCAGTTGTAGTCAAATATAGTTAGTGAATTTCCTATCAAAGTGAAAAAATCAAAGATATTTTATGTAAGTATCCTACAATGAAAAATAACTTTATGCCATTGTCTATGCATTCAAGAAATGGTAGCATTAAATTTTAGGAATGGAGACCATCATCTATATAGATCACAAACCTTTGGAGTTCATGCAGACCCAAGACAAGTTACAAAATGATCACCATTAGAAGTGGCCTACATTCTTACAATAATTTTGTCTAGATAAAATTCACAAGAAAGGTAACTCTAATTATACTACATACTACTTAAGCCACCCTCTAATTATAGAACTAATAACACTCAAGGATTCATGTTGCCACGAGATTACTAAATAGACCATGGTGTATGGTAGTGATATTGAGTTTTACACTATATATCAAGCACTAAATATGGGATGACAAGTTGTATACCATTGTATACATGAATGGATTTTAATTCATTTGGGATACATATCAGTTTTGATTGTAGAATTGCATAAGATGAATTGGAAGGAAAATTGCAGTCATGTTGCAAAATAATTCAGAGTGGAAAAGATAATGGAAGTACTTTAGAAATACATTAAGTGGCTGAAGCTTTGTCATGATGTCAACAAGTATATAAGATCATGCTTAGCATGTACAACATAAAAACCAAAAAAAAACAATAGATGTGATCTTACATACCTCCAATGATCCTTGATAGACATTGAGAGTCAATTTCTACATATTTCATGTCAGGACTTCCCATGACTAGGCATGGTTGTAACTATGTCTTTGGTATGATTCACAACTTTTCCAAGATGGATAAGTTGGTGCCCTATATAAATCGGATTAAATTTGAAGACAACATGAGGATCTTATTTGAACATATGTGGGTATAATTCCTCTTATTATAGACTATTCTGTTACATAGTGATAATAGGTTCCTTAACACTTTTTGGTTTACATTATGGTCTATGATGTACACCAAGCTAGTCAAATCTAACTCTTTTAATCTCTAAATAATTGTGAAAATAAATGTGGTTAACTATATGATGGTGTATTCACTTCGGATGTAAAACTCAAAATATCCATACACATGGAATGATAGTTTATGATACATCAAAAGGGATTGGTAGCTAAAATCCAAAACAAACATGAAAAGGAAATTGTCCTATCAAACTATGGAAGGATTAATTATAACTAAAATCTAAAAACGACTCTATAAAATCTTATAAAAAAACGACAGAGTAAAAACAACCCCATAACTTGAATCAAGTCCCTCATCAATATACATTGATGATAAGGTATGGCTAAATTCTGAAAAGGAACGATTGAAAGACCCATACATGAAACTCATGCCTCTTTGATAAGGCCCGACAAAATGATAAAGGAAGAATCAATGTGGAACTGCTGCTTCGAAAATATTTTATAGCTGTCGTCGGCACTCTGAATATTTTCGAACAGTTTAATCGTGACTGGTCAATGCCATTAACTATTGACTTTGTCATATGTCCATGTTACGTATTGGGTACGGCAAGTTGGGTACGGCAAGTAAGAGTGAATGTGAAGGGTCAATAAGAAACAATAATATGGAAGAGCGTAGCTGCCCATCTTATATCCTTACGTGCACCTATAATTTGCCCATAACATGGCAGCACAATATCATATGAAAACGCCAAAATGCCAGTTTGGGAGGGTACACTCTCTGTCAAAGGGAATACTCCATATTTTGGCAGCGAAAAATCATATGAAAACGCCAAATTGCCATTTGCGCATGCCCAGTCTCTCTCAAATGAATTCCAGCATTAACAATGGGGTGGTACTTATTACAGGAATGACCAGTGTTACGTTTGAATGGAGTTAAGTGTAAATATAGACTGAAAATCAACAGTGCACATGGGAAGGGCAGCTGTAGTTTCCAGATCATTTTTGTCACGTGAACATTACTGTCTCATTTGTCCTGCACGGAACAAAATGTCTGTGTATTTTCAGAGAGAATAGTAAACAGCATGGTCCCTTCTGCATTCACGAATTTGTCAAAATCTGAGAGGGTAAAAACGGTAAATGTTTTCCTATTTTTCAAGACAAGCAAGTGTAAAGATGCATCGCTTTCTCTCTGTGTAAGTCAAATGTCTGTTTAGTTGAAAGAATGCTCTATTTAGGGCATACGCTCATCACTTAATCAGTTATATATAATCAAAAAAAAATCATACATTACTACTTTAGACAATATTAAACATGTACAACGACAACTTCATTAAACATACATTGAATAGTTTCACAAGGACCATCAGATTAATGTTCTTTGTTTGGACATACAGTATTTATTATAGAAGAAAGAAAATAGTTCTCCACATCATCACTCGAATATGGAATCATAACAGTAGGGCCACGCTCTAGCTCCTCATTTTCCTAGGTCAAAGCATTCAAAGTTACATCTGACTTAGAGGGTGGATATGTGGAAAGATTAATTTAAATTTTAGTGTAGATAGTGTAAATATTCAGGCTTTGTATTATACACTTAATCACAACTTATTTAAATAAGTTCAAGACCCTTCAACCTACTTGCCAAGATAAATTCAAGTTGTTGCATGTCTTCATGGATGGAAAGAGAATTGTTGGCCCCAAACAAAATAGTTTGGACTTTAATGAGAAAAAACACATTGAAAGTGTTGAGCATTTAGGTTGACTTAATGGTGTCTTTTATACCCCAAAACTGAAGTCCCATCTCGCGACCTTAAAGTTAATTTTGGCCTCAATAAATAAGTGACTATCCATTTCAATAGCTTCTCAACTTTGATACCTTTTAGTTATGTGTTTTTCTATTAAATTAATATAATCTTACTCCAAAGTCATATTGGTAGATTTTTTAAATATTACCACACTTTTAAACAATTACTTAAGATTGAGGTCTTGTACCATTTACCTAAAAAAGACAAATGAACATCATCAAATAAATAATTTTTTTATCATTTTTATATTCTATCTTTGATAATACCCTTAAGCCTTCACCACCCATATCAAACTCTTTTCCATCCTTACAATGCCAATAACCTGCACACACCCATTGCCAAGGAGAGAAGTCCCCTTAGAAAGTATGATATATAGAAACATGAAATATGAAAAATACTCTCATTGAAACAATAATATTTATGAGAATACAAATAGTTCCAAATGGATAAAACCAACCCTAGATTAAAAAATTAGAGACACTCTTTAAATGATTCATATCAGAGAGGAAAAAAATAAAATCCACAAGTGCATGAGCATGATTAAAAAAACTCAAATCCAATTCTCATAAATAAAACTTCATAAGAAGTTATCAATCATAATGGTTGGGAGATTGATGATCCATAGGGAAAATGTAATTTTGAAACAACAAATAATTTTAGACCACTGAAAGAAAAGAAGATGAAACTTTTTTTTCCTTATGCATAACTAAAATGCACATATTTAAGAGAAATAAAGTTGAGATACACACATATGAATAACCTTTATCTTCATCACCACTTCCAATGCATGTAAGAATGATAAATGTAAGAGAGGGGTGAGGGATATAAAGGCCTCCAAATGCATCAACTAGCACCTCCCATAACTTCCTTTTAAATTAATTGAATGCTCCATTTACAACAACACATTGTAATGATTATCACTTCAACCCATGATTTAATTCATTAAAGGTTTGAGAACTACGAGGTCATGCTATAATACCACATTAATATTTGAATCAACGATAGGGGAATAAGATGTTTACTAAATTTTTACGAGATTGATTGAGTCCCACAACAAGACTAGTCATATGATCAGCCACTTTGTTCTCTTTTCTAATGATATGAAATATATTAAACATTGAAAAACAATTTTTCAATTGAACATAATGCTCAACGATTGAAATTAGTTTCAAATGATTGCTTTAATTTAGTTTAAAGGCATTTATGATTAACTTTGAATCTCTCTTAATCTCCAAATTACTCACTTTTTTTATTTTTTTATCATAAGACTTCTTTAACGAGCCTTAGCATTTATAAACTCATTAGAATATTTTGTAAGTTATTTAAAGAAAGAAAGGAGAGGGGGTGCCTTAAATATCCCACCCAATCCAAATCAAAATGGGTTACCTTTTCCTGCAACATCAAATTTCAATTTAATAGAGGGATCTTATGGGGGCATCCAAAATTAAATTTTAATAGTTAATTTATTTTTTCTAACCCTAATATCATGGATCTCCTAAATATATTATTTCATATTTTAAAAAATACAAGAATCTTAATGAACTATTTTCCCATATTTAAGAGGGAAAACAATAATTAGTTATTTAGTGGATTCTAGAATATAATTCACTAAAACTTGTGGCTTCCTTTTTCATCTCCGAAGGTTCTTCTATGTGTTTCAAACCAAACATTCCAATAAACTAATGTTAGAATGGAGTTTCAATTATGGATTAAATGGAAATTTTATTTCCTCCAAGATTTTATACACCTCATACAAGATCTAATCTCTTATACCACCTCCATTATGCATACACATGTAGTGTTGGTTTAATAAAATCCCATCATTTTCCACTATATAATCATTGTACTTGGATCAGTCCTTAATATCACTATCTTGAAGTGTAGCCATGACCTCCTCATACTAGTCATCTTGCAGTTATAGTTCCAAAATGTGGCCTCGACAGTTGTCTTCTACAACAAACATGGAATATAAATGTGACCTCTTTCTAAGTGCATCTACCACTATATTTTCCTTACCCTTATTATATGAAACATCAAAATCATATTTAGAAAAAAAATACATCAAAATCCCTTGCCTAGCATTTAAAATTGGTGAAGTGAATATGTGGATCAAGCTCATATGGTTATTTATGAGTAAAAACTTCTAACCAATGAGATAATGCCTCCACATTTGCAATGCATACATAATAACTGCTAATTATAAATCATGAATCGATCATTACACTCATGATCCTTAATATTTATTGATTCATAGGCAAGACTTTTCCTTCTTGATCTAAGAATCCACTAAAGCCTTTGAGAGAAGCATTTGTGCATATATGAAAACATTTACTCATTTATGACACTACTAAGATAGGTGTTGTTGTCAACAATACCTTGAACCTCTGAGAAATGGCCTCACATTTGCTCAATCTATACAAAAATGTTTCCATTTATTTAGATGTAAATTATTAGGGGTCCAATTTGTGATAAAATTTCCATAAATCTCTTATAATACCTAGAGTGTACATATATTTTTACACTTCTGTCACATTCCTTGGTGTGTACCACTCCATTATCATACTAATATTGGTTATATCAACTATGATACCTCTTCCATAAATAATGTGATGCAAATATTACATTTATTTTTATAAGAATGTGCATTTAGATATTTTTTCATAGAGTTGATTTTATCTCAAACATTATAGAATGTGTCACAAATGTACCTCATGTTCTTACTTAATCCATGAGTTTATAAAAATATCACCAAGGAACAAAAATTATATATCTATAAACTTGTAGAGCACTTTATTCATATTCATGAACATAGATGGCACATTTGTAAGATGAAATTGCACCACAATGAGCTCATAGTGACCATATCCATTGTGAAATTTGTCTTCAATATGTCACTCTAATTGATTCTTTTCTAGTGGTATCCTAATCTCAAATATATTTTTGAGAAAACTTGTGACTATCTCTTTTGATCAAAAAATCATCGATATGTGGAAAGTGATATCTATTTTTAATGTTGCCTTGTTTAGCTATCTATAATCAATACATAGCCTTAGTGATCCATCTTAATTTTTAATAAATATAATTGGGGCTCCCTAAAGAGACATGTTTTTCCTTACTAATACATTTTAAATAAATAATTTTAGTTTTACGTACAATTTAGAAAACTCTAGGGTGGTCATCCTAGATGGAGATTTTGAAATAGGCTCGATTTGAAGCACTTACTAAATGGAGAAATCAATCTCTAATTTTAATGGAAATCTTAGCAATTCTTCAAGAAATACATTAGTAAACTCTTTCTAATTTGTAAAATATCTCAAAGATGCTCTATCTTCAGCCTCTAAAATATTGATAGCATACAATTTATAGTCATGTCTCATCAATCACTTAAGTTGCATGACTGTGATATATCTCAAATAAATTGGCCTTATGATCATTTAAATATCTATGGCCTGACCAATAGCATCCAAACATTCCACATGTTTTTCATAAAAATTTATCATTGTCTTATGGTTTTCCAACTATTCCATTAAAATTAATAAATACATACGAACATAAATTAGTGCAAAAAAAGTTCACTTTGGTCATAAGATTTCCAAAAATTAATAGATAATTCCTTACTTTAGAGGGAATGGATTGCTTCACTAATGAGGCTATTTATATGTTACTAAGCCCTTTTATTGCATGTTTTTCAAGTTACACCATCATATTATTATAGGTGAAATATAATAACTAGTGTCACATGGGTCTATCAATACATGCACAATAATGGAACCAATCTTACATGTAGTTTTGAACCTGGTGGCTTAGTTCTCAACTTGGTGCCTTTAATTATTACATGAATTTAGTGACTAAAACCAATATTGCCTACATTCCTATATCAATCCTAATCAAGTAGTGGATATGAACACTATATGCATTACTATGAATAATGTATCCCACTATATATAAAGCATTCAGTTGTGGTTAAGTCACATCACCCCTTCTTGGTGAACATATTTATAGTCTCATCATGTTTATGTTTCCATAAATTCTATTGACCTTGTTTGGTTCATTACTTGTGTCTCCATAGGTTAGATATTTAGATTGTATTTGTTGACATCTATCTCATGGATGATCATGGTTGTTATGCTACTTATACTATATCTTGTGACATTAAGAAACACCATAAATATAGGGAGTGAATCACTTATTTGGGGAATTCTTATTATATTTATGTTGCTCATTAAATTTTGTTATTGTGAATTGTCACTGAACCAGTTAGGACTCTTTAATGATCTTAATTTGAATAGTGTGTTCAAAAGTTTGTACTTGACTCCCAATGGAAGTTGAAAGTCTACTCAAATATTTTTTGACTTTAGTCATCTCCTCCTACATATATCCCATGTATTTATGTAGGATTATGAAACACACAGCGTATTCTTCCATAATCAAGTCATTTTTATGGAGATAATTCCTAAAAAATAATTCCTTCATTATAGGTATTCAAATATTGACCATGGGCATGACAAGTTCTAAATTAGTTATTGATAGTTCCACCAAATGGCCACTTCATCAAAAAAAATTAAAATGGTAGTTATGATCTTGCTAAAGAAATCTCAACCCAAAGCATCTTCTCATACCAACTAGCCAATCCTTAGTGTCTCTACCAATTTTTTATTTTTTAAGTTTTGGACTACTAAATTTATTTAGTTCATAGGTGATCCCATCTAGGATTTCATGTCTACCACTACCACCATAAGCTCCCACAGAGGGTTTTTTTTTAATGATTTTTTATTTAGTGATCTAAATAAGCCATAACACTGAGTCTAATTAGATTTTATAATATTTGTCTAAATTAATAAAGTATGAATGTAATAGTATAGTATAACCTATTCATTTCAAGTTATTATTTGAAACATATGATACCTATAATTTTTAGGCCTTGTATAGGTCTATCATAGTTTACAATCATTACAAAGGATTTATTCTAACTAATATCAAGAAATAAAGTGTGAAGCTCATTGGGAAAAATTTGGTGCTAAATGGATGATTGTGGTGGCCAAATTCATATGTTTTCTATTGAATTCATCCATGGGACTTTTGTTGATTTGATACAGTTTGGATCATTGTGCCTACATCTGTAAACAGTGGTTGTATATTCAAATTTATTTAGACCTACGTAAATAGCTATGTCATCCTCATCCTTGCTCCAAACCCCTGGTTTTCACCATTGAAACTTGATTGAAATTTTAAAATGGATTGGATAAGATAGATATTTTGACCCTAAACACCCCCTACTAATTTGTTGAACATTATCTATATTATAATACTCATAAGAGGGATCAAATTTTAGGTAGTTATCCCACCTAGTTTTGTTTGTGTAATCAATGTAATAATAACATGTTTTACAATCTTGTATATGGATTTCAACACTTGAAAACCTATTATTTTTAATTTTAATGAATTCATACTTGGCTCATAGCCCACAATGGGTTTAATATTTGTAATATTTGGATAAGTTAGTCTCAATGTGGAGATGAATTATATATGTGTTCTTGATAAGTGTTAGATGTTTTTTTTATAGGAATATGATTAGGCATGATAATATTATATACTTGGTTCTTTGGGTAATTTTCCTTTGAAAAAACATGAGAAATGTATGGTATGACCCAAAGGAAGGGTTTTAATTATTGAAAATGATTGCTAAAGGACACAAATTAATCCAAATAAAGGTAGATAACTTTGGTAACTAAATCCACCTAGTTATGATTAAAACCATTTACAAATCAAGAAATAGTGATTTAATATCAAGAGATAGTTTGAATAATATAATAATCTATTTAGTCAGATACTAGGGAAATCATGTGTATCAATAACAAAATCTTGAGAAGGCTAAGCCCAAAGATAATAGAATGGTTAGGAGAGAGTATGTGATCAATATTTAGTTATGTGCGCACCAATCATGTATGGTAAGGCTTGGTCAAAACTTACATTATCAAGTTTATAAAACCACATATGAGTCCCCACATTTATTCTAGTAATGGAAGTTATAGAATAACTATGATGAGTGTGTTCAAAAAGGTGTTAAGTGTTGTGCTAGATCCATGAAAAAATACAATAAAGCATGTAGAAATCAGTTTTCACTTATGATATAAAATATAAAGTGAAAAAATCAAACATATTTGAAATTAAATTAACAAGGAATGAATACATTTGTATGCATGAAAACCATTTTTTCTTCAAGAGATAATGGAGAATGGGGTGATTGTGTCACTTGGAGATGTCAATGTTAAAACCATGGGTTGAGTTGAATATTCCCTAACCCTTATTAGACATTGAGATATTCTTAGAATTTAATTTACACAACCTCAAAAACACTAATAATTATAATTTATTCTAGATAATGGACCCACCATGGGTTCTAATAAATTTTAGAATCTAAATAAGTTTTATGAATCATCTATCAAAGACAAATTTTACAATTGAATGTGAAAATATGAATATAACTGAATAAAACCTGATTAAATAATTTTTTAGAATGCCTCACATATGCTCTAGGTATTCCTATAATCTAAAAACATGTTTAATCTAACTAATATAACTTGTTCCAAAATATCATAATATCTAGAAATTATTTGCATATACTCCACATATGCCTTCAATATGATAACTTGTGTAAACTAAATTATATAATATTGCAATAATATCATAGAATCTATGAATTGACACTCATAATACTATAAATTATATATATTATGTCTTTCATATGCCCCCAATATGTGGAAACTCTATCATAATCTATGTACAACATGTAATAATCTACATAAACCTATAATAATCTACATAATCCTATAATATTTTGTGCCTAAATAGTGAATTTCCTATGCATGTACTATTATTATTAAGGACTTAGTATCTAATAAAAATCCATTGTGTATGGCCCCCTTTGTGCGTGAGGTATGTAGCCTACAAATTATTCATATTAAAATAAACAAGTTATACATGTCATGTTTTATAGAAAATGATAGAATCATGAAAATAATGTGTTTTCATGATTATATTATTTCATCATATTAAGAGTAGATCTTATGAGCATATATGAAACATGTATCTTAATAAATACAAGTTTCTTGTCAAGATAGATATATCAATGAGACACACCATGAATAATCATAGCAACAAATATAGAATTAATGAGTAATAATTGTGCAAAAGATGCACAATATGTATGATGGAAACACATATAATAATAATAATAATAATAATAATAATAATAATAATAATAATAATAATAATAATAATAATAATAATAATAATAATAATAATAATAAGAAGAAGAAGAAGAAGAAGTATGATGACATCAAAAGATTAGTGTACAATCCTATATGTATCCACATAGAAAATATATTCATTCATAATTTCATGGCCATAACACATAAAAATAATCATATAAACATGCATGATAACCCATAAATTTAAATAGAGTAAAGACTCACACAGTGAACACTCAATGTCACGTATGTCAGATTTAAATGGGGAAAGCATCACATAATGAATATGTGTAACAAGATCCACATATAAAAATATTCAAACATAAAAGAATTCACACAATGAAAACCCAATGTCATGCTGACTCAGATTAAAATATAGAAAGAGTCACATAATGTAATGCATAATCAAGCATCATAACATGTGACACACAAGACCATCTAAAATGCATATAACAAGAAAGGATAATCTACATAATTAATTAATTTCATCATTACAAGTGGAAAAATATATTATCTAAAATAATAACACTCTAAGTAGTTTGAGTAGGATAAAGGCATGCACAATTAATTGAAATATCTCAATATGATCAATGGAAATGGCCATAGAATATGTAACCTTGTAAATTTTATTAAGATGATCCCATTGTAATCATGCTTCCAATGTAGGAAGGCAACTTATATGAATATGGAAGTCTTACATCTAAATTTCCATGTCATATATAACTAGATAACCTAAATCTCACTTGTGTATATCATGCAATGCATGTGTATAGAAAAACGAGGTATATATTTAACTACATGTGCTAACTCATGTAAAAAAAAAAGCAATAGGTGTTTTGCACAAGTCCTAGTTTTTTTTTTTTTCTTTTTAATTTTTAATTTTAATTTTAATTTTAATTTTAGTTTTTGTTATTTAGAAAATTTAAACATAAGAATTATGAATTATGTTAACCAATGATCCCATCAAGGGTATACTCTAATGCAGGTCATTAATCAATCATGGTAAATTTTATTTGGTTGAATATTAACACATGTATCTATATTGAAATCTGAGAAGTGATATTATGTTGTAACATATCCATCATAGTCATCATAGATACTAATATCATGTATATATTATGTAACTTTAGTATCCATAATATGATGTAGATTATGTTATATAGTAATATAATGTGTCATGTTTGTTATCTAACACATATAGTATCCAATATAACTATCTTAGCACATGACTTTATAGATAATGTGTACTAAACTATAATGAACCTCTAATGTAATAGATGTTTAAGTACTAGCTTTCTGGGAAAATTAATCACTTATTTCTAAGTTCTTTGCATGGAATAAACTTGTACATTTTGTACAACAAGTTGTGATGAATCCTTCCAAGTGAATGTATGTAAATGAAATGGATACTCATATGGTATGTCTAGAACTATAACCACTCTAATGTTATTTATATACTTCACACATGTGTGTAATGAATATGGTATTACACATAGATTATGTATTCAATAATATATTAACAAAATGTCAAATAACCCTATAATAGGTATGACTAAAAATAAAGTGGAAACTACTGAAGGTCATACCTGAAGTGGTAGTAAAATACATCCAAGAGGGTTTTGTTTCTTTCCATCAAATAATTTAATTATATTTTTTGTATCCATCACATTATTCTTTCTTTATCCAAAACTAGTAAGGAGTGTCATAATGAAAACTTTTTCACTTGCACCATTATCTATCATGACAATGCATATTGGTTGTAAATCAATGTAGGCACACATAAATAATGCCACATTACTGGAATCATCATTGAAAATATCAATGTCATAAAATGTTATAGTAGGTATATTTACTTACATACTCTCAAGTGTAACAATAATAACATCCAATGGGTGTTCCTCTTCAATTCTAGAAGCTTAATATGTCAGAGGAACATGTGAAAGGTAAGTCATATGTAGCTCTAGCTTAGTGTTAGCCTATTATGCCACATGAATGGGGAAATGATAAGAAAATTATTTAAAATTTATGTTCCCATGAGGTTATATGTTTGAATCATTTATAATTTAATTGATATCAATAATGTTGTCATATATCATATCTTGAATGATATTTCATAAACTAGTGCATTTATTAGTTCAATGCCTTGTGCTTCAATGATAATCACAATATGAATTACCATTGAATCACTTATATTGAGGCTTGTTATTATCAACCCTTTTAATTGTGGAGAGAGAGAGAGAGAGAGAGAGAGAGAGAGAGAGAGAGAGAGAGAGAGAGAGAGAGAGAGAGAGATAAATTCACTCAAATAACTTATATAATAAATTATGATTAGGCTATGTCAATAAACTATCTCATTTAAGGAGTTAATAATACAAGTTGATTAGTAGACTTTGATACTATATTGACTTTTCTTTTTTAGTTTTTTTTTTTTTGCATCATTATTAGTACTATTAATTTTTTATTTTAAATTTATTTTATTTTTATACTTTTTACCAAGTTTTGTTAAATTTTTAAACCCATACTCTATCTTATACATAGTAATGATCTTAACTTCACAATACTTGACTGTATACATAATTCATCAAAATATTGAGAAGGTTTGAAATTAATGGACTCATGAAGTGGGAAAAGTAATATTTACTTCAATATATAATGTAACACATTATATTCTATTGCATGTTTCATCTTAGAGAACATAGTCATGTAATGGATCACATATTCACTGATGGGCTCATTGTATCCTTGGCTATTTTTTCAATATGAGATAACACATCTTGTCACTAATTTTAATTAAAAATTGTGCTAAATATTTATTGGAAAAAATTATTGAAGGCATGGAAAATTTTAGATGGAGGTCATATAACTAATGCATGGCGTAGTCATCTAGACATTGTGGAAATAAATAATTCAATAGATTTTACCATTGGATATATAGGCCAATCATGTTGCATGAAAATATCACAGGTGTTATTCAAGATCACCCTTGCCATCATATATTGTAAGATTAGGTGACAAAAATAGTTTAGG
Source organism: Torreya grandis (assembly GCA_037957365.1). Classification (NCBI taxonomy): domain Eukaryota; kingdom Viridiplantae; phylum Streptophyta; class Pinopsida; order Cupressales; family Taxaceae; genus Torreya; species Torreya grandis. Next base: position 117,365 of record JARHVA010008738.1, read on the forward strand.
TAAAGGATAATATGATATCTCAGAGGCCATTAGATTGTGTAGTAATGAATAAGATTTAGTGGCATAGCCCACTATATGAGAACCTTATTCCAATTATAATATCTTAGTCTTAAGATCAATAACCATTTGCATAAGGATATTAACATTAGGCATAGTAAAATATTGAGTAGTGTATGATGTTACATGAGTATAAAACCTATAAGGTATGAAAATGTGATGTATACAGAGAGTCATAGTAATATAAATGGAACCTTGTGTTCTCCCACACGATGGGTGGGCATAACATGTGTAACCATAAGCTTAGACATAGGAATAATATTAGAAGTATTAGTATCCTAAACTCATATTTTATATTTATTACCTATAAAATGATATGTAATGAATGGATCATGTTTTTGTTCTTTATATGTGACAACCTTAGCATTATTTACAATTTTTACTTCCAAGATTATTCTCAAGACCTTGTCTAGATTCTGAAGTAGCATTCAAATTTGATCTTAAATTTGAAAAAAAGCATAAAGATTTTTAGGGTATATACCATCAATGTCATCAATACGTTTTCAAACATTGTATTCATTATTATGGTCATATTTATCTTGATAAATAGTTTCAGGTTCAGTCATATCATCATTAACATTATGGTGTACTTAAATATATTCTTTATTTACATTTACATGAATAGAAGGAGGAATTTGAATTTCATCAAATTTAATCATTTTAGACACACATGGTTGATATAAATAATTATTATTATGCTCTATTTCAACACCACTTAACTTATAAATTAACATTAGAGTAAGATCACAAAAAACATAAAGAGGGATTAAATCCAAGTATAGATTATTCCATTACATGGGAAGATTAGAAACTAAAAAGAAAATATAAAATTAATGAAATTTTAACACATAAATTTGAATCCCTAAGGAGGTAGAATGAAAACCCTAAATAAACCCAGGGTTTCATTGTAATGAATAAATTAAAAAAAGGTTTAAAGGATTGAAACACTAAGAGAAAATACCACCTATGAGGGGAAATCAAAAATTATATTTAAAATGATATGTAAATAAAAATATATTAAATCATAGGATGTAAAAATGAAACCCTAAGGGAATCTAGGGTTTATTATTCCTAATACAAGGATTGGGTTCACTAGTGTATTGGATTTGATGACCTAAATAAGCCAAAACATTGAGTTTAATTAAATTGTATAACCTATGTCTAAATTAACTAAATTTGATTATAATGACTATTTTACCATATCTTTGATAAAACACTAAATGCGATTAAAAAAGTGTTTATGTTTATATAGGTGTAAAACTAGAAATTATATAGTGCTAAATATATGCAAATGATTAACTATTCTACTTTTAAAAAATAATGAATATGGAAATTTACTATGTTGGTAAAGTAATAAGAATTATTATAGTTAGCTCAAACCCTGATCTTTGCTAATTTTTTTGACTGCTTGATTATAGAAATTAGAAGAAGAGATGATGGTACAAGATCAATATCAGGCACATAATAAACAAATTACATCTAGAAAGGAGCACAATAGTTACACATAGGTGCAATGCACCCAATTTTATTGACCAAAAACTTGTCTCAATTGATTGTTTCAAAAAATAGACAAGAAAAGATAAAGAAAGCATGAATCTAAAAATGATAGTTCAATGGTAGAAGTAGAAGATGAATTTGGACAAGAGTTTAATAGGCAAACTATGGTGAAATTCACCTAAGTACATTGACCACAAACCTATCTAGGTTGAGGGTGAATTTGAATTAATCATTTCACCTATTGTGCCTTTATATAATGAGAAATATAAGATATTGCACTCAAAAAATTTATATGTAAAAATTGTTGTTTGTCTTCTCTTGTGTTTGAAACCCTTATGGTACTTTCATAGCTAGAAAACCCAAAATAAAAATAGGTGAGTATAATTACATGAGATAACCTCAATCACTCCCTTGATGATTGACCATTACCTACATATCTAATACTCCAATGAGGGAAATCAAGCCCAAGCAGTTCACCCACCTAAAATGAATGTGAAATTGTGTTTCTTTGACTATATGTATTCAGTTAGAAAGTGGATTTGATGCTTGATAATGATAGATATTACGTAATTAAAAATTTATTGAATTTGATTATGAAAGATGTAAAATTTGGGTAGAATAACATTTTTTTTTAATGTGTAAAAATATGTATGCATGTACCAAGTGAATATAAATTGTGGAAAACAAATGACTCCTGACATTTATTTATAAGCCAATCTTTTGACAATTTCATTTATCCAACTATGTGAAAAATGTGGGAATACCTAAAAAGATGTTTTGTATTTTGGAAACTAACAGTTATTTTTTGAGGATGTGAGTAGCCTAAGTGTATAGTGGCATATATCCTTGTCTACTCAGGGCAGACCTATCCAAAAAGGTCATGAACTAGGATTTCAAGAAAGAAATAGTCTGATGTGTTTTTTTACACATCTTGAGAGTTTGACATTGAAATGTTATGTGTAATGACAAAGAAAAATAAAGGGTCAAGCTTGTATATATATGAATGGCTTAGAGGAATGGTGAAAAGAGTCATGTTTTTTAGCATAATTCATTGGTCATGTATATGTTAAGAATTAGAAATATCAATCACCTATGAACAAATTTATGTGTCTATATCTCCCCCTCACTGATTTATTCTATAAATTAAATTATTAGATTAAATGAGAAATATGTGAACCTGAGTGTTTATATCTTTGAGAAAATATATCAATTATGTAGGGTAATATAATTTATCAACCCCTAAGACTATTTGAGTTACTCTATAATTAGGTTTATTTATGTACATTAGCGAAGATAGTACCCCATGTATAATGATGTGGGGATTTGTCTACCACCCTCCTATAAATATGACTTTTTACCTAAGTCTAAGACATAAAGAATAATTTGAGCATTGTATAAGATGTTTATGTGAATAGACAATTTATTCTTTGTGTGTATACTGAAACTTCCATGGCTATAGTAATGGATTTTTGGAGAGATCTTAGTTGAAGAGTCTTATTTAAATATTTCATGGTATTAGAGTGGTCTCCAACTACTGTTTTTCCAACTACCATTTTTTCACATTGTTTTTCCACTCCTCAAATAAGTTGTATGGTTCCTTTTTAGATCTATGTTCTTTATTCATATTTAAAACACCTCTAGTTTGGAGGTTTTCTAATTTTGAGTATGCTTGGATCTATTGTGTTCATATCTAATCAATCATAATGATTTGAATTTGTGTTGGTTAGATCCATTGTGTTTGACATACATTTTTTTGGAGAAATTGCAAGAAAAAAATTGTAAAAAAATTGTGACTATCTAGCAGATTAGTTTTCCCCTCACATGGGTGTCTAATTCAAAAAATTATTTCACTACTAGAAAGAGGACTTTAGGTAGCTTCTATAAAATGATCATAATAAGGATTCTAAATAGTATCCAAAGAGCTATGAGGATTTGAAGTTCACCTTATGAATTTGTTTTTTTGCAATTTTTTATGTGCATTCAAGAAAAAAAAATATAGATCTTGTATTCAAAGTGAAAATTTAGTGTGGAAGATCGATCTATGTTGTAGATCACCCTAAAAAATCACTTGTTCTTTTCCTTTGTTTTTAAATTTCATTCAATTTTTTTTTTTAAAAAATATGCCAAAAAAATTAATTTTCTCCAAGCATTTAATATTTGTTGGTGCATTTTTTTATGTTTGACCCATTTATGATGGGAAAACTTGTAAAAACTATATCTTTTGATCGGTAACTCAAAATTGAGTATTATTTTTTCAAAAGTTGTCCCTAATGTATTAGTGTAATTTATTTTTAAAAAAATAAACAGGGATTTCTATTTCACCCTTGTCTACCTTCATGTGCATGTGGGAATTTTCTCTCTCATTACAATTTTTGGACACATTTTTCAGCTATGATCGAAATCCTATTTACATGAGCTTTGGGGCCTATTGCTCCTTCTTGGATTGTATTATACCACTTATGCCACTATTGCACTTTTTACTATCTCAAACGTATTTTTGGTTGAATTTGACATCTCTTTGCACGTGCTTTTTAGATTGTCATTTTTTGGTAATTGATCCTTTCAAGTGCACTTTTTGCATATGTGATGGCTTTTTCACCATTTTCCACACTCTTTCATTGGCCCAAGATATGGTCTCTTCTAATTTGTGTACTATCACTTTGACACACTTGTAGTTTGTTCTATGTCTCCATTAAGGCCCCTTTCTTAGTGCCTTACATTATTCTATGGAGACTTTTTCACTCCCTTATTTTTAGAGAAAATCTCATGATTAGTGATACTTATTTAATAGCTTGATAGTCTTCTTATTTGGAGCTATTTTCATGAATCCCAACATCTTATTTATTTTTTATTTGGTGTTTATTTGGATATGTTGTACTTGCACTAAGATATAAAGTGCCATAGGGGTTTGTTGATTCAACCCAATCTACCTTCATGCATGTGTACCTTAGTTTATGCACCCTTTACTATTTTAGTTGTTAGTCTCTCCCATCCCTAGCAAGGCTATCTTGTTGAGAGATTTTATCTATATTTTTCACACCACTATTTTGATAGTTGATAGTCTCCCATAGCTTGAAGTTCTAGTGAATCCCAATGTCATGTTGTCTTCTTTGATAGTTAGATAGTCTCTTTCAATGTGATTTGGAACCATTATAGTGCATATAGTTTCATCTTGTTTGGTATTTAAGTAGTGGGTTTAGACCACTCATGTAGAGCATTTTTCCTCCACTCTATCTATTTGACAATATAGGGGGTATGCATGAATATTTTTTGGCATCACTCTATCTAGTCAATAGTATGGGGTTATTTGGGTGTTGAGTGTCCCTTATACCAAGTAGTTTTATTTTACATTTTTTATGCCACTAAAATTCTTCTTGATTAAAGATATTCTAGTCAATCCCAATCTCAGTTGTTGTTATGATCAAGTAATGGATTCAGACTGCTCGTGCAGATTGAGTTCCTAGTACTTGGAGTATGAACTACTTTAGCATCAAATTTGGGTTTACTTCTTTTTCCACTTTATGAGAGCTCTATGTATATTTTGCACCTTTTTGAGTTTTTTTAGATTCCTCCTATATACAT
>JARHVA010008738.1:127500-367500 GCA_037957365.1 Torreya grandis
TCCTAATAACATGTTGAAGGCATATGTGCTTGGAAAGATTATAAATAGAGTTACCACTATTTCTATACCCATTTGAAGAGTTAATTCTATATATTCCAAAGTATCATATGTATCTCCATCGATTTCTTTGACTACCTTTGATGTGGCTAGTATATCTTGCTCTATTTACCCAAGACTATAAAATAATGTCATTATGCATGCATTTTCACTTGATCCATTTTCAATAATAACACTATTAAAAGGTTTATTATTAATGTATGATTTAATAAATATTGCATGTCTATCTAAATAATCATCATTTATTTCATTTCCATCAAATTTGATTACCAAAAGTTATGCTACTATGATTGTAAATGTACCATTGATTCCAATTATTGGATTCCCGTGTGACTTAGAAGGACGATGTGCATTATATGCATGGTGTAATTATAAATTATATACATGTTTTATTGTACCAAGATTATTAAAATTATTGATAAATATTTTGAGATTTTCATTATGATTTTATTTTGGTGTAACTTCCTCTGTGGGTATGCTTACCTCAATAGTGTTGCCATAAATGAGATCTTATATCTTATGCTTTTACCTATAACATTTGTTTACTAAATTGCCAATTTATTATGGTAGTCATAATATGCATTAGTGTCAAAGCCTTTAGGTTGAGACTTAATAAAATATAACTCATATGGATGAGTTAAGGTGATGAGATCGAAATAAATAAGATTTTGTAATGGGATATGAGGATGTTATTATAACCATGTAAATTGCCTCTTAGGCATAGATATCAATTGATGTTTGTTAAATGGTTGTGTTATTACACTAACTATTACATTGGCTTCATTTTTTATTTCATTAGATTTGAATTTATAGTTTATATTGATTTTAAACTTGACATTTTATGTAGAAGAAACATTTGGTGCTTATTTTAACTTTGTTCAATTCTAAAAGTGTAACTTCCTTTATTTGATTGTATGACATGGCTCATAAAAATATATGAATTATTTAAACATCATTGATTCATGGAGCATTACTAAAAATATTTTAGTAAATATATATTTTGATTCATTATCTACCACATATTTTTTAATCTTTGTTATCATAGTTTGGTACCATATAACATAGTCACTAATTTGCTCATTTGACCCTTGTTTAAGTTTAACAATTTGTGCATAAGATAACATTTTTCCAATGTTGATTTTGAACTTTGAAATGATATTATTTGATAATGGGTTAAAATATTTTATTTATTGAAGTAGGAAATCATAGAACCATTGAAGTGCATAATCTTTGATACTTCTTGGAAAGAGCTTGTTCATTAATTTATCATTATAAGCATAGTCTAAACTTGTTACATGGAAGGAATAAATATGTTTCTTAGGATCCCCTTTACCCTAATATGGTATTATCTTAGGTTTTATAAATCATTTTGGCAATGGGTAAGAGGATATTATAGTTCTAAATTATTATGAAGTAGAGTATGATAGTCAATTGTATGAGTAGCTTTAGAAACACCTTGTTCAAATTGTAATATTTTTGCATGTAAAGATAAAACAATTTTCTAAAGAAAGATACATTAGGTGAAGATGGAATTGGACCTTGTGTGGTTTTTATACGAGGTGTAAAAGATTACCTTGTATCAATAATAAATTTAATATGTTTTAAACCAAGTGATTCCCCCATAATCAAATATGTTGGCACATATGTAACTATAGGGATTGTTATAGGAATAGTAACAATGGTAGTAACTTGAATATCTAAAGTTGAAGTTGTAAATTTTTTTAAAGGCATATCCTAAGAAGAAGTAATATTTTCTTGACATGTAGACCTAGATGGTAGGTGTAATTAGAAACCTTTATCCACTTATTGGGGACATTGTCAAAGTCCTTAGCATAAATCGAACATTTCCTTGACTTGTTTGGGATATACTTCATTGAGTTTGTTGGGATGAATTATATTGGAACTTTCAAGATTATATTTATTATCATACATATTTTCATTATCTTGATTATCATTTTTATCACTAACATCATCTTTAATGTGCATATAATTTTAAGCATAAGCATAATAATCAATAATATCTTGTAGACACTACAATTTTGTATGTCCTATATGAATTATTTGGTGTCATAAGCATTTAATTTATTGTATTTTATCCTAAATAAATTTATCCTAAATTCTAACTTATTTACCATTTGATACTCAGTAATGTATTTTTACAAATTACCATTTTACCATCTTAGCCACATAAATCTAATTACAACACATAAAATCTTAATCCCCTAACAACCTACCAATGTATAAACCCATTCCTAACAAACCCACAAATTATAATCCTAAATTACCCTATGGTTTGAATAAACCAATGTAGATGAAACCAAACTCCTACTAAAAAGGGTAAATTGGTGATGATTCTCCCATGATCGACATCGATTCTCCTGATCAGCATCGATCTATATATACACAGGTGATTCTTTGGTTCCAAGCCCACAAATTTTGAATCTTAAAATGTTTCTTGAATTTCCTTGGGATAATTAAGGTGAAAATTATCTCCACACTATCAAAATTGAGTAATACCTAGTCTACAATAGTCATCATAATCTAGGAAGATCATTTGCACTTACAGAATGAATACACTCTGAATGCAATCATTTCAAGGTAAGTTTTGTGTATTAATTATTCCATTTCTTATTTTCAATCCTATCTTTTCATACTCATCCCACTCTTAGGACACATTATACATTCCTATTTTCCTTATGATTATCCTTTGTCATCCTTTGGATTTCTATTTTTAATCTACTGCAATTTTCATATAATCAACACCGATTCATCTAATCGATATTGATTCTATAAGATTAGTATCAATCCATACACTCTATTTTAAATATATGTCTTTTAGTCATAAAAATCTATCTTGAATCCATTATAATTTAATCTTATACCTTTTAAAACATGGAATTTTTTTGTAGATGACTCTACCCATAATTGTGTATGACATCATTAATATCACTAATTTGCCCATCACCTCTCAACCCTTTTTTATCAACCAAAGTGATATAGCCTTTGAGTTAGAATTTTGTGATATTTTTTACTCTCCCTCAATTGAATCCACTTTTGAAAAACTAGATGTTATACAATAGGATGTAAATTTTATTATAATGTATTGGGATGATTAATTTTCTTACATTGATAGCTTAAATGAAGATTAATTCATATTCATTTTGTTATCACATCTATATTACAACTTTATATTTTTTAATTTTAATGTTTATTTATCCACTTAATTGTGAAAACAATGAGCTAACATCCACTTGAGTAAGTTCATAACTTCCAGGGACTAGTTCCCATCGGGCAGTTCACATATCTATCTATCAATCTATTTTGTCCAAGTTATCTTCTTGTGTGCATCTTATTCTTCCAATCCAAAAATAATTTCCCTCATTCTCTAGAGTCAATTGGTGTGCAACCATCTTCTTATCTCTAGGTATTCCTCATAAAACTTTCATTTATTTAAGTTTTTATTACATAATTATATTAAAAGGAAAAATGAAAAACTACTATAACATTTTGGTATGCCTGATGGGACCCATAAGGTCTCATTTTTATTATTATATTTCATTATGAATTTATTCATTTGTTTCCTCTTCTCTTGATTTTTTGTCTTCATTCAAAATAAAAGTCCAAAAAAAATACTCTTCTTTTTAAGGTTTAAAAATACTTGTGTCCATCCTTTGCTTGCTTAGATAGTTCACATAAAGTAATCTAGGAAGATTAATATATTTTATAAATCACTTCTTTTCACACACATACCAAACCACTTACACAATAAATTCATCAAACATGAACATATGGAAATCACGTGGGTTTCATCACCTAGTGGTAACCTTCATCCTAAATATCTTACTTTGATTTCACCACCAAGGGGAGAACTAACTCAATGCTAATTGAGTATAAACTTTGGATATTAGGTATATATTGGCAAAACATCTAATAGCCATATGTTATTTTGTGTGAAGTGGGGGGTAGGCCCAAATACCAATCCATGTACCAATTTCAATACAAAGATATTTTGAGCCTAAACAAACCTAAAACCATCTCTAGATGGTCATTTATTATTACCCTCATTAACCTTTTTCCGTATCACATTTTAATGTTAATTTCTTAACAAAAAGCAAAAAAAATCTAAGTACATTTTTTAGTGTGTGTGTCTTTTTCCACTAAATTGAGATATTCAAAAAGACTATTGTGTGCCTTTTTATTTTCATTTCTTTATTTTTATTCGATGTTACATGTTTTTTATGTGATAATAATCATTAAATCAAACTAAATCCCCAACCTCATCCTCATCTATGGAAAACTCTTTGAGTCCTCATACCTCCCCTATGTCTATGGGGGAGGGTTTTCCCTAGTTATATTACTCAAGGAGATCCTAAATTTGCCACCATATTGGATAGTAATCCAATTGTTCTTAAACACTATCTTAGCACTTAATCCATCCATATTCCACTTTCCCCTTGCATAAATATTTTTGGGAATGTTTTCAGCATGCCCTAGAGGGGCTTAAAGGGTTTAATATAGCTATGGTGTCATCTCTCAACAATCATCCCCCATCAGGTTCTGATAATTACATTACACAATGCTTAAATAATCCACCTCTATTAATATATAGTGGCCCATCCCCAACTAGTTCCCAATCTCAAAATATTACTTCACCTCAACCTATGTTTACTCCACCTCCTACCACAACACCTCGGATCATAGTGATCTCAATCCATGTAACTCTTCCACCCATATAAACTAACATAGCTTTAAATCCCCAAAATCAGCCTTTACAACGAGCTCCCATGAGTCAACCTCTTTAGTAGTACACCCTAGTGAATACCCAATACATATCTCCCTTGTAAGGCCTTGGGTCCATTTATATACCCTTACAAGCCATACATTATGTGGTGGCATCCCAACCAATTATAACCACTTCTGTTGGTTACCCTTTGCCACAACCCTTTTCTACCCCATTTTCTACATATCAACATCCACAAAAGAATGTCTTGGTGGGTACTTATCAATATAATACCCAACCTAACCTTGTGAACATCCTTATTAATAAGATGGAAAATCTAGAAGCATTTGCCTTTGGGTAGAAAAATATGCTCACTTATGAGCAAATATGTAATAAACCCATTAATCCAATTGTCCCTATTAAACCATACCCCTCACAATGGGAAATTTTGAAATTTATGAAATTTTAAAATAAAGAAGATCCTCATCAACACATTTAATCATTTAGACATGCTTGTTATATTATAGTCTATGATGATTTTTTTATCCTTAGAAGCTTTCCCATATCACTATTTGGACCAGCTTTAGATTGGTACATTTCTATACATCAACATTCCTTATTCTCTTTTGGGAAACTATCCCAAATCTTTTTAGAACACTTTTCCATTAACATCATAGGAAAAGTGACCATCACCAACCTCTATAAAACTAGATAATTTGATGATGAATATGTTTCTATTTTCCTGACTATATAGAGGAGTCTTATAAACCAAATCATTTTTTCCCTTCCTCAACCAGAACTAATCAAATTATTTGTGAAATCATGTGCTAAACATATCTCATCAATTTTATGGGTTTAATCCTTCAATACTTTTTATAAGGCCTTTTTGATGGCTCATAAACTAGAAATTTGAGCTTTAGAACAAGAGAAGGTAAAGTTATGTAGTAAAAACTTCAAACTTGATCCCTCTAAAATAACTAATAATAATAAAACAAAAGGTACTACTAATTTTGTGGTCTTAAAATCATTACCCCCATAGACAAAAATCCAATATAAATCCTCTACCTCTAAAGCACAATCCCAATAATCATTAACATATTTTCCTCAATGACAGTACACACCCTTAGGGAAATCTTACACCTTTATTTTAGACAAGCTATTAAAAGTGACTATAATCAAACTTCCTCCTATTAGACCTCTTGATGACTCTCACTATAATCCTAGCTAGTTTAAGGGAAATGACTTTTGCAACTACCATCATGTAATAGGTCATGACATCAATAAGTATCGCTACCTCAAAGGTCTAGTGTAAAACCTTATTGATCAAGGAGAGTTATAATTAGATAACCCTAATCTCCCCATAATTAGTCCATAAACATCTTTAGACAGTCATTACCTAATCATGCCTCTACATCTAATTCCATACAAGGTAATTTAGTATGTACCTTGGACCATAAGACCCATGTGATTAGCATGATCTATGATCAACTTCTAGAAGTGCTTCTGAAACACCTTCCATGATAACTAAAATCCTAGATCTCTTTATAGGAGATGCCTTCAAACCATCTGAATCAAGTAAGTCTATCCCGAAGACTCACTCAAGATTTTTGGATCTCATTATTTAGGATCATCTTGAGGAAACAATTCTTAAACCCATTCAAGATAATCAATTAGAAACAAAGGATGAGAAATCTATCAAAGAGGATGCTCATTTAGACATCCTAGAAGATACACATACCACTCCTTGTGTCACTGTATAACCTTCATGTATCATACCCTTGAGCTCACTCCCCCATGAGAATATTATTATGTTTCCTCAAGCAAACCCAACACCAACTCCCCTCATAGCTTGAGAAGAGCCAAATCTTAGAGAAATTAGGGGAAGTGCTTCAGGAATTAGAAATAATAACCTTGGGGTGTCAAAATTAAAATCCTTATAACATCCTCTCATAGATATTGAACTCCATAAAGAGGATATCCCTATTACCTTTGATCATATTCAAAAAGAGAAGGTGTTTCTACCACCTTATTTAACTAGAGAATCTATATTGGGACCTCATCCTTTGGTAAGACTAAAAGCCACCATTGTAGAATCCTCTTCTAAATATCATATACCATTAAATAAAGATATACCCAATGTAATAATTCCAATTCGTGACCTTTTAAATCCCTTCTACCCACAAGGCTTAGGTGGAAAATCTTGTCCTAAGCATAAAGTACCTATTGTAGGGAATATTTAGACAACCAATTTGAATGATCAAGCTTGAAAGAAAATTAAAATTCCATGATATTGCCTTAAAAGGTTGAAAACCCCAATCAATATCCATTAGAGGGGTCTTACTCTAAGATTTTAGATAAACTTATTTAAACTTCCCTTATCACTTTAACACCCATAAAACTTGTTAATCCCCATATTCAGAGACTAGTGTGGTATCAGGAAAAGAAGAAATGCATATATCATCAAATATTAGGACATGATACTAAAAGCTGTAACACACTAAAAGTTTTGGTCTAAAACTTATTAGAAGAGGATGATATTTTAATGGAATAATTTGGTCATGACTATCCCCATAATCAAACTACTAGGGTCACATCCACCTTAGGAACTAGTATATCATCAAGAGAATTGGAATGAGTTTCAAATGTATATAGATCTTTGATAAATCTCAATATCAACCCTTCCTAAACCCTCTAGATTTGGATGAGTCCAAAAACATGAGAAAAGCACCTTTGTTTTAGATATATGTGATTCACATAGCTATGCAATCCCAAACCCCAGATCATAAGACCCAAAATCCCAATAAAGCCAAAGTGACTATTAAAAAATCTCCTAATTCTACAATAAATAGTCATATAATACCCATTCCAAAACCTAAAATTTTTATTTTAAGAAAATCATAAAATAATAATGCTTCATAATTGATACAAATATCCATTCTAAAGCAAATTTATCAACTCTCGATCAAGATGTCTTTATATAAACTTATCCAAAACTATCTACATCATCATAAGGTATGATAAAATCCTTGTAAGCTACTAAGATATAATAAAATGAACCCCAACCTTTATCATATTTTATCACATCACTTCAAAAATCATCCATAACATTCCATGATTTAAAATATCACCATTACAGCCTAATGACCAAGATCCACCACTATTTATCACTGCCCAAATTGATCAAACCTGAATCAAATGAGTAATGATTGATAATGGAAAAATTATGAATATTATCTCTTCTCATGTGTTTAAGCAACTACAATTATATAAAACTATTGTAGCTCAATCTCCATATATTTTACAAGCATTCAATAATATTATAGCTCCTAAGTTAGGAATGATTGTCCTTCCCATCCAAGTAGGTATACGTACTCTTCCCAAGTTATTTTATGTAATAGAAGGGGAGTTTCAATACAACATCCTATTAGGACATCCTTGGATATGTGTTATACATTGTGTCCCCTCCACCTTGCATAGATGTATTAAATTTGAGCATGAGGGTAAGATCCACAATGTTTCAATCAATCTCCATCTATTTAAAAATTTCAACCTTACCTTTCAATCAAATGATGTGTTAATTCCATTACAAAATGTGATCCCATCATCATCCAATAAAGCCTCATCTAGTATTATAATCCCTAATCAAGAATTGTTGGCAAGGATTCTATTGATTCTATATTTTAACTCAAACTTTGCAATTTTAGATAGACCCCATTTTATAAAAACATACCTAAAACGGTGTGCTTGGAAAGGTTTTGGCATATGATACTATGAAAAAGGGCCACATGAGGTTGTGTTATGAGATTTTAGAAAACCCCATGAAAAACATGATCTAGGATTTAATAAAAATCGTCGAACCACCCCAGAAGCTACTCTTCTACCTATTCTCGAAGAGGACATGCCATCCTCACCATCTAGCACCCCCTTTACAATAGATGACATTGTATCCATTCCTCTAAAAACCTTTTTTTAGTTAATGACATCACTATATAACCCCTCATCTATCACAATAGGGGGGAGGTCAAAACCATTCCTTTTTTCTACCCAAACATGATAGGGCAAGATTTTCCCACCATCCTTATTCTTCAATGCTAGGATGATGAGTCAATCTTAACTCATTTAGGTGTAGCTACCTCCCATATATTAAATTCTCTTATATCTGAAACCTCTAGTCTATTAATGAAGCTACATACAACATTAACATAAGATCTCATGAGATTCCATGAATTGTTAAAGTCATCAAATATTTAGATCCTTAGAAGCACTAAGATTTCGCTACATTTCTAGTAGATCATAGTGAATCACTCAATTGGTCCTATAATGACATGCCTTGTATCGACCTTGCTATTGTTAGCCATAACATTGTCACATTCCTTGATGTCAAACCTGTAAAATAAAAACTTCAAAAAATACATCCTCATATTGCACTCTTGGTCAAATAATAATTGTAATGTCTCTTTTCCAACAACTTTATCCAGCCTATTGACTATCCCAAATGGGTCTCTAATATCATCTCTATCATAAAACCCACAAAAATATTGTGCCTTTGTACTAATTTTTGTGACCTTAATATCACTCATCCTAAAGATAATTTCCCTCTCCCTAATATCAACTAGTTAGTGGACTTAACAACCGGTCATGAAATGTTGGCACTTATAAATGGTTTTTCTAGATATAATCAGATCCTTATCACACTAGAAGATCAACATAAGACTTCATTTATTACTCCTTGGGTGACCTTCTACTTTTGGGTTATGCCTTTTGGCTTAAATAATGTTGGGGCCACCTATCAAAGGGTCATGACCTATATTTTCCATAACATAATCCATAAAATTGTTGAATATTTTGTGGATGATCTCCTCAATAAGTCTAAACTATGAAAAGACTATCTTTCAATTCTTAAAATATTCTTCACTCACCTAATGTAGTTTTGTGTCCATCTCAATTCCAAAAAATTCAGGTTGGGGGTTTTGACAGGTAAGATTTTGGGTTTTATCATCTCTATTTGGGGGATAGAGGTCAACCCCACTAATATCAAAGCCATTATATAAATGTCACCCCCATCTAATCTTAAGAAACTTTATAGTTTACAAAGAAATTTGTAACCTATTCATCATTTTATCTCCTAGTTATTTGATCGATGTCAAACATTCCATCACCTCCTAAGGAAATATACCCATTTTAATTGGGAGTTTGGCTATCAAGAGGCCTTTGATGTCATTAAAACATATCTTATCTCACCACCAATTCTCATTCCTCCCAAGGAATGGAAACCTTTTTTCATGTATATCCTGGCTATAAAACATGCCCTAAGAGCCATGATTACCCATCATGATGAGCAGCATAAAGAGCAAGAGGTTTATTATATAAGTTGCACCCTCATTAAATATGAGACATGATATATGCATACATAAAAATTATGCCTAGATCTGGTCTTTGTAGCTTCCAATTTATTCCATTATCTACTAAATCATAAAACCTATGTGATCAAGAATGTAGATCCCCTAAAATTCATGCATTCAAATCATAATCATCAAGTGGAAAAATGGCTCATGCTTTTGGTGGAATTTAATCTCAAGTTTATCCATAAAAAATTAGTTAAATATTAGATCATTTTTCATCAATTTGTTGAAGTGCCTTTTGTTGATAATCAACCAATCAATTATGAATTCTTAGATGATTCCATAGCCTCCACATCTCAATTAGATCCACAATATCAAATGAATCTATTCTTTGATGGATCTAAGTTTGATCATGGTGGGGGATCTAAAATTATCCTAATCCCTCTAGAGGGGACACATATACCTTTATGTTATAAACTTGATTTTGACTATACTAATAATATGGTAGAATATGAGGTTTTGATCATAGGTCTCCAAACCACTTTATCCTTAGGTATTAAAACACTTAATATATATGGTTATCCCAACTTGTGGTCAATAGAATAAATAGAATATATCAATGTAAAAATGACACCCTCCATAAATATAAAACCTTGTATGATTAATTACTAACTACTTTTGAGCATTATGCTATCCAAGCCACTCCTTGATCAACTAACAAGTTTTTAGATACCATGGTCTCCTTGGCCTCATTTATCTCATCTTCATCTCAGGATTCTAAGTTATTTGTCCTCATCCATAAGATCAAACAACCTTATTTTACCAAAACTAATCTTCCTTCCATCCATAATATAGAGGAAAACCCATCAGATCTTTGGTATGCTCAGATATTTGATTATTTATCAAGGGGGATTATTCCTCTAGATTTATCCAAAAATGGCAAATGAGCTTTCTAGCATCGTATCACATGTTTTTTCATACTAGTTGGTGTTCTCTATAAGCGTGGTTTTGAAATTATCCTTCTTCATTATCTCTAAAATCATGAATCTACCCTCTCTATCAAATAAGCTCATGATAGGTCATGTGGTGGACATTTTACTATCTGTATTGTTGCTAAGAAAATCTCATGATTGGGATATTATATGCCCACTTTAAATCAATATTATTATGAGTAAATTAATAAATGCATAAAATTCCAATAGCATACCAATCTATCACATGTCCCTAGTCATGCATTATAGGTAGCATAAGACCTTTGGACATTTTCCTAGTGGGGGATTGATCTTATAGGTCAAATCAATCTTAAATCTTCCAGTGCCATAGATTTATCATTATCACCACTAAAAATTTTATGAAGTGGGTGGAGGATATTCCTCTTATTTCAACCAAAGTGAACAAGATTATGGAGTTTATTAATCAAAATATTATTTGTTTCCTTGGTCTTCCTCATAAGATCATCATAGATAATGGAAAATCTTTTAAAAATAAAAAGTTTCAATAACTCTGTGACTCTTTTAACATTAAGCTAAGCTTATCCTCACCTTATTATCCTCAAGCTAATAGATAGGCTAAGGTATCCAATAAAAATCTTGTCAAAAGCCTAACTAAATTCATTAATAAATGTAGAAATAATTAAAATATTCATATTCCCTTTGCCTTATGGGCATATCAAACTAGTATTTAAAACCCTATGGGTGATACCCCTTTCTCTCTAGTTTATGGTGTCCAAGTTGTACTTCCTCTTGAGGTTTAAATTCTTTCCCTTTGTATCTCTCTTAAAGATATCATTTCTGAGGATGAATGCCATCAAGAATGATTAATCTAACTTGGGCTCTTGGACAAGCATCGATCAACTACACTTGAGCATCTCCATGTATATCAAGAATGAATTAAATGCACCTATAATAAACATTTAAAAGAATGTGAATTTAATGTTGGTGACCTTGTCTTGAAATAAAATCAACATGTCACAAATATGGAAAAGATAAAAT
This sequence comes from Torreya grandis, assembly GCA_037957365.1. NCBI lineage: Eukaryota > Viridiplantae > Streptophyta > Pinopsida > Cupressales > Taxaceae > Torreya > Torreya grandis. The sequence continues at coordinate 139,611 of JARHVA010008738.1, forward strand.
GAGGAAAATTTTCTCTAAACTGGCTTGGACCATATATTATCACCCATAAATATGAATTTTGAGCATATCATTTGGCCTCTATTGATGGAAAACTAGACGAGAACCTCTTAATGCACTGTATTTGTGTCGTTTACATTATTAACAAGTCTTAATCCCCTTGGTCAACCTAGTTTATTTTCTTTTGGTTTGAAAGTTATCCCTTTCATCCTTAAATAAAAATATACTAAATAATGATATATAGAGTCATGTGGTTATCCGATAGCATGTCTATGCTCACCTTGAATATGAATACCTAGGATGTATTCATAGCATGCTCTACTTGGACAAGCTTCACCTATAATGGGAAGGATCCCCAAATCACTATTTCCTAAAACCCCTCCTTATCACCTTAGTAGTTCATTTTGTGAATAAGAATATCATCTTATTCAACACGGCTTTGGAAACTATTCTATAATACCTTAAGCCAATCCATAAGAAAATAATAATAGTAGGATCAAATACCAATCAAAGAAAAATATCTATCAAAAAAAGGAAAAAATAATATATTTATCCCTCAAGGGATAGCTATAAAGTATTAAAAAATGGAAAAAGTACAAATTGCTCCCTTGAAGGATAGTTTGTTTGAAAAAGCATCTATCTCAAATATAGACCACTCCCTCAAAGGATGGATATCATGCATAAAATATCCCAAAAAAGCTTCCCACATTGATCAACTTTCCCTAAATTAGTAGACTTCTTGCATTGATCAGTCTACATGGATTGCCATAAAAATATCCTAGGGTCATCTTTAGTTTTAGGAATACAAGGTGAAAACATCTTATTCTTAAAAAAATACACTTTTATCAAAATCTTGAATCAAATCCCTAGAAAATTCCATCTCAAATCCATAGATCCTAAACTTCATTGACTTAAAGCTATTAGGATATTTATTAACAATTTGTTAAGAATGCACATGTTATTATTAAAAGTTTTTTTCTCAGGTTGTGGTATAATCCAATGTTGAGTAATAAAACCTTTGTGTCTCTTTATCCTAATTAAATCAAAATTGTGATAATTAACTATCTAAAAATAGGATCACCATGTATATCTTGATCACAATATAAGAGTATCTTAATTAAATCCATGGCATCACATAACATAAATCCATAATCCATAATCTAATCTAATTAATAATCTAATCTACATCCATAATCACATCACATAAATCCATAATCTAATCTAATCCACACCTATACTCACATAATCATAATCCATCAACATTTTAATGTAAATCCATAGCATTTAAATCCGTAATAAATATATCACATCATCTAGTTAACTAAATCCATAATCATATAATCTAAATACAAAGAATCCTATTAGTTCCTAGTTATACACCTCTTTTGCTTAGCCTTGCACACTTGATAAAAATTGCAAACATGGATGAAAACCCCAATTATATGTCATTATATCTAGGGAAGGCTTTAGTACATGGATTAAGTGAATGCAAATAATGACTAGGAAGCACCGACAGAGGGTATGGTCAGTTCCCTACTATTTTTTCCTCTACCTAAACCAAGATGAGATGACTTAAGGGGTAGCTTGCTCACATGGAGTGATACTAAAATTCAATCTCCATGGCAATTTTTAGCACAAAATGCAAATCTAACTAGGATATAACCAAATTTGTGTACTCCACCCAGGAAGGTTTATCACATAGAATGAACAAATGTACTAAGGCTAACACAACCTGCTAATGATAGATGTGGACATGACTGTAACATTTATTTATAAATAAATTTTCAACAATAGAAGGTCAAATAGAAGATTACAATGTTGGGATTCAAAGCACAGAATATAGACACATTTGATGTACGCAATATTTATGCATCTTAAGGTAAATAACACTCATAATATACAACAGGGTATATTATTTTTAAGGTAAAATAGGGTGGGATGAGTTGGTATAAAAAGTGGTGTGGTGGTGTGTTTTTAAAAATAGCAGGAATTCTTTCACATACATGACATCACTCATTCACAAAGATGTAGAAAAATTGAAATGCAAGCTAAGGGAAACTACCATGAGTGATTTGAATCCATTCATGCCAATACAATGCAAATAACCAAATTATTTTTTAAACCTTAAAGCATACACTTCAACTAAAATTTCACATTTTTTTCTTATTAAATCAATAAACCCAAGGCTCCCTTAAGGGGTATTAAACAACACATTTCCAAATCACAATTTAGAAAAGGGTTTATAGACTAGATTTATGCTCAAGATGACAACCATACATAATAATAAACTATATATCCAATTAGAAGAACTTGTAAAACATATTATTGTATTTCATCAATAGGAAAGAGTAAAATTCACAAGTACTTTTCATTATATTGAAAGAAAATATTACATACATAAGTGTTTTAGAATGATAAAATGGGGATAATCATGGTGATTTTACTCCTTGTTGGATATGGGATACATATTACAATGCTCTCAGAGTTTTTTAATGGCTGTACAATTACAACCACCTTAGTAAGAGAGATAAAATGCACACACAACAATGGATCCCAAACATAAAAAAGCCTAGACCTAGAGGGAACAAACAACCTTAAAAAAGAGGATAAACCCTCTTTATACAATTTTCTCACTTTTTTTCATTCTAGGAATATGTGTTACAATTTTCAATATTGCAAACTTGCATTCATCCCTCAAAGTTCTACTAAGATTCTTCTAGCTAGAATATGCTTCATGTCACACCTTGAATCTTCATGCCATTGTAGGGAAAATGATTCTTGTATCTACCTCTACATGTAATGATGAATATTTTCATCAAACCCTTGTTGTGTTTGGCTAGAAATGAATTTCATTTGATCTCGAAGGAGAATAGTCATTTTGGAGCCAAACAAACCCTTTTTTTCTTGTACAATTACCTAGACATGCCTTTGACCAATCATTTTCCCATATGGAAATTCATGGACAGTTGCCCTTCCTCTTATGCACACTAAAGAACAATGTTATCCTTGTAATTATGGCATTAGAACATCCCAGATCTATGGCCATTTGAAAAATATTCTTTGTAATGGCCAACCTTAACCTTGAAAACTTGCAATATTTCTCCCATGAAGTTGTTCAAACAAGCAAAATAATGGAAAATGCAAGACTTAATTCATTTAACATTTTTAATTTTACATTCCTTTTCCATATTTTATTTTTATCTTTTGACTTTTAGGGTTGCCACAAAATTCTTTTAATGCATAAGTGCATTATTTTTCACTTTTTAGCCTTATGGGGTACTCTAGGTCTAATTCACAATTTTACACCTCCTTTGTATGGTAGAGATCCAGAACTCAGCAACACATTTGCAATATGAAAATTGGTAACATACAATTTATAGTTATAGTTCCCTTCAAAAGTTCCCATAGGGAACGAGGAAATCCAAGTGAAAATTACAACTTTCAATTTGCAATTACACTTCCCCTCAAAAGTTCCCATAGGGAACTAATAACTCTAAGCACAAATTATAATTTTCAAATTCATAACTTGCAAATTATAGTTGTAATTCCCCTAAAAATTTCCCTTAGTGGATTTGGTAAATTCAAGTGCAATATACAATTTGTAAAAAATCAAATTTGTAATTGGTCTTGAAATTTATGCTTTGAACTAGGACCTCGTGTTTGACTAGTGTTGACTGGAAGGTTTGGGAGATCTGAGTTCAACATTTGTAAAGTGTAAAATTTCATTATTCTCTGAAATCTCCCTAGAACTCCACTTGGGTTGACTTTTTTTATGCTAGATTGATTGTATGGATTGGGAAGTTGGACTCTAATTTGTAACTTGCATTTTGAAGACTTGTTTTGTCAAGTTGCTTCTCCCACCAAAATCTCCCATGGTTTTTGGAGCCTCATTTGTAACTTTTGAAACTTTCCCTTTCTTGACTTTCTACCTGAATCCATTCTAACCTGGTTTAGCAAATCAACTTCTAAAAAAGCTTCTCATAAGCCAACCCTTTCCTTATCCATTATTTTCTTTAACACAATAATACATCTCTACCTATACCAATCTCATAGTCCAAATGAGAATTCCAAGCTACCAAGTGCAATCTTAGAACATTTTCTTATTGCATCTCTTTACAACCTTGAAATAATATTTGATCTAAAAGGAAATCCAATAAATGAATATGTGGTTTTTATGGTGTTTGAAAAATGAAACACTAGGATCTGATGAAAGTGATATCTTTCCTCATTTTTATATATCCCCACCACCAAAATAATTAAGACCACCCAATGAACTCAAATTAGAATGAGGTATAAATGCCACAATAGCTAGGTGTTCTACCTTGGCAAAAGGATAGAAAGCCATTATAAGTGCCTAAACACCATTTCAAGGAAACCATATGGATCACCTCTATACATAGCCTATACCAATACCAAAAAATCCACCATAACTCTTAAAATCATAATGAAACTATTTTTACAAGCTCCTGAGTTGGAATCAAAACAATCACACTAGGTATCCCTACATAGGGTTTATTCCTATCTTTAACATTCCATCCACTAGCTAATAACTCCATAATATGAAACATAAATGATAATGTTTTTTTACCCTATCTATTCTTAGCTCAACTAACCAAATCAAACCCTTTTAAATAGTCTCAAAGTTCATTTCTTGAATGGGAAACAAATGATTTGATCCCCTTAGATGTCACCCATATAAAACAATAGCAATGAGACATGTAGCATCAAATCCATTCTTTGCTTCACATCTCTAGCTCAAATCTTGTCATGCCAAAAAAAAAGAAACTAATCCTTAGATCAATGAAATGTACTTTACCTATTGTTTGAGAATTCATTGGATCAATTTTCTCCCATTTATTAGCTCGTAGATCAAATACCTCTACAATATTTAAGAAACTGTAACCATCAAAACCTCTAAGGGAATAAATTTTCCCATTAAAAAGTGAAGTAGATATCCCCCCTTGTAAAGTATTAATTGATGAAACTCTTATCTAGGAACCATGGCATAGATCTATTCACTCAATAATCCTCACGTATTGAGAACCATCAAAACCACATAGTGAATAAATTATGCCACCAAGCTCCACATCTCCTAGATTTGAGTGCTTTGTCATTAAGAACTTATAGTTTCTACTCCATTCAACCTTTTCCTTTAGATTTAATGAACCTCTCAATGTGTAGAGTCATTCAACCATTCTTCTCACATCTATCTATCTTTGTCACCTCAAACATTTATCATCTACAATCTGACCATCTCACAAGGGATTTACCAATTGCACTATTTGAAACAAGTTCTACATAATTTTTTTGTGCCTAATATGAATTGTTTGGTGTCATAATACATCCACATTTTTCATAACTCTACCCAATTCCCTTTCTAGTTGTGTCATTATTTTGAATATGGCATTATTCACACATAACACCTAGAGCATTTATCCCTTTCAAACTATCATTTGACTAGCTAAAGGCATGTGGTATAGAATTTTCCTTTTTTTTAAAATCATGGGATCTAAAAATATTCATGAAATTTATAAGTTGGTGAACTTTCAAATTTCATCTTGGCTTCCCTTTTCTACCACGAACCTTTTTCATGTAGACTGATATGGGATCTGGAGATTGGAAAACAACCTGAAACTTGTGTTTTTAACAAGTGATTTTATTATGTGTTTTCCCCATCATAAATTTCCATAATTTACCTTATGTTTCATATGGCCTCCTTTACCACCATGGGTTTTGGGGATCGAGAGGAAAATTTTAACTTTATAATTTATATAGTTAAATTTACACTAAGATTCTCTATCATTCCCCATATGGGCCATGCTTTACCAATTTTAACTAAAACTTTAAACTTTGATTTATTCATTTGACCCTTTCTATGTGGTATGTCCCTTAGGGTACAGGCTCATATGGTGTGGATTTTGATATTTGTAAACCTCTATTTCCAACATGGACCCTAGCTATAAATTTGCCACTTGATTTTTTAATTTTCACATGTTGTTACACACCGTAGACTTGGGGAATGGAATGACAGTTTGCAACTTGAAAATATAGGACTTGTATTTTACATGTTTTTCTTTCACTTCAATCTTCCATATACTTTAGAGCTCCATGGACCCTACAACCAAACTCATTATAAAACACAAAAATGTTAGGTGTTGGCTGAGACCAAGTTTCATGATGTATTCACAAGGTAAATTTAAGAGTGGGAACAAGTTTTTGTTATGAATTGATAAAAAAATGGGATTTAGATGAACTAAGTGGACACTTATAGATATAAAAAATAGTTATATGTTTAGGTATTAATATCTCTTGATAAGGGCACAAATTACTTAGTGGAATTTTGGACACTATTAGTAGACTTCTCACATTGATCACTCTACATGGATTGGCACAAAAGGATCTTGGGGTTAGCCTTAGTTTTATGAATACAAAACATCTTTAAAAAATCATTTTTTATCAAAATCCTAAAGTAAATCCCTAAAAAAATCCATCTCAAATCCATATATCTTGAACTTCATTGACCTAAGGCTATTAAGATATTTATTAACAGTCAATTAAGGATGCACATGCTATTATTACAAGATTTGTTTCTTGGGTTGTGGTACAATCCAACAATGAGTTATAAAAACTTTATGTCTCTTTATCCTAATTAAATCAAAATTATACTAATTAATTATCTAAAAATAGGATCACCACATATATCTTGATCATAGTATAAGAGTATCATAATCAAATCCATGGCATCACATAACATAAATCCATAATTTAATCTACATCCATAATCACATCACATAAATCCATAATCCATAATATAATCTAATAAATAATCTAATCCACATCCATAATCACATAATCATGATCCATTAACATTTTAATTTAAATCAATAACATTTAAATCCATAATAAATCTATCACATCATCTAATTAAATAAATCCATAATCACATAATTTGAATACAAAGCATCCTAAGATAAATCCATGATCTATAACATTTCAAATCCATAATCTAACAAACTAAATAAAACACAAAATATAAACACCATAATTCATAATCAAATTATGTGTCTCTATATATGTAAATGCTCAAATGTATATCATAACTCTTGATATACAAAGTGTATGGCTCTTTAGCCAGTGAAATGGATACAAAATAAATGTACACTATAAACTAGAGATGGCTCAAATGGATGTTCCCAATACCACCACCCCCACCTCCACTCCCATCCCCTCCCCCATCTCCTCCTTTATCTCCCCTCTAATCTCTCCTACAAGATGAACTCCCTATACTAATTGACCTTGTATGTGTCCATCTAAAAGATCTACCATGTGTGTCCAAGTGGATGGCATACCATAGAATCTCTAGATGTAAATCTAGTATAGTCTGCTTATAGTAATGTATCTCAGTTACCAACTCCCAGTACCTATCTACACTCACAGTACTGCATATCCCTATAAATTAATACACTAGGCTCTTAGTATATCCCTCTCATCAATGATCCTTGTGGAATATATCTCTTCCTCCTCTCCTCTCCTCACTCCTCTCCCCTCTCCTCTTGCTCTCCTCTTCCCTCATCCTTTGCATCTTGTATATCCTCATCTACTCCTACTTACTGAGGTTGCATCACCCTCTCTTGTTTGGCATCCAATTTCCCTAACCACCACACTAAATATGTTGGGGTATACCTTACATCATCTACATCTATATCTACTACCTCCTCTTTATATATTATTAGAATATCTATAATATTTAGCTCTAGGAGTTTAAGTTCTATATCATCCCATCTATACACTCGTGGGGCCCATGATATGTCTTGTATAAGACCAAATTATCTCCTCACCCTCCCAAAATGGAAAATATCTGCATGGTCCATCCTCCTCCTTGTAATCCACCTCTCCCTTTGAATGTTTTCTAGCTCTACCTCTATCCTAGGCCATGCAATAAATATGACATATGGCCTCCAAATGATATCACTATCTTATAGCTCCTTGATTTAACAATTTTGGAAATATTAGTGTATTATTATTAATTTAGTTAAAGGGTCTGAGTAGTAAAATGAATAAATAAATATGTAAGTATTAAGCTAATGATTTATGAAAATTAATTGTAATTTAGACTTTTTTAAAAATAGTAATAAGGGGAAGAAAATAAGACTTAGCTAAAAACTAATTGATCTGACTGAGATAGAGGTTAGGATACACTGTGCAGGATTGGGACACTATCACAAATTGAGATTTAAACTTCATTTTATGATTATAGAGGAGTATCATAACTAGATAGGAGTGGTACCTATGTTATAGTCTACCTTTGTCATTATTGTCTTAAGGATTTGAGATTTCTAGGTTTTGTTCACTAGGTCTATGTGACCCTGTCTACAAAGTTTTGGTAGCTGAAAGTCTATAGATATCCCTATAGATCAAATTCTTTCTTCAGACTCTATCTTCCATTATGCTTTGACCAATTTTGAGTAAGGGGGGTTGGTGTGTGTAAGATTCACTAGATGTGGATCCCCACTCCTTATGTGGGCACACTACCTACATACCAATACTTCGAAGAGGGATCAAGCCATATGTAGTTCTCCCACTTGACACGATTTATGAAATTTATGTGTATGAAGATGTATAATGCTAAAAATATATGTGCTTGAGGTGATTAGAGACTAGTATAAATATTTTAATAGGCTTGTAAATGTGTTAGATGGATGTATGTAGAGAATAGAGAAGATTGCTTGAGTAGTCTTGTTTGTATTCTTTCTTGCTTAGTGATAATTACCAATGCTTTCCAAATGATATTTGAATGAGATTTTATAGGGATCTATTGGTCATGGGTTAAATGTTATCACATTAGATTGACAAAGATAAGGATGGGGAACTAGAATAAATTGATCATTGGGGCTAGAAATGGACTTGGACAATAGTGCCAAAAGTAGATAGGAGTAGCACTTGTGTTATAGTCCTAGTGTGGCACTATTGTCCTAAATAGACAAGACCTAGGGGATGGATCTATCATGGAAAGAGGGGTTTGACTCAGCTGGATCAAGTTTAGAATTCTATGGATGACTAAGAATTAGTAAAAAGATGTTTGTGAGGCTCATGAGAGTAAGCAAGAGGAACCTAAAGGTTTGGTGTCATTAGCCATGCTCAGGTTACAATTTTTTGCATTTTATATTACTACATTTTCCCCCCTTTATTGTAGTGATGCAACAAATCAAAATACTAGGATAAAGGAAAAATAGAAAGTGTACCTGAACTTACCTGCAAGGGTGAATCACATTAAACTATGTGATGTTGGGTGTGCATAGATAGAGTATGATGTAAAGTGTGAAATTTGTAAAATAAAATAAAGAGTAGATTAGTTATTACTAGATACACTATATCTAAAATAAGAATGTATAAATCTAGGTAAGAGAGAGAGGAAGAGAAAGAAATGAAAACACCTCACCAGGTATGCAAACAAATATAAAACATGTTGTGATGTTGAGTGATGCTGAGTAATGCTAGATGAAGTTGTACCAAGAGGAATATCATGAATGGAGCTGAGTGCTCAATTCCCCAAGAGTGGCTCAAGAATGTAAAGGCTAGCCCTTTGGCTCCATCATCACTTATTAAGTAAATATGGGTGGTCATGTATGTGGTAATATATGTTTGGACTATGTGTCTAATCCTTATGAATAAGTGGCTCAAGAATACAAAGGCTGGCTAGTCCTTTGGCTCCATCATTGCCTCATAAAGTGAAGCTATGAATTGATATTGGTATAAAATGTGTGTCATATGAGATGGCTCCCAAAGCACATGAATGTACTATGATCTAATAATTTTGGCATGGATAGATTAATGTATGCTAGAAATTATGCCACTCTTAGCCACTTTGAAAGATGGAGATTAGGCTTGTATGAAAGTCACTCTAAACTCGTGCACTAGGCTTGTATGAAATCGACTTGGGAACTTCAAAACTTGAGAACTCAGGAATGTGGAAGTTAGGCTTGTATGAAATCCACTTGAGAACTTAGGAACTTGAGAACTTAAGAATGTGGAAGTTAGGCTTATATGAAATCAATTCCAAAATGTTTCCAACCATCTAAATATGGAAAAGGCATGCAACTACTAAGAATTCTTAGGTAATATTGAACTTGGAAAGAAAATAAATAAATGTGTCATGCACATTACCCCCAATAGCTGGTGTCTAAAACATGGATTCTGGACTATAAATCATATCAACTACTATATCTAAAAATGGAAGTGAGAGCCATCATGTCACACATAATTCCCCCTATATCTATATTATCTGAGTGAAAGTATACTATAAACTATTGATTTTAAACTATTTTGGCTATGTAAAATTGTAGTTGAACCTACTTTTTTCTTACTTCTAGAAAGTATAGCTTTTTGTTTTTTGGATAGGATCACTAAAAGTGAGAACTAGTGGCACCAGTGTTTTAGTTCAAGTTGGGCACTATAGTCCTAGGCGAAATCTAGTGACTATTCTAATATTCACATTATTTGTCTGGTCTTCTCTGACTATTTTGATGTCTGTTTGTTGTTCTAGGTGTGTTGAATGATAGAGTTTTGATTGTTAGGATCTCTGATCTCTATGTAAAAACACTTTTTTGTTTCCCCCTTCTTATGAGGTTAGGAATTAATACCCTATAATGACTTCATTCAGAATAAAGAGCCTTGAAAGTGTGTTATGTTATAAATATACATGATATAAAAATGATAATTGACAAGATATCTCAAGATATAACATGATTTATATTGATAGATTGTTAGATCAATAGGGGTATGCCTATATGGATATAAAAATGTAATAACATGTGCAATATAGTGAACTAGAAATGAAATTTTGGTTAGTTGTTAGTTTTTAGTTGTTTGTTAAAGGGATGGAGCATGATGTTTATCATGGAATCCAAGAAAGTAAGATAAATGCATGATGTGGATCATGGCATTAAAAATAATGAGAATAAAACAAGAAACAAGAATACAAGGAAAGAAATAAGAATCATACAAGGGTGGCTAAGGGGCCACACAAATAATGGACATGGGCACATATCACTCAAACTAGAAAGCAAGCATACAAGGCATGTTCAAATGATGCATACACATACAATTGAAATAGGAAAGGGTTAGCACGAGGGCCAAAATCATATAGAAGAGTATAGATAAGGGACATTGGTAAATATCCAAAGGCACATACATGAATAGAAGCAACAAACATTGGAAAATGTCTTAAAGTACATACAGGAGACAAAGCAAGAACTTAGAAATACAAACAATCTAGCTATTCTAAGAAAGAAAAGAAAACATGTAAGGAACTAGAAGTAAAATCACATCTAACTAATCAAATCAAGAGGAAAAGTGTGAAAGACATGTTAGTACAAGACTAGGTATATGCTACGAAAAACACAAGTGTTATATACTAGTGAGTTGATGATATAGTAATCTATGTAAGTGAGTAAGTAATCTACATCAACATGATAACTAGAGTGTATGGTGTAAGAATGGCATAACCTAGATCATGTAGTCATATAGAAGATTCCTCCAATGGGTATGTCTATCAATGTATGACTCAATGTAGAAGTAGGATGCCCCCTCAATGGGTAGAGTAAAGTAATCAAAGAGCTAGATGTTATTGCACATAATTAAAAGAGATCAAGTGAAGCATGGTAATGTAGATAAATTGACAAATAATAGAATAAAATAGAAGATTTAAGTCTAGCATGATATTATAAATTTAAATCATGGATAATGCATACAATCAAAATGTTTTTGGTGTCTTTGAGTTATTTGCATGTTTTTGTATTTTGAACTATTTGAATGTTTTTTTAATTTTTTTGATATAACTTATGCACAATCAAGCATAATAAACTATGTACAGGTAAGCAGGGAAAGGATGATACTAATAAATGAGTCTCAAGGGAGACTCCCTATCATGGTGTCCTATATCAAGGAGAGGAATTGTGCATGATCATGAAGCATGATGGAAATGCTAAGATTATGGATCTAAAAGTTGTATGTTGTAAACACTCAAAAATATCTAAAGTAAAAATTGAGTGTGGGATCCCCTAATAACTCTTAGAAGTGGATTCAACTGTAAGGCTCTTAAGGACACTTTTGGTAGTAGGAGAAGTTCTCTAAACATGTGTTCTATGATTAGATGCATGAGATATCAATGATACTACCCTAGGTGTGAACACTATAGTTGGAAGTTGTCTAGAATCCTAAAGTTGTGGAGGTATATGAACTCTATGTGCTAGTAATGGATGCCTCAACTATGTCTAAATTGAAACTAGAGAACTAACTATAATTGGTGGAGAAATTGAAATTTATGGAAAATCTAGAACTGGTGGCAAAATTGAAATTTGTGACTACAAAGTAGAAGATGGCTCTGAAGTGAGTAGTGGTAACTCATATGGAACTCCACCAACTATAAAAACCTAATTATCATGAATGAATTTCACATATCTATGAACTGTAGAAGGTACTACTTGAAGTTTTTAGATCTGTGGTTGACCAAGTAACATATCAAGAACTCCTACACTAGGAACTATAGTGAATGGTGTGGCCACATGTGTTGGGCCAACCTATAGAGGAAGTACAATATTACACATTAAACTCTATATGTGCCCACTGAATCCACTGATAAATATGTCCATTGGGGTAATATGCTACTCAAAATATCCCAAATGTTTTAATAATGTCATAGTGCACATGTTCACAATGCATCCATTATCTATGAAAACACTATGAATAGGATGATTATGAATGTAAGCTCTAATAAAGAGTGCATGATAATCTGAATCATCCTCAATGATCTCTTACTTTGAGAAGGAGATGGAAGGTCTAGTTAGAACTCTATAATTGTATGCACCAATCATGTTTCTCAAAGGATGTGTCTCAATTGAAGGTGCCCTATATGTATTTGGTGGTGGATGTGCATGATATACATGGTGAACCCCTGATGTGTCTCCTATCTCTTGTTTAGAATGCTGTAGAAAGGGATCTCAAAATATTTTCAAATCTTTATCATGTATTTGCTTTGCCTAAGGAGGCTCAACTAAATTACCAAGATCAATATGATTTCCATCTATCAAATCTTGTATCTTGTGTCTCAAACTAATGCATCTATTTTTTGTATGGCCTAGTGCCCTTTGAAACTCATAAAATGCATGTTGATCATATCCCTATGGAAGAGGCTTTGTTGGGTCAACTTCCCAAATAGGAGGGAGAGATATGATGTTATATTCCAATAGCTAATATAAAAATTTAGCTATAGAAACTGGTAGATTGGTGAAGGTTAACTAAAGAGATGCTGATAAAACCACTCACTGAAGGGGGCTCAAAAGCCACATTAACTATCAGTTGACTCTAACTCTTGTTGTCATTGACCTTGACTTTTTATGGGACTATGTTGTTACTCTTCTTTATTGTGTTTGAGATACTTATGCACTTGAGTTTTCCCATTGAAATTAGTTTGAATTCTCATTCCTTTAGTGTGTGACATAATTTATTAAAGGAAGAGAATTTTTTGAACATGATTGATTCATGTAAAGTTGGTAAAAGACTATATTTGAAGATATCTTGTAGCTCTTGATCAGCCATGGGGTTAGTCCTCTTAGACAAAATAGTCTTATATGGGAAAACATAATTTGTGAGATGTTCATTTGACTTTTTTTTTATTATGCAACTTGGGCATATGAAACCTTATCACCAATGTTAATGCTGAAATGAGATAGGAACATGTTGGATAAAGGATTGAATGCATTGATTGACTAATTCAGTAGACTATAGAACCATTGTAAAAAATAATACTTTAAGCTTTGTGTAAATAGCTTGGTAAATAGCCAGTCATTTGGTACATATTCCAAACATGCAAAGTGAAAATATCTCAAATGTATCTCTAGATCACCCTTACCATCATATAGAGTAATCTTGGGTTGAATGAAACTTATGGTAAGGGTGTAGAAGCAATGTGGCATGCCAATGGTGTATGCATTAGAGCAAATAATCCAAAGCTTGTGTAAGTATAGCAGTACCTTGCTCAAGATGTAGCACCTTGGATTGAAGAGATTTTATCTCTTACACAAGGGCTGCCACATTAGGAGATAAAGATGTACTATTTGTAATTAGTGGCATAGAGCTAAGTTAGGCTGATATAGGGGGTTGTTGAGACATAGTTGTCCCCATTGTGTCATGTGCAACTAATTTCTCTAAAGGAATGTAAGATTCAACTTGCTTAACCTTTTTTATTTCCATGATATATTGTAAGATAAGAATATGATCTTGGGGCTGGTCCTGGAGTACTTTATAGGATCAAATCTTTGTTGAGGACAACTTCATTAACAATAATTAGTAGAAGTGGATCAGTAATCCAATGTGGTGGAGCATGAGCATCAGTGTGTACATCATCATTGTTATTTTTATAATGCTCATTATTAGAGTTATCTTTATTGAAATTAGTGTAAATTGGATATGTAGATTCTATAAAAAGAACTTGAATTGGTTGTTTATCCATGGTATATGGTTAAGCTGTAGGAATTTGGGTGAATTCAAGAGGATTGCCACTAAGTCTTACACTTTGTCTCAAAGGAAGATATGTAATAAAATTAGGTGGCATAAGGAAAATAACTTGGATGATAGTAGAAAAGATTAAACAAATATAATCTAAACAAAGAACTAGAATGTTCATAAGAAGGATACGAAGTTTGTACATGTGTAAGGTGATGCCTTAATAAGAAAATAGGAAATAGTACATGCAACTAGGGTTTTAAAGATGATTATTTGAGTAATTTAATATGAAATTTTGAAATTTAAAGTGAATTTTTGAGTTAGATATGCAAGTGAAAAATCAAAAATTTATTAGAAAATTAGTGATTTAAAGAGACTAGTAGATGCCACTAGTGTTTTGAAAAATAAATGTTTTTGATAATTACTATTGAATTTTTAAATTTTAATGGATTTTTTGATTTAAATATTCTAGTAAAAATTTATAAAATTATTGTAAAAATACTAGGACCTATTATGGGAAACTAGGGTTTGAAAGAAAATTATTTTAAAATTACTATGAAATTTTAAAATTTAATGATAATTTTTTATTTTAATATGAAGGTAAAAAATAAAATAGGAAAAATTATTAAGAAATTTACCCTAGGGTTTCTAGGATTTTTATGCACAAACAAAGTAAGTCAGGTTCACCAAATGATTTAACAATTTTGGGAATATTGATGTATTAATTTAGTTAAAGGGTCTAAGTAGTAAAATCAATAAATAAATATATAATTATTAATATAATAATTTGTGTAAATTAATTTCAATTTAGACTTTTCTAAAAATAGTAATAAGGGGAAGGAAACAAGACTTAGCTGGAAACTGATTGATTTGATTGAGACAAATGCTAGAATTTACTATGTAAGACTAGGACACTGTCACAAAATAAGATTTAAACTTCATTTTATGATTAGATAGGAGCATCATAAATGTATAGGAGTGGCATCAGTGTTATATTCTATCTCTACCACTATTGTCCTAAGGATTTGATATTTTTAGGTTTTGTTTGCCAAGTCTGTGTGACCCTATCTGCAATGTTTTGGTAGCTGGAAGTCTATAGAGATCCTTGTAGAATAAATTCTTTCTTCAAACCTTATCTTCCATTATGCTTTGACTAATTTTGAGCAAGGGGGATTTAGTGTGTGTAAGATTCATTAGACATGGATCCACACCCCTTGTATGGGCACACTACCTACATACCAATATTTTGAAGAGGGATCAAGCCATATGTAGTTCTCCCACTTGATGTGCTTTATGAAATTTATGTGTATGAAAATGCAAAATTCTAAAATTGGATGTGCTTGAGGTGGCTAGGGACTAGTGTAAGGATTTTAATAGGCTTGTAAGTGTGTTGGTTAGCTATATGCAAAGAATAGGGAAGATTGCTTGAGTAGTCTTGTTTGTATTCTTGCTTGCTTAGTGATAATTTCCAACCCTTTCCAAATGATCTTTGAATGGGTTTTTATAGAGATCTATTAGTCATGGATTGAATGTGCTTGTGTTAGGCTGATAAGGATAAGGATGGGGAAACACAATAAATTGACCATTAGGACCATAAATGGACTTGGACAATAGCATTGAATGAGGATAAAAGTGGCACCAATGTTATAGTCCTAGTGTGGTGCTATTGTCTTGAGCAGATGAGACTTGAAGGGATGGATCTATCATGGAAAGAGGGGTCTAGCTCAACTAGGATCAAGTCTAGAATGCTAAGGATGACTAAGAATAAATAAAAACATGCCTATGAGGGTCATGACAGCAAGGAAGAGGAACCTAAGGGTTAGGTGTCATTATCCACACTCAAGTTACCAATTTTTTCATTTTATATGACTACACTCCCCAAAGACTATTGATAGTATGCGAGGTCCCATGTCACACCATCTATATAAGCTTGTACTAAATCTTCCTTCCATTGAAGGAAGGAAACACTGGAATTAGTCTCATACCATCATATCTAGGGGTACTAATGGGTCAAACCACTCTGATGTGCTCATATTCCTAACACTACAAAAAAAAGGTCACATTCAACCATATCTCCTCTATTTCCTCCACGCCCATATCTCCCTATATACCTATGCTAGTAAAGTCAGAGCCTAGGAAAAAAATCTCTGTTGCTCTAGCATGTTTGTAACAATGCTTATGAGGCTACATGGAAACCTACCTCCACCTAGTTTCAAGAGAGCATAGCATGAGATGGCTAGCATCATCATCATCATTATTACTCACCTCCTCTCTATATCTACATCATATTAAGTCCCAAACATAAATCCTCTTATTATGAAGGTGATGTCCATGGCATCTCCATCATACAATTATATCAATGTTGTCGGGTGACCCCACTCATCCATAGGTACAATAGTATCCCCCTATATTAGAAGTCATATCATCCTCTATATATCCTCCTTTATGATGGTCATATCTTATTTAGGTAACCAAAATGTCCCCATGGTCACATACCATCACACTAGTAGTAAAACTAACAAGTTTTTGTCTTTATGAATGTGGTAGTATAAGTTCACTCCTCTTAATCCCATGGTTTCCATATGCACCCAATCAACACCACTCAACTAGTCATGTAACCATTCTAACAAAGGTGTTACTTAGTCCCACATCCTTAGTAATGTTTTTGCTTGTTGCCAGAAACCTATATAAGCCTTAAATTTTATAACCTTCAAGTTAGTTTAACCCTAAACACTCTAACCTAGTTTTTTACCTTTTTTATAAAATCAAAATAGATCCATTTTTGATTGGCAACATTTCTATTGAATTGGTGACATTTCCACTATATCATTACCAATTCACTAGAATTGATGTTGATCTAGGGTTGCCATATTTTTCTAAAATCCATACACATTACCCAAATTAAAAATCAAAAAACACAAAAGAAGCCAAAAACATAATAACAAATAAGTCCTACCTCATATTGAGATTATTGTCATTGCCTCTGACTTCTGTCACTTTCCTCCATCGTACCACATATCATAATAATTATCAGATTTGAGTTCTTTAATTGCCACACATCAATAGCAAATGAGATCTCTCCATGTCATATTTTATTATATACTCAGGTTTAGAATCAACATTGATTTATTTCATATCGATATCTATTTCTATGGATCATTATCAATTTCCTCGCAATTGACATTGATCTACCCATTTTCCACTACTTGTAGTTTTTTATGCATCCAATCATGCTTCAAAGCCTAATATTTTTACCTTACCATACCTATCCCATTATTTATCCTATTACCCTATTACATTTTAGATTTTTGGATATAGACCCCATGTTGGTCCCACATTTACATAAGGCAATCACTTTTTAGGCATCTCCCCTCTATGGGTCTCAAAAGTGCATCTCCTCTTGAGAATTAAATGTCTATAGGTCACATGCACACCATATAGCACATCAGATGCTTTAGTCATCCAAACCCTATCACTTATTCTCTTTATTATCCTTTGTTTAAAGCCCACTTATTCATAGCTATGGAAATTTATTACATGATTTGTCTTGGGGCATCTCTGCCTATACTCTCTCACACCATATTAGTACAAAACATATACTTCATGTTATACATCCATGCTCTTAGTTCTCAATTTTTATATATCCATCCCATCCATTACTCCATCCATTAAACACATCACCTACTCCTCATCTATGTTGGCTCCCAATTTGAGGGAAATACATCTTCAAATAAACCTAGGGCATTAGACCTCTCTCAATTTTTGTCTTGTGTCATGTTATTATATACCACTCCATAAAAAGGGGATAATGTAGACACTACAATTTTGTATCTCTATACAAATTACTTGGCATTGTATACCTTAAATTTATTATATTTTATGATAAATACCTCTATCCTAAAGTCTAAATTATTTATTGTTAGATACTTGATAATTTGTTTTCACAAATTACCATTTTACTATCTTAACCACCTAAATCTAGTTACAACCCATAAAATCTTAATCGCCTAACAACCTACCCATGTATAAACTCATTATAAACAAACCACCACTTATAATCCTAAATTACCCCACATTTGGAAAAACCTAATGTAGATGAAATCAAACTCCTACTAAAAAGGGTGAATCGGTGATGAGTCTCCCATGATCGGTACCAGTTTTCATGATTGACATCGATCTATATATGCACATGTGATTCTTTAGTTCTAGGCCCATGAATTTTTAATATCAAAATGTTACTTGAATTTCCTTAGGATAGTTAAGGTGAATGTTAGCTCCATTCTATCAAAATTGAGTCATACCTAGTTGTTGAGGTCAACATACCCCCATTTTTGAAAATTGGGACCCTTGAGATACTTTGAACCTTAACACTAAAAACATGGCATGTTTTGAACATTATTAGAAATTGAAGATCATAAACTTTGATAATTTTGGCCTAATAGTTTATGGTTTCACTTTAAGGTTACCTAATATAGCTAACAATTGCCCTTCATGTGATAAGTTGCAAGTTTTATGGAGCCCTTATGAATGGATCATGCTTAGATCCTCATAGTTTATCTTCACTCAGGATTTTACTAGCCTTTGGTTTGTGAAAGTTTGGGCCTAAATTCATGTTTTGAAGAACCTCCTTTAGAAAAACCCTAGTTTAAGTCCTTGATTCAAATTTACATTTGGCAAGAGCAAATTGGTGGGAATATTTCAAATTACTTTGGACTTAGGCCTAATTTTCATGTTAAGGCTCGATCATATTTCTTAACATGACAAAACCTTAACCTAAAAGTCCTACTTGGTCCTTTTTCATTTTCCCCCTTTTATTTATTTCATTTCTAATCGATTATAATGTTTATGTTGGTAGAGTCCCTTTTAATTTCCCTAGCATGGTCCCCTTTGTTACCTATTTAGCCTAAAGTCTTAATCCTAAGCCCCCATTATATTTATTAATATGAATGAGACCTTAGTCTTAACATTTTAGCTTAAGTCCTTATTTACCTACGCCTTAACTTAAATACCTTACTTCTTTGTAGATCCAATAGTCCATGCTTCAACATGAGAAATGATCAAACAAAGTGAAAATACAAAGACCCTGGTGATGACTTGTAGGTTGTAGAATATAGAGCTCAAAAATCCCTTGAAGGTGTCAAGTGGCACAACCACAAGGATAGATACAAAGATGGTCACTAGCATGCAAGATCCTGAATCACTATCAATGGCCTACATTGATCTTTGGACAATGATCTAATGGCATGAAACAAAAGGGCAAATTTCAAAAAACAATGACTAGTGCATTGAAGATATTTATGAAAAATGCCATGAAATTTGATATATAGATGAGAAATAAGTTCCACACAAACATAAAATGACAAAATAGAAGATTTTGTGAGCTCAAGAGGGCAAGTGTATAAAGGCAAAGATCAAAATCAAAGTTGATACATGAATGACCCTAAGTTTGAATAAGCCATCACCATTAAAGCTTCAAAAATCCCTAAAACTTGCATGAAAATCCCTAATTTGAGCTTAGATAGATCATAGTTAAGATAAAATAAGTTCAATTATAATTTAGTAAGAATAATTGACCCAAAGACCATTTACAACCTGATTGGGAGTAATTTACAAGTCTAGAAGCTATGGTAGCTTAAAAGCAGTAATAAAAGGAAAAGATAGAGTTGTATCCATCCATAGACAATGAGGGAAGGGTTTTCAAATCCTTAGACCTGTATAGTATAGCATTGAACATAGGCAATATGAACTGGTTTGAGCTCTTCTATACCATGGAGATGTAATCCATCACTACTAAAGAAAAAATATTTCCATCATCAACTAAAGGTACTATGACCTAGTCACATTCCAAATGACTAGCCTCCACCATGTTGCTGCTAAACCTAGGGTACTCCATTGTATTAACATCCTTAGTCCCATATTTAAATATTATAGAATTAAGAAAGACTAGATAATTCATGAGGGGGTCTTTAAGAAAATTGCATACATTTATCCATTGGCTTTTGATAGGTATTAAAAACTGGGAAAACCCTAGGTGGATTCACCCACCATTAAGGAATGGACTGGAAAGAATGATTTAGACACCATCCTTAGGTCATGGCTACTCTAAGGGAACCATGTAATATAGGACCCTACAAGAAGAATCTGAGTTGCCTAATTTAGAGAAGGGATCAATGTAATTATAAATCTATTAAATAGAGTATATGGGACCTCATCCACCACATATGTCAACTAGAGTTGGAGATCTTATGTCTACTTCATGGTAGAGAAGGATCTCACTCCCATAGTTGGAGAGATGATCAACATCCATCCAGAATTACAATTTATAGCCATTAAGAAGAAAAATAGTAACTAATGCTTCATGATGTTGTATTTATTGGATACCTTACTAGCCTCCACTAAGATCCCTTATATCAAAAATTGGTCACTTAAAGGTAGATTTATATTATCCCACCATTATTCTAAACTACACATTTTCAAATATAGACACAACATGCATTTCATTTGTGATTATGTTTATGTTACTTTAGTAGAATCCATTGAAGGGATCCCCATGCCTAGGACTAGCCATCTAATCAAGAAATATGTAGAGATAATGGGAGACATCTAGTTTTATTTAGATTATACAGTGATCAGAATTGAAGGGATTTTGATTTAACCTTATAAGTTGTCCATCTATGTTCCCACCAAACTAGCAAAGCAAGAAATTGCATATCAATTTATTCATGGTATTGATGGAGTATGCAAGGATAAAAAGAAGGGCTTCCTCCATACCTTTCCTTTAAAAATTAGAATAACTATTTATAAAGATTGGAAATGTGTTGACACTATTTCCTAACATAGAGACTCCTTTAGACTTTAGTTATATGACCTAAGGTAGTGAAACCCTAATGACAAGGTCACCAAGCATTTGAAAAGCAAACAACCGCCCAAACCAATTTATGAACATCAACTTGTTCCCTATGACACGTTGCACATCAAGGCCAACAATTTTGATGAGGTATTGGTTAGGTTATAGAAACATAATGTTAGACTTGAACATAGAATGACCAGTAATGAGAATCCACTAGGTGATATATGGAAAATGGGACCTCTATAATATCATTTATTGCCTAGACCTTCTAGGCCTCCTCAAGAGCAACCACAAATAAAAGTGCCATAGCTCTAAGTATATATTTCATGGGGTCTTAGGAAGGATAAATTATAAAAAAATACCTAGTGAGGGACCCTCATCCTTAGCCATGCCTCAAAGACCAACATCTCCCATTGAGTACCTAGACATGATTTCCCTAGAGCTTGATGAGATAGTGGGAGATGCCCTTAAGTTCCTTGATAAATCATATGGATCTGATGAAGAGGAGGAACAATTTGAAGAATATAAATACCCAAATAAAAGAAGCTAAGAAAGAAGAAAATGGGAAAGAAGTTACCCTGGATCTAGTCCTGGTGACACTATTGAAGAAGAGAAAGGCATAATTGGTAATGGTCCTGATTGGACAAAAGAACCCAAAGTTGAATTTCACTCACCCCAAGAGTGAAGTCAACTTATTTAGTGATGAATACCCCATCCATAGACTAATCCTCCTTGATTGGTTCATCTATGGGAAAATTCATAAAATCCTCACCTGGCACTACTCATGGGCCCTGACTAGGATTATTAATATTGATGTACATGATGATATCAAGCCATGGATATGGGATTTGATGAAAGAAGAATAATAAATAATAATAGTGGCCACTAGAGGGTCAAGTATAAAACAAATAGATGCCCTAGGTGCATCAAGTAACGTAAAGATGGAGGTCCCAAAACCTCTTAAGGTTACAAAGTCATCCACCACAGTCCAATTCAACCCTAAGACAATAGGCTTAGAAAGAGTGACAACAAGAAAGGCCATGGTTGGATGTGATGAATTAACCTTTCAAAAGGTTGAGCCATTTTTATGCCTAACTCTAATTGGAGGATAACCGCCTGGTAAACTTCCCATCCATGAGGAAGATATTGAAACCATGTTTGGGGCTCACTCAACCTAGATCAAAGTAAGAATCTAGGGCATGAAGCAAAGGATATATAACTTAGATAAGGAAAGGAAAAATATAGAGACTTAGGTGGTGCTATTATTCCTAGAGGTAATGGTCAAAATGCTTGATGAATCCTTCTATGACATGTTTGATGTCTTAAAAATAATCGAGCTGAGGCAAAGTGCATTGGCATAGTAGAATACAATGGTTAAGGGTCTAATAGTCCAATGGAAATATTTAGAGGATAAAATAATAGGGCTAATCAACATACTGATTGAAAATAAAATTCTTAGGTTCAAAACAATCAATTTAGGACATTTGAATACAATTCTAGGAATAGTTATTGACAAAGTCCATAATTTGAGTGCTTGGTCCAAAGATCTAGAGAGACTCCTAAAGGATGATGAGTAGCTAATTGAAAGTAATGAATAACTCCTTGGGACCATGTTCATTGACCCTACATATCCCATTGTCTTAAGCATCATAAAGGATGATAAGTTCAAGCATAGGGCTACTTTGGTGACACAAAAAATAATAAGTAAAATTCAAGGCCAATCTAAGTCAAACAATATTAGGATCTTGGACATGATCTTTAATGTAGGAGAAATGATAACTAAGTTTAAGATCATCATGGAAGCCATGGCCATAAATGATAGAGAATTGAATGATCTAGCTAAAAATAAGGAAGAATGTCTTCTAAATTTAGTTGTTGACTTGAAACTCATCAATGAATAACACCAGAAGCCCATGAACATCCTTCATTAGAAAGTGAGTTCTCAAGCACAGGGACCACCAACCAGTTAGTTAATATTCATTTTTGTAAAAACATTGTAACATTTTTAAAATGGAATATTTTTTGTAAAGACATGTTATTTTGTTAGCATATTTGCCTCTAGGTCAGTCCATTTTAGGAAAGAAAGTGTATTCTATAACTCTATAGAAAAAAGACAATTATCCTTACTTCTTATACATTTGTATCTTATAACAAACTGGTATACTACCTTGTCTTCCTATAAAAGGTAGTATTACCATTTTGTAAAGGGACCTAATTTTGAGTAAAATTTGCATACATTGAGCAGTTAATAAAATCAAGGAATTTTGTGAAGATTATCTAAGTTTCTTTGTGTCAATTTATATATGGATTTTCTCTCAATTGCTAGTCTTAAGTCTTAAATTTGAATGGTTTCTATGAATTCTAAGTTGCATCTTTGATTACAAGGTTGCTAATTTTTGCTTATGTTAGATTAGTTGAATGATCTTGAATTTTCTTCATTTTATTTGCTCTGCATTAGGATGTGCAAATGTTATTTAAATGTGGTAGAAAATCTTTAAAGTAAATTTAGTTCATACTTGTACTTCTTTATATCATCCTTAGAGGTTTGCCTGGTGTGTAGTGAGATATGAGATTATGATAGTTTGCACTATATACTATTTAAATGCATACTCAATTATAATTGAAACTTTGTCATAATATTTGAGGCTAAGATCAACAATCACTTATTCTCTTTATGCCTTACCCTTCTCCTTTGCTTCCTTTTTTAGCCAATTCACTTTAGTTTAGATTTGATTGTAAATATTCATTTAGCTTAGTCTGTAGTTTCAAATTTTATCATAATTCACCAGTAATAGTGCATATACTTACACTTTGCAAAGACTTAGACCATGGTGGCTCCCAACCATTAGTTAATATAAATTTTGTAGAATAATTAAATATTGCTTTGTTTATATATCATCACAGGTAACATAATTTGATAAAACCTAATATTAATTCTCTATATTCCCATAATTATAAAATTAGAAGTGTTCTTTAAACACTAAAGACACCTATGATACATTTAGAGGCATCAAAACTAGTCCACAATAGTCATCATAATCTAGGAAGATCATTTACACTTGTAGAAGGAATACACTCTGCCTGAAATCATTTCAAGGTAAGTTATGTGTATTAATTATTTCATTTATTATTTTCATTCCTATCTTTTCCTACTCATCCTACTCTCAAGACACATCAAACATCCATGTTTTCCTTTTGATTATCCTTTGTCACCCTTTAGCTTTATATTTTTAATCTAGTGTAGTTTTAACAAAATCAACGCCAATTCATCTAAATAGGCATCAATTCTATAGGATAATCATTGATCCATGCACTCTATTTTAAATATTATCCTTTTAGTCATAAAAAAAAATCTTGAATCCATTTTGATTTAATCTTTTACCTTTTAAAACCTTAAATTCATTTGTAGATGACTCTGACTAGAATTATGCATGACATCATTAATATCATTGATCTACCCATCATCTCTCAACCCTTTTTCATTGACTAAAGTGATATATCCTTTGATTTAGCACTTTTTCCATTTTTTACTCTCCTTCAATTGAATCCCCTTTTGACCAACTAGATTTTATAGAAGAGGATGTGAATTTTGCTACAACTTATTGGGATGAATAATTTACTTACATTGATATATTAAATGAAGATTAATTCATAATCATTTTTAATCTCATATATATTAAAACTTTATATATTTTTAATTTAAGTGTTTATTTATCCACTTAATTGTGAAAATAGTGAGCTAACATCCACTTGAAGTTCATAACTCCTTGGGACTAGTTCCCAACCAAGCAGTTCACTTATCTATCTATTAATTTATTTTATCCAAGTTGTCTCCTTATGTGCAGGTTATTATTCCTATCCAAAAATAACTTCCCTAATTTATTAGATTCAAGTGGTGTGAAACCTTCTTCTTATCTCTAGGTAGTCCTCATAAACCCTATATTTATTTAATCTTTCAGTAGATAATATAATTAAATTAAAAGGAAAAATGAAAAAACTACTATAAAATATCTATATCAATCATTTGAGAAGAGGTTATAGGAATTTTATTATGCCCCATAGGATATTTACTTAATCTACCACTATGATTTATATGAAGAGAATAAGTAATATATTGGGTGAAATACAAAGAGACAAAATTAAAATGGAAATGAGTGTAACTAGATAATGGTGTGTTTGCTTTGTAAGCTCTTATATATATAGTTCCTAGTCATAAATAATGAATATAGTGGCCAAAGAAATAAATACGAAGTATTTTTTCATTAATATAACCATACTATCCCATATTGTGGTGTACATTTAAATTAAGTACCCATGTCCAACTACTTAATAGTGCACTATGAGAATAGATAGTCGAAGGATTCCTATGGTTGAAAACAAAATCATAGCCATTTTTGGCATATCTTGTGGTATGTGGAAACTAAAAATTATATATAGTTTTTTCTAATGGATTGATTATTTGGGTAGTACCCTCCCACCAATAAATATCTAAAAATTCTAACAACATTTTCAAAATGATAGCTCTTATGAGTTTCAAAAATGTTGGAACACAGTTTCTAGGAAAACCATGTAAAGAAAAATGAAATTAAAAAGTAGAGGATTGAAAAAAAAGGTTAAATTTCACCAATATTTTTAACCTATTTTTAATAAAACACTAAATTTGGTTAAATAAGTGTTTATGTTTATATATAGGTGTAAAACTAGAAATATAAATTTGTTAAAGATATACAAATGACTAACTACTCTAATTTTGATAAATACTAAAAATGGAAAGTTGTTATTTTGGAAAGCACTAAGAATGAATATACATAGATCACATATTGATATTTTTTTACTTAACTCTAGGTACTTTACTATGGAAAACAAAATGATAAATGAATATATAGGCTTAGTTTCAGGTATAGAATAAGAAATTGGATCTAGATAGAAACATTATTGCTAGATAGAGGTGTAGTTTGTCATAGTTTATTGAATGTGGGCATGTCTTAGTTGACTATAGAAGATAAAATATAAGAAAATATAGAGAAAAAATAATTTATAAATTATAATTTAGGGTTAGAAGTAGAATATAAATCTAGACATAAGCAAAGTAGGTAGACAGTGATGTAGTACACCAAGTCTATTGACTGTGAACTCGTGTAGGTTGAATTTACTTCCAAACTTATAATTTCACCCATTGTGCCTATAGATGAAGATAAATATTGTATATTTCACTTAATTTTTTCCATACATTCATCACTTTTTTTCTTCTCTTATGTTTGAAACCCTTAGGGAAATTTTATATCTTAAATTCCTACAAGAAAAAGAGTAGATTGTAATAGGTTGAGCTGACCTAAATCACCCCTTAATGATTGAACACAATGTTTATAATATGTATGGTTATGCCAATGGAATATAAAGTGGGGAAAATTAATTAATATTTAAATGTAGTTTTAGGTGAATATTTTGACAATTTTGTTTAGTCGACTATGTAAAACATGTGGGAAGACTTAAAAAGATGTTTAGAAATTTTGAAACTAGTTTTTATCTACCTAGGGTGGACCTATCAGGAAAGGTTAGGGAATTGAATTAAAATATAGAGATATTTTATGGTGTTTTTAGATATTTTGAGAATTTGAAATTGAATTTTTTTGTGTAATGATATTATAAAATAAATTTTTAGACCCATATATAAATGAATTCCTTAGAGAAATATAAAATGTGAGTTGTGTATTTGAACATAATCCATGTGGTTAGGAATATGTCATGAACTAACATTTTAAAATACCTATGACTATATTTATGTGTCAACCAAAACATTATAAAATTTATTTATTACAATTTAATATTTAACGAAATGACCTAGTAGATAGGGTACTTAATTTTTAGGCTAGGTGTAGGTTTGTGACAGTTTGTAGTCATAAAAAAAGATTTACAAAGGATATGTGTTAACTCAAATTAGAAAACAAACTATGAAGCTTTTTGGGACATTTTAGACTAAATGGATGCCTATAGTGGTTGGATTCATCTATCCTTTGGTGGATTTATCCAATGAACCTATGTTTATCTTTGAATTTTAGATCATTTTTCCTTCATTTATGAATAGACAATGTATATTCATATGTCTTTAGACTTGCACAAATATATCTATTTTCATTCTTTTTATTCAAACCCCTAGATTTGAATAATATGGATTAAGATAACCCAAAACATCCCCATTAAATGATTGATTATTACCTACTTATTAATACTCCAAACATGGCTAAAATAACACTAAGTTCTCCCTCCTATATGAGTGTGTGCAATCAATGTAATAATAGTATGTTTTACGATCCTATCTATGGATTTCAACACTTGACAACCTATACTTTTGACCATGAAATTGTACTCATACTAGGATCAAGTCCTAATCCTTTGAGGGGTTTCATATTTCAAAGATTTAGGGAAAATCCTCTCAATGTTGAGATGAATAATATACATGATATTAATAAGTTGTATATTCGTTATAGATATGAATAGGCTTAGGCATGATATTATTATATAGATAAATCCTTGGGTAATTTACACTTAAACTTGACATGTAAAAAATTCAAAGTGACCCAAAGGAATGATTTCTTTAAAATCTATTAAATGGCACATGGATGAGTCTGGCCAAGTCAGATGGTTCCAATAATCGAATCCATTTGACTGTGGTCATAATTATCTAGAAATCATGATTCCATGATATGAGATAAATATATAGTGTGATAAGATAAAATATTATTCATTCAAAAACAAGGGAAAATTTTGAACCAATAATGACAATTTGGGAAGGTTGGGCCCATATATAAGAGAATAGCTAGGAGAAAGTGCAAGCAAGAGTCAATTATGTGCACACTAGTCAATTATATTATGGATTGGATAAAATTGACATTTTCAAACATGTATAAACCTAAATATGAGTATCTATAGGTGATATTTTATGCATTAAACTAGAATCTCTTTCTAGGTCAACATTGTGCTCATGTTCTAGTTCTTGAGATGGTTTATAATCTTCTTTAATTTCATTATTCTACCTAAAAGTCATTCTTTCCCTAAGATATCTAAGTACTATGAGTATCTAAATGTTGATGGGTCTATTAGGCATCACCTACTTTCCCTCTATAATTGATTCAATATATACCACTAATTCAATCACATGGTCATGTAATTCCCAATATTTAACTTATCACTATCCATCTTGTATACATAAATGCATAAGAGAAGATGTCAACTAATTGTGAGAGAAAAATTATTCTCTTGGAAAATCGAAAATTTAATATCAATAAAACTTAATAAAAATACATGCTTTTATAAAAAATTCCATAAGTGATGAACCATGCTCTAATACCAATGTGTATCACTCTCCAAGTCTACTCTAAAATCAACCACAAAATGTTTATTTTAATAGTAACTTAATTTTGATTATGCAAAGTTTTAGAGGTAAACACTAGTGAACAAACTAACATGTCTTACACTAATGTGAAACAAATATATGAATTAATCAATAATTAATATCAATATCTTAGTTTTAGTTTTAATTTCTATGCATGTGCTAGGTTATGATCTTGGCCAAATTTATTGAAATCTAAAATAGGTCCCACTATCAAATTCACATCTAAAAACCTAAGGAATGTTTATAAACTTTTCCTTGTTATACATTAGATGGAAATATACTAACTTAGGTTGGAGTCTCCAATTAAATTAACATATAATATTATTTTATTAAATTCCACTTAATTATTATTCTATATTTTTATTTTATAAATATATTCTCATGAATCACAGGTCTATAGAGTTACAACTATGAACAAATTGGACACCTATAAATTAAATTCATATATATATTTTATACAATTATGGACACTTAACATCCAAGGGTTCCATGTCACTCATGGAGTCTACACTTTTACCACTCTAATTCATAATCTATTTATTGCTCCTAACTAGATCACTATATCCACGTGACCCCACATTACTCAAGTGTTATTACACATTGGATGGTAAATTCCATTGTGATTATAAGACCTCAAATATGATTTACCATGATTTATAAATTCATGTGTTTATAGGCTCACATAGTGGCTAAATCCAATGAAATTTATTTATTTTATTATGTCTCTAAGATGTCACCACATATTGTCATCGCAGGTAACCTGAGACCTTATAAAGATAAATTGTTAAACCTTTATATTATTATTATCAAATTCAATTCACTAAATTTATGACTTCCATAGTTAATTGACATAATATTTATAATTTTCTCACATTAAATCACATTTCATAGATCCACACATATAAATACTTTCATTTAGTCATTCTAAAGTTTTTAGACAACTAACATTATGTTTCATGTAAGAGGGGTGGTGGGCCCCTATAAATACTTGTTTCAATCTAGGCATGTTATAAAGTTCATAGCATTCTAGGTTACCTCAACTCAAGTAAACATCAATGTTACAACTATGGATATTCTAGATGGCTATGTGAATAAGGTTTAATACATAATGTATGACCTATATCATAGTTAAAAGATATGTGATCCATAATTGATAATAATAAAGGGTCATAACAATGAAAAACACACTTGAATAATGGATCAAAAACTAAAATTCATGATTTAATAAAAAATGATATTTTAAATGATTACAAAATTTAATAATAGATTTTAAATATCTATAATATACTAAATTTAAAGAGTGTAATAATAATAAATGAGATAAATTGACAGAAATACTGAACCAATTTGATAACAGAGTTCAACACAATGGCCTAAGTCTTCAGATCCACTCAAAGTGAGGATCACTCTATTAAATTATCATAAAATAGACTTACAATTTATTTAGAAGTCTCTCAAATCATATTTATTGGATTAACTCTATCGAAGAGATACTCTCAAACCAAAATATATAGCTTGAGGCCTATAAAAATATCTCTAAGTCTCTGAACACCCTTATGCATGCCTTGTCTCCATGGAAAATACATGTCTTCAAATGCAAACACAAGCATATTATATAGTGCTCAGGCTCACGGGTGCAGTGGTGGGAGCCTTGTCTTTTAAAACAAAATAGTAGGGTTCAAAACTCATCGATAATGGATTATGGCTAATGCAAATCTTTTTATATGACATTGATCAAATGAAACCATCTTTTATTATTTTTAAGCCTTAGGCGCCACATTTTGCTTGATAAAAATACTTCTGTTATCAAGGCTTAATATGGTTCAGTGGTTATTGAGAGCTATGTTGGGTGGTTTGTGTGGCTCATCCACTTAGCAAGTTGAACTTCAGTTATGACATGGATGTGTCACATCCCAAACTCAGCATGGTGACTAGTCATTAACGTGTGGGTTGTTTGGATGCTTGAAACATGGAAAACTTTGGAAGGTATGTTAAATATCTTAGACATGAGATAAAACCTTTGATAGTCTTTGGAATGGCAATTAATTAAGTACATAAAAATATAGTCAATAGGTGACTATAAATAAAATTTGACCATAGAATATTAAAGTGGTGGAAATCCATGTGGTAGATTGAGGACCCACCATGTGGACCACTCTAAATTTGACACTTGTCAATGTCCAACTAGATGTTCCATATAAACCAAACTAATTTTTTTTGCCTTGTTTGATCTTCAACATGTGATATTTTGTGCATACAGGATCGAAATTGACTTGTTCAAATTATGTTGAAAAAATCTCAATGATCTCTATGCTATGCCAATGATCAACCTACAATTTGATGACTTCTGCTTTAGAGTGAAACATAGATCCTCCTAGATCAATATGTTCCATCCATGTGTCTTAATCACATAGGAGTGAGGTCTTAGATTATATATAGCCCATGGATTGGTTGTTAAGTGAATATTTAATTTCCCTTTTTCCTTAAAAAATATTAGTGCCCTACCTATTAAATAGACTCCCACATAGATGTTGGTTTATGTTATCTATACAAATGTGGTGAACCCTTTTCATAAATGCAACACCTTTTACAAGACAATATTAGCTCCTAATAGTGTATCTCCTTTGGTAAGGTTTGAATATTGCCTTAGATTTTCCCCAACCCCTATTTTAGATGATTCATCCCCTTCCTTTCTATTTTGAGATATTTTGGTGTCTTTCTCTAATGAAATCATAGAACTAATGTTTTCTGACCAAGCCATCTTGGATATGAATTTAGATCTTGGTAGCTATATCTTATTTGGTAAATGTTTGGAATCTTTGTTCTCCATTTATGACCTATATTTTTAGGCAAAGGATGTGTGGGGCTCCATCGAAGCTCCTTATTTCATCTTTCTTAGTCATGGTTTCTTCCAAGTGTCATTCAATTGATCTTCTGATCATGACTTTGTTTACTCTTTGGGGCCCTAGTTTTCTGTAAATTTTGGGGTCTTTTTATCTCTATGGACTCCATTATTCAATACAACAAAGTCTGAAGTGAAAACAATCCCCCTTTGGATTTATCTTTCTAACATCCCCTCATTTTAAAAAAAGAATAACATATTATGTTGTTGGCTAACCAAGTGGGCTCCTTTGTAAAGTTAGATAAGGATTTGTTGTTGAAGAGGTTTGTGAGATTTTACACAATTGCTTACATCTACAAACCTATTCACCATTTTTTTCACCTTCATTCTTCCTAAGGGTCATGGACTCAATATCTTAACTTTGAAGGCCTTCCATTCAGATGCTTATGTTGTGACCTCATTGGACACTGAGCTATTGGGTGCTCTTCTAAGGGCATATTGAGTTCCTATCCTTATTAGATAGTCTATATTAATAAATAAGGAGACATTAATCAATAATTTCTATGGTGTACTCATGTAATATTCCATTAATCATCAAGACCTTCTCCTCCTCCTTCATCAGAAGATCATCCCTCAACTAACTTGGTCTCTTTGTGGAGTGAAATTATTTAATTTCTCCTTCCCATTCAAGTCCATTATATTTTTGGATGGATTCCCCCTCTCATTATTCTCAAGTGAATCTCAAAGCTCTTATGGATACCACTGGCAAGAGTAAAGGATGAAGGATGGAAGCAAAAAGGATGAGGTTAGATGTTGAAGATTTGGTGAAAGAAGGGAACCAATGGACTGTGAAAGGCATTCTCTCTCATCGAGATTGAATTCAATGATTGGTTGATATTTGTTTCTTAGTATATGTATTTCTTAACACTCTTGGCATTTGAGGTCAGTTTTGTTACATACACTATTGAATTTTGGATTCTCATTGGTGGATTTTTGGTGGATGATTGATTGAAGTATTTGGCCTTATGTACTTTGGATTGATTTATCATGGTTTTTTTGTTTTTTATAATTTTATTTTGATGTGGGCCTATTTTTTCATGTTTTATTATTCATTTCTTCTTTTTTTTAGTTTGGTGTTGGTTGTCTTTATGTCGGGTTTAGTGGTCCCATCAAAACCCTTGATTTTACCCTATCAAATAAACAAGTGAATATTTCATGTGGCAATATATTTTTCAAAGTGATATAATCATAGAGGATTTTCCAAATCAACCTAAGGAAGATAAATCCTAATAAAAATTTACATATATTTTTTTAAACAAATAAAATAATATTGACTAGGCCATGAGGTTCAAGTAAAAAATAATATGTTCGCATTTAACCATATTTATAAATATAACCTTTCAATGGTTTTAAATATATTTTACAAACTAATTTTTATACAGAATCATGAAGTAGTAAAAAAAAAATGGTTGAAATTGATCATTACGTGTCTTTGTGATAGGTGATTGTGCATAGTGGCACAATCCTATGCATCACTATAAGGGTATCAAGTGATGATTGGGATAAACAAAAATAAATAGATAATACATTGAGGTAAAAATTCAATGTGATCATTCAGAGTATTCATATGGATGCATATATAACCTTTGAAATATATAGATAATGTAGTAGCCAAAGGAAGAAAGTGGCTAATCTATAAATAGGTAGGATTACATGATGAAAGGAAAGAAGCTCAAAATGGCATTTTCCAAGGAGAAGAAATTAGTTCACATTAATATTTATAGAAAAATAAAAGTATCCTCGAATTAATGTGATTTTAATGTGATAAAAATGTCATTGAATCACTTAATATAAGAGTCTCACTTAATCAAAAAAGAACAAAATAGTTTCATAAAATATAGAGAAAATCTATGTAGTTTGTGGTGAACAATCACAAGTCTCATTTCACAAGGATTGAAATTAAAATATTTTAATCATAAATAATAATTAAAAAGAGAGACTAGTACTTGTTATCACAAGTTTGTATACCCTAGTCAAAATCTTTAAATAATTCTAGCATATATTGTATCATATCCAGAACATTGCATGTGGTAGGGTCCAACTTAGTTTTTAATGCTTGATTGTCATTATACATTTTTTAATATATATTTATTTTCATACTTTATTATTTATAGAATTATTATTGATATATTTCATAAAAAAATAGTTATTAAATAAACAAATCAGTTTGATTTCATCTATATAGTGTTATTCAATTTATATTCTATCTTTTTAAATATGATCTGTTGAAAATAGTGCAAATGATCATAATTATGAAATTCATGTTTGAACATACCTCTGATACTTTATCGACAATAGTGAACATTTTTATAGTTTTAATGTATAATTTTAGTCTTTTAAATTAAATTTTCAATCCCTACAACATATTTTTGAGTCACTATCATTTTAATTTTGATAATTTATTTTGTCATTGTGTGCCTCTAATGCATTATTGTAATATAAATTCAACATGTTCTTCCATGGTTTTGATGACTTTAATAATCCATGAAACCATGAGTTACTAATGAACTAAGCCTAAGGACATAAACCTATCTAAAACTATGATATAGTTGGTTCTTGATTATTAATATAATCATATTTACGATATTAATCAATAGTAGCAATAGTGAAATAGCTTATTGGTGACTATAAGTCTCATTGGATATGTTCAATGTGGCAAATGATTTTGACCTAAGTATACAAACATTGAGTAAGAAGATTTGATTTTGAAGATATATAAATACTCCAAGGGACTTCAAATATGTATGGTTCTTATCATATTTGAAACCATTGAATAATCATTTACTTAATTTTATATGTATTAAAGATATACTAAAGTCCATAAGGATTTTTGGCAAGCTTGATTAGACTTTAGTCTTGTCATCTTAATGTTTCAAATTAGTAATATTTTTTTTGTAGTGGACTTTTGACAAAGTAGTTAAATTTAATATGGGTTTTAGAGATAATATTTATGATGGTTAACATTGATGGAAGTAATGAATTTGGTAATGTTTTAAACATGGCATGACTTTTAGTAAGGGTTATCCTATTTTTCAATTAAAAAAAAGGTCATCACCACCAATTCCCTTATTTAACATATGTTATTAGTATTGAATGAGCCACTTAGCTCTTGATTTCACATTAAATATAATTTTGTGATGGGATATAGTCGGTTGCTTTCATTTTCATTCACTCATTCATTCTTTGGAAATCTTCTCTATGGAATTCAAATGCTACCATTTATTTTCTAAGGAACATTCTAAATTTTTCAAATGTATGTTATTTTATTACAATGTATAATGTATAGTATAGTTGTAAGAAATTTTTGAGATGTTTGAAAGTGGTGAACAATTTTATTGATAATTTTTAAATTTTTCTTCAGGTCTTCATGGGCATTTTGCAATGACAAAATTTTGAATGAACTTATCATTGTTTTCAAGTAATTATTTAATTTTGAATGAGCTCAGAAATATTAGGTTTTCTCAAAATAAAATAGAACCACTTTATTATCTATAGGTACATATGAGTTTTTATTAGTTTTCAAAAAAATGAAGCTTTAATAGAAACTTCCTAGTGTTGAGATGTTTGACTAAGATATTTCTTTATTTTTTAGTCAAATTATGTGTGATTTTATGCATGAATATTTTCCATTTTTAAAATAATATATGGGTATTAATATTTTATTTAGATTCCATCATATTCAAATTAATATGCTTGCATGTAGTTATCTTTGTGATTTTTAGTGCGATCCTAGTTATCCATCCTCTTCTCTTTGACTTTTAAACTTGACACTTTATTCTAAATTTTGCATGTAAGATCAAATTCAAAGATGGCATTTATTTAATATATATTTTATTTAAATTACTATGCTTAATTATCTATAGTCATAAATATTATCTTAATACTTCTCAAAATTCTATGAACATAATAACTCCTCAAGCTTGTTTTGCATGAAAAAAGCTTGGTTATTTTTATTTTTATGCAAATATTATGAATTTAAAACCTTGAATTAATTATCAATATTCATTATGGTTTCACATCCAAAATAATTTTAAATTACTTTTGTGTTCAAGGATCAGTTGACATATGTAAATTTTAAGGAGTATGGATATATTTCTTGGCATTAAAAATCATAATATTTAACTCTTACATGCATAGTTATGACTCATATTTTTTATGGATTTTGGTGCCACTATCATATTAGTTTTTATGTAAATATGATTTTTAAATATGATCACATAAACCTATCTAATTTTTTTATATCTGTTGGTATTCATTTTTCTAAATAAATTGGTTGAAATTTTATGTCACTCAATTTATAGATGGATTTTTGGACATGTTTGTTCATAACACACAATATTAATTCATGTATACATGTTTTTGGTCTTATTATTAATAATTTATGATGTAATTGTCTTATTCAACATAAATATTTAGAATTAATTTGGGGTTCTTGTTATTCTTAACTATTTTGTCATTTGTAGACAAGATAAGTTAATTATGTATTGGTAGTTGAGTTGTGTATGAAGATAATGCACATAGACTTGTTTGCATACTTTGCATATATATTCAAATCTTTAGTTTTTAAAATATATAGATTATAGTATCACATGTTTTAATCTCAAATATATTAACATATTTAATTAAATACAAATGTGATATACTTGAAATCCTACATGAATTTTTCAGTTTATTTTGTCTTAAGAGGGTCTAACATTAAATATGAATGTAAGTGAAATGGAAAGAGTTTTTAGAATTTTTAAATAAATGAATATGTTTTAAGGTTGGTAATTTGAGTATAATTTTCTTAAAATAGTTTTGATAAGTCACGTGTTTTTCTATTTAGAAAGTTGTATGTAAATATGGTAGTTTTATTTAATCATATTCTTTATACTTAAAAACTAAATTTTGGTTTAGATGACTGATTTTCTTATATAGATGCCTTAATTTCTATATATATATATATATATATATATATATATATATATAACATTTTGAAGATTTTAGAAAAGTTGAAAAGGTTTTTAAGAAATAGTGAGAAGGTTTACAAATAGGGTTTGAATGTTTAATTTTTTTTTGAAGTGTTCACTTTGTTTCAATAGAATTTTCAAATATGGAAATTATATTTGATATATATTTTTTTTTAAAAATAAAAAAAAATCTTATTTATATTTTTCCTATCCATTTTAAAAATAGAATGTTGGGTTGGAGTATAGGTTCTCAAAATTTTGATACAAACAATGTTTGGGAAAGACCTCAACAAAATGAGTTTGTGCCACCTATTTGAGATAATTATCAAGGGAGACCCTTTATGTATTGAAGGTAATTTATCATGTTTATATGTGGTTACATTCATTTAAATTATGCTTCAATTCATTTTTATGCAAGTGATCATTCAATTTAGGATACCTTCAATTATATGCTTTCTATCTCTTTATCATCTTGTGGTCCTCATACTTTGTGAACTTTCATTCATGTGTTTGGAGATATCTTTCTTCTAGATGTATTTCTAAAAATAATTCAACACATTTTATGTGGCCTATAAATAGTTTGATAATTCTATTTGCTTATTTAAAACCTAAAAATAATGTCTTTTAAATCTTCAATCCTCAAAACATGTCATTCACCTAGCCAATGTTGTTTCCTCGATTCATAAATGTGATAGTATCATTTCATCTCTATCTAGAGTAGTACACATTATTATTAAAATTATGTTGTAAATGTATGAAAAGTTTGAAGGTGATACTAGGATTAATAGTTTGTCTTTACCTTTTGAGTACACTACATATCAACTAAACAAGAGGCACCTTTAGTTGACTTGGTTTCAAATGAAGAATGAACTATTTTTCATTTTATTTTTTATTGATACTCTATACATTCACAAAAAATTGCTAATATCTTTTGGTTTGACTTGATTACTTTTAGTATGTTTTATTTTGGTTTGATTCTAGATAGATTATTGCAATAATACATAATTTATGGCTTATTTATCTACATAGTTTTATCTTTTTAGTTGAATTTATGATGAGTTTAGTGAAATATTTTCATTTCATTAGTTTTAGTAGAATATTCCATTAGATGGATTATAGTTATCTATATTGAAAAATGTTGTGTTATTTTTTATGTTTTATCATTATTGAAGAATAAGTTTGATAATTTAAAATTGGACTTTAAATATTTTTTTTACTTATATCTTAGTTATTATTAATTAAGTCATATGAAAACTTGTATTAATAATCAAGCCCCCCACCCTTTTGGAGAAAATTTAGTTTTAGTTTATTATATGAATTGAGACTTCAAGTAATTATAAGTTCACTTTATTAACATTTTATTTAAAATTCTAATATAAAGTTGTTAACTTTTAATAAAGTAAACCTAAATTTATTTTAAGTTAACTAAAAATTTAGTTATAACTTAAATACATCTAACTTCTTAAGTGAAGGCTTGAAAAGTACTTAATGTACATCATTCATAGGTAGAGAAACTCATATGGGTACAAGATATCTTAAATTCAATTTTCATATTACATTGCTTCTTTTGTCATGCATCTTTGATATCGAGTATTTATTGTAGGAAGATTAATCAACACATTATTTGATGATGAAGTATCTTGATTGATATAGTCAGGTATATCTAAGTTGATTATTTGATTTATAAACTAGTTATTTGAAAATGGACAAGATTATTAATCTTTTGATTAGTGTCAAATAATAAATTCACATGTGTGGATTATATTTATAATTTACTAAAATAATGAGGAATACTTTGTAGATTTTATGATAGATTATTGAGTTTTCATAATATGGTTTTTCTCTTCTTGTAATTATTGTAAATCAACTATGAAATTCAAAGTTTCTACATAAAACTTATAGTTTTATTTTAAAATTTGAGTTCACTCTTGATTTCATACTTATGTTTTGTCTTTTTAATTAAATATTCAATTTTATTTATTGATTGTTTTTTAACTTTTTTAACTATCTTCATATTAAATTTATTTTATATCATTTATTATTTCCATATTGTATTTATTTTAGATTAATGTTAAAATTTATTTTCTTTTTATAGCGTGTTTCTCTTTTTTATTTAGTGTTCATTATCTTCTATCTACTTTGCATGTTCGTCTTATTGCCTTGTATCATTCTTTTTACTATTTCATGTTCTTTGAGTTAATTAATAAGAAATAGATAAAGGATGTTATTTATATAAATAAATATTTTGATGTTTGATATAATATTAGAGTATTTAGTCCTTTAATGGATTACCTCTTCAATAGGCTCTTCATGTTAGATAGGATTAATAATACTTGAGAAAAATTTGCTATCAATTATTAAAAACAATATTATTGTAGAACATTATATATCAATTGTGATAAATTCATTAAAAATTCTCATTTGATTAATTGTATTTAATCATTTGGAATAAAATATCTATTTGAAACCTAGAATTAGTTGTCTCAAACTCTCTCTTAACCATTGAAATACCATTTCTACCCTTAGAACTAATTTTTAGTCATATATCCCTATCTAAAGACTTGTATGACTCCACTTTAACTTTCATAATAGGTGAACATGTAGATTCATTGAAAATACAAATTTAAGTGTTAATATAACTATTATTTCTAAAATAATTATTCTTATTACCAATTTTTCATCTTGTTCCTATTTATGCATATTTCTTTTATGAAAGAAGAGCAATATTAACCAATAATTAATGTGACTTATAATACTTTAAACGATTTACAAGTTATTATTTAATAATCTTAAGCATTATATACTTCATATGTGATCCCAATGAAATAAAAATATATATAATAAATTTCACAATTCAACTCCAAAACTCCACAATTGTGTAATATAAAATTATCACAATTTAGCCTTTTATTAAATATATAGAGATAGAGATATAATTTAAAATCCATATACTAGGACACTAGAATTATTATTTCTTATTTTATGATCTCCACGTGATTAAAAAGGATACTAGATAAGCATAGTATTTGGTGTCATGTTGCAACCGACTAACCTTAAGGCAAGTATACATGTCCATAAGGGGTAATGAGGAATCCTCTAGCTTCTCTAATGAATTAATCATTGATAAAATCACATAATATCAACCCAATATTATATCATTATCTAATACCAAATCATTCCTCACTCACTCATTATTAATATTCAAATGTAATTATGTGATAATCCAACTTACATACCCTATTTCATAGACTGATATATGTTTTCAGCATAAGTTTATATTATTTGGAAATACTTTTTGAGCTATTATTTTGATGGTATTACACTAGTGATGCCATAATTATATTCAGATCATGTTTAGTTGGCTATGTTGACATTTGAATAAGTATTATAGTTATAGTTTATTTTACAAATATGTTGATTTGGTTACTGCATTCACTTTCTATACTTGTACTATTCAATTCAGTTATACTATCATATTGTTCAAGTATTGTTGATGCCTATTTATGGGTGCAAGTATAGGTACATGAGCTAGGTTGGTGGTGGACTCTGACAATTGAGAGATAATGGACAAGGGCAGTGATTAATCAAATAACAATAACACAGGTAAAAATGAAATCTTGCATGAGCCTTTAGTCACTAAGTAACAATCTATCGATTATGTTGTTCTATTATTTTTATCATATTTTATAATTATTACTCTTATTTTTTTATCATCTTCTCAATTCTTTCTATCATTATGCAATCTTTCATGCCTTGTTCCTTTTATAATGTTATGATTGACCATTTTGCATTAGTTATTTGATTGGGTTCTTTATCTTATTCAAAAAAAAAATTAGTCTTTACTATTCCCTTTGGTATTATTGTTTGACCACTCATGTCTATTGGATCTCCTAACAAGGGACCCTAGTAATAATCTTCTAGATCCATTTTAGTAATAGTAACTTATGTGGAAAGGACCCTATGTTAAGTTTGATAAAGATTTGATTTTGGTCATGATAACCTTTTTTTTTGTTTTGGGAGGGGGGGCTGTGTGGTGTGGTAGGTCATAGGATTTTGACTCTAAAATATATATATATCATGACCTAATTTCTTGGTCTAAGGGGTTAATTATTTGAGCCTTTTTTTTAGTGCAATGGGAGATTTGGCTCAACTACCAAATATATTTTTTTAGAGGGTAGTTGAGGAGAGAGGCATGAGAGAATATTGGAGAAGATTGGAGAAGATTGGGAAAAGATTAGGGAGAGAAGAAAGAAAACCCTAGGAGGGAAATGGTGGCAAGAAGGAGTAAAGATGGCTTGAAAACCATGCTAGGAGGGAGAAAAAACTAGCTTAGGCCATGGCTACTTAAGGGTTCTTGGCATGGTGTAAGAAGTAGAAACTTTTTTCATCAAGCAAGAAAATTTTCATATTTTCTCCCACCTGTGAGACCATCGAACCATGTAAGTGCTATTATTTTTCTTTTATGAAAAAATTGATATCGATTTTGTAAATGAAAATAATAAAATAAATTGTTTACAGTTTCATAAGAATGTCATTAGACTTCTTGATGAAATTTCAAAGGTTTCTAAATAAATTTCAATTGATATAACTCTCTTCTTTTAATAATGGGTTGCTTTAGTTTTGGTTTCTAGCTAATTTGGAAATCTAGGTTTAAAAATCTCATAGTGAAATCTTTATTTTTAAAACCCGTAAAATATTCCATTCAAATATGAGTATTCTATTTGTATGTCCATATACAAAATGTTGATATTAGTATGTATTTATCTTTTTTACCTAGTCATGGGGTATAAATTTGTGCATATTGATTTGGTCTTGCATTTCCATTTGGGGATTTTTAGGCATTTTGACTATATTGAAGAGGACACATTTATTTTGTGGTTTGGTTTTTATTCATTTACCAGTTGAAACAAATAAGTGGAAATGGAATTTTGAGATAATTTTTTTTGAATAAAGCATTACACCATTATTCATCTAGTTGTGTTGGATCTTACTCACCACCTACAACATGTTTTAGGGTTTTTATTTTTATTACTTATTAGAAGTGGCTAGGTTGAGTGGGTGTTGGGTTTTCATTAGCATGTTATCTCACCATTTTTAGTGTAATTAATTTAACATTCTATTTATGAATATTAACATGGTGATTATGATCTTTTAAATGCTAGTTTATTGTTATAATATTGTTTTCTTATTTAAAACCCTTAAGATTTTAATTGTTGTTATTTTTACAATAGTTCTTTTTTTTAAAGAATTGACCTAGCCACATAAGAGTTAAATATAGTTATTTCATCACCATTACACACTTATTTTGGGTGATGAAATGGATATACCTAATTCATTGTCAAAAGAGTAAGATGTCTAAATCATTGGTGTTGTGTTTATCAGTTTTTGAATGCATTCTTTATGTGGATATTTATAATTTATTATTGGGTGTAGGAGATGATTTTATATCACTTGAGTGATGGATCTTTATATTGAAATTTTGGGTACACCTAGAATCTATGATGAAGGTTGACTGAGTTTAATTGAATATGTAGTTGATACCTATTGACTCCTTCAGAGGAATTTTTTTTTGTCAATCCTTATATACCTATTGGTGTTTGTATTTTAATATTTTAGTTATGGAATGGTTAAATGTTAATAAAATACTACAATCTTGGTGATATATTATATCCCTTATTGCTCATACTCTTATCCCAAAGACCTAAAATCTAGACTCTGTCTCCCATCTAATGGTTTAAGTGGTAAGGGCCACCAATTGGTGGGCTCATAGGAAAAGTTGGGTTGGTAAAATTTGTATAGAGAATTTATATTCATTAGTAGGATATTTGTTTAATCTAGTAAATGACTCATCATATTGTTTAATCCTTTTATTAGTCATTTTTATCATAACATGTTTTATAAATACAAAATATCACTTGGATTGATGTAAAAAAGTTAGAAACATGGATATTTTAATATTTTTGTTCATTTAATTATTTCAATATTATTTATGTTATTGATTTGAGTGATTCAAATCACTAAGATTAAATTTAAGCTTGTATACCTCCAATAAAATGTAACGGTTAATTATTTACAAATTTGAGTTATTATTTATATTTAGATGAATATATTTTTTATAGTATTA
This sequence comes from Torreya grandis, assembly GCA_037957365.1. Taxonomy (NCBI): domain Eukaryota; kingdom Viridiplantae; phylum Streptophyta; class Pinopsida; order Cupressales; family Taxaceae; genus Torreya; species Torreya grandis. The sequence continues at coordinate 182,328 of JARHVA010008738.1, forward strand.
ATCATTCATTGATAAATTAGTAATTTTTGATTAATAATTAACAATTTGATTTTTATAGTTTATGGATTAATCTATATGAATGAGTTATTGCTTAAATGTTTGAGTTGCAAGCATAGAAATTTTGTAACTATTGTATTTGGATGACAAAAAAGGCACTGAGTTAATTTTTTTATATATGAGAATTAGTGGATGCTCTTTAGGGATAAATCCCTTGATTGTAAGTTAGATAAGTAGAGGAGCAATCACTCTAGGAATTACTAATAATAATGGTATATCCAATCATTAGAGAACTCAAAAAACTTCCCCCACTTAGATTTTTAGGTGAGGAATTAAGAGACATAACCAATGCATGGCTCATAAATCTATAAAAATGTTTCAATCTACATGACATTATAAATAATGTGAAAGCAAGGGTTGTTATCTACCAGTTAAATGGTTTGTTTCCCTATGGTAGAATCATCGTTGTGCCTTGGAGGGGTATCAACCTATGACCCTTACCTATCCAACTTTCGAGATTAAATTCTAAAAAAACTACTTGAGTACACAATTCAAAGAGCAAAAAATAATAGATTTCTAGTTACTCAACCAAGAGAATATAACTATCTCAAACTATGAGAATAAATTCTTAAATCTAATGTGTCATGTAGAATACATACATGATGAAGAGACAAAAATAATCAAGTTCAATTTGGGGTTGAAAGAGATGTTGATGCATGATGCCAATATTACTAATCCTAAGATGTTAGTAGTTGCTATAGAGTCTTCCCACATGGAAAAATTAAAAGAAAAGTCTAAAAAAAAGTGAGACAAGACTTCAAAATGAATAAGAAGAAGTCAAAATAAAAAAATATGCCTCCCACACCTAAAATTTTCAATAAATTAGAACAAAATCACAAGTTCTAAGGGAAAAATATAAATTTAAACACCCAAGGAAACTCTAAAAATGGGTCCTTTAGGAAGGACCAACACCAAAATAGCTAATGTGGACTAGCCATAGGCAAACATTATTCCAATAGCCCCACAAAGGGTAGTTATTTGCTAGGAATGTGATGATAACCACTATCACAAGGACTACCCAAAGCTAAAATCACGGTAGCCAATTGACCATAGTGTATGTACTAGTAGATAATCAGAGAGATGAGTTTCAAGCTACTCCAATAGAGATAAGAGGTAATCGTTATGGTAACTCTGTAACTATTTTAATTGATTATAGTGTAACAGATAGATTTATTTCTCCTAATAAAATAAATAAATGCAAACATAAATCTATGAAGCTAAGAGAAGAATGGGAAGTCAAGTTTGGTACCATGAAGAGGGTACATATCCAAGAATGCTTGGAACAAATTAAACTTAATTTGGGCACTTTCAGGACTAGGGTGAACTTGTTTTTAAGACCCTTTAGGTCTTATGACATCATATTAGGCATGGATTGGTAGTAAAAACACCATGTAACACTTGATTTCTCTTGAAAAATGATGCATTGTACTAATGAGAATGGAAAACTTATTGAGATTCAAGGACTTCAAAGGCCAAAAACATAGAAAATACATTCATCCCCACAATTAAAGAAGGCTGTATGGAAAGGATGTAATCTTTATGTCATCCAACTACAAAAATTTCCCAAAGGTGAAGAATATTCTTGTTCAAATTTTCCTATTTTATGAGAATTTGTGGACATTTTTCCTAAATAACTGCTTGATTTGACACCAAAATGAGAGTTTGAATTCTCCACTAAAGCCATGCTAGGGGCTACCCCTATATCAAAATATCCTTATAGAATGAATGTGGTAGATCTATAAAATATTAAAGTTTAATTACAAGAACTTTTGGACAATAGAAGTATTTGACCAAGTGTGTCACCTTGGGGTGCTCTATTAATATTCATGAGAAATAAAGATGACACTTTAACATTGTGCATTGACTATCATATGATCAACAAAGTGACGATCAAGAATCATTACCCACTACCTCAGATTTATGATTTATTTGATAAAATGAAAGACACAATAGTCTTTTCCAAAATTGATCTAAGATCTAACTACCATCAGTTAAGTATCAAAGAGGAGGACATTTACATAACAACCTTCCAAACTCAATATGGCCATGATGAGTTCATTATTTTTCCTTTTGGCCTCACAAACACATCTATTTCATTCATGAATCTAATGAACAACATTTTCATATATTTCTTAGACAACTTTGTAATAGTGTTCTTGGATGAAATTCTCATCTACTCTAAGAATGAATCTAAACATGATTAATATTTGAGGTTGGTTTTGAAAAGATTGATATAAAAAAACTATTTGGTAAGCTATCCAAATGTACCTTCTACCAAATATAGATACATTACTTGGAACATGTGATCTCTAAGAATGCCAATATTGTGGATCGAGCAAAGATTCAATCCATTTAAGAGTGGCTTTCTCCATCTAACATGCATGAAGTGCACAATTTTATGGGCTTGGATGGATACTATTGGTTGTTTGTAACAAATTCCTATCATCTATCCAACCCCATTACATCCTTGTAGCATAAAGGCAAAAAAATTGCATGGACACCTAAATATGAAAAGGCTTTCAAAAAGCTCAAAGAGATATGAACAACAACTCCTATTTTGATAATACCTAACCCAAATAATTATTTTGAGGTGTGGGCTAACACTTCTAAGGAAGGCTTCGGTGAAATATTGACCCAAGAGGGTAAAGTGTCAACATATGAATCTCACAAGCTCAAGGAAACTAAAAAAAACTATCCCACATATGATTTAGAGCTTGTTGACATATTTCACACATTAAAATAGTGGAAGCACTTTTTTCTAGGCAAACATTTCAAGGTAAAATGTGATCATCACAACCTATAACACATATTTTTACAAGATGATTTGAATGCCCACCAATGTAGACTACTAGAGATTATCAACAATTTTGACATGGACAAGTTTTATGTGAAAGGCAAGGAAAATCACATGGATGATGCACTCAACAGGCATACATACCTTCTTGCCTTATTTGTTTTACAATGGAATTTTAGAAGTGATGTCCTAAAATAATAACTTGATAATCATTACTACCAAGAATTAAGTGCAAGATTAGTTGATGAATCTTGACAAAAGAATTTGTTGATTTTTATGTTGAAAAATCTGGCCTTGTAAGGCATCAAAATAGAATTTTTGTACTTGAATCAACTAGACTACATAATGTTTTAATGCAAGAGGTACATACAACAACCCATTTTTCCCATCTAGGGGTCACAAAAATGACCCATGAGCTGAAACGTCTCTATTTTCCCCTATTTTGAAGAAGGGTGTTGCTAAATTTGTGGTAAGTTGTCTAGAATGTCAACATGTAAACACCAAACACTACCATCTTAATGGTTTTATATAGCCACACAAAATACCAAGAGACAAATGGGTAGTGGTTTCACTTAATTTTATTGTAGGTCTGCCTAAATCCCATAACCAACATGACACTATTTTAGTGGTAATAAATAAAGCAACCAAGGTTGGTCACTTTACTACTAGGAATTTAACTGATGATGATGTTATTTTTGTTGAACACTTTGGGAAAGAAGAGATTTAGTTTCATGTAATTTTAAAGGCTATATCTGATAGAGACAAGTTTTTCACATCAAGATTCTACCAAAATTTAGCCACAATGTTTGTCACTCATCTAAATTTCAGTTCTTCATACCACCCAAAAATAAATGGTCAAACTAAGATTAAACCAGGTAGTCAAAGTCATGATTTGCATGTATGTCATGGATTAATAGACCAAATGGAATGATTATCTCCATTTACTTGAGTTTACTTATAATAACTTTTAAAATTTTATAATTAAAATGGCTCTTTTTGAAACCCTATATTGGAGGAAACGTAGAACTCCAATTAGCTAGGATAACTTAGAAAATTAGGCCATTATTAGTCCAAAATTATTGTTGGAATATGTTAAAAAAATTACCGTAATACACCAAAACTTGAAACCTACTTTTGATAGGAAAAAGAGTTACACTAATCTAAAAAGGATGGCTCATGAATTTGTTGTTGGTAAAAAGGTTTCTATGTGTAATACCATAGAAGATTTCAATCAAGTTTTTGAAAACCTCCAAGTTGGCTCCTTGCTTTATTGGCCCATTCAACATTATAGATAAAATCAACCCCATTACCTACTAATTGGCTTTACCTCCTTCCTTGTCAAGAATTCATGATGTGTTTCATATTGTATTGTCAGGTAAATATATGTTTGATCCATTTCATGTGTTGGATTAAAAAACTTTATAGGTTATGGAAGATTAAAATAATGTAGCTGAACCCAACAAAAATCTTGGGCCATCATAACATTAAACTAATAAATAGAAAAATCTAGAAAGTCCTGTAATAATGGAACCCACTAAGTATAAGGAATGTTTTTGATAAGGTAAGGCAGCAAACTAGGGGCTGAACCCTTCACAGAGCAAAAAAGACAAGAAGGCAAACAAACAAAATGCCTTCAGAGAGATGACGGCACTAGCTGAGAACCAACAGACATAGAAACAAGATAAACAAGAAATGGAAAGACCAGAGTTAGAGGGGTCTTTCCTTACATAACCATTGATTTGAGAAGATCATTAAGTTTCTCAATATTCTATGCATTGTCAGTAGGCCCATTATTACCCACTTCTTTCAGCATAGACATGTTTAAGAGAATTGTATTCTAAAGTCTCTTAGTGAAATTCTGCTCTAGCTTCTGAATACGATCCTTCATAGCCCCAATTTTAGATTTCCAATCAGTCTCATTCTCTATTTCCTTGCCATCTTCCTCGACATACACTTTCCCCTTATTGTGACCAGTTTCCATAGTGTCAGCACCATGCTCCTCAGTAACCTCAAAATCCATAGTCTCCTGCTTCCCTCTAGTGTCCTCAAAAATTTATTGGACTTCCAGCTCCTTAGAATCTTCCTCCTAGGTTGCTTCCTCCAAAGTGCTTTTTGAATTATCAATAATTCTAGCCTTCAGGGTGGGTTTACCAGTAATCCACCCCGAACTGCGAACTCTGGAGGAGAAGCCTTCCTTATTAACTTTGGAAGACTTATAAGATTTACCACCTTGGCCCCCCATGGCCCTACCCAAATTTTTGTGGGTCCCCTCTGTGGTCTCCCTAATATTCTCTTTCTCCTCATCAACCTTCCACTTCTTACCCTTCTTTCTTGCAAAGGAACCGGGGGTGTCAACAGGGGTCTCTTCTGGGGTGGAGAAAGAAACATCTTTTATTTTGGTAGGAGCAGGGGAAAATAGGATAATTATTTAATATATTCTTCCATCTTCTATCTTTAATCACTGATGAGATGCCAAAAAAGATGGTATCATCCACAAACTACTGCACCACCATAGGATAAAGGGAGGAGGCAGGTTTGATGCCCGCTAACTTTTTTGAGGCTATATCTGCTTATATGTATCTTGTCAGTGCCACTGCCATAATGATGAATAAGTATGGGGAGAGAGGGTCTCCTTGGCAAATTCCTCTTGATGATGAGAAAAACCCTCTACGTACACCATTTACCAGAACCAAAAATTTTGTAGAAGAGACAGCGTTCCATATCAAGCGAGACATTTTATCATTAAACCCAAAAATTTTGATGACTTGGAATAGAAAAGTCCATGAGACTCTATCATATGTTTTAGAAATATCTATCTTGAGAGCCATACTAGGGATTCTACTCTTATCCATGGAATGAATAATCTCATGTGTGGTGATCACAGCATCAAGAATCTACTTGCCTAGGATGAAACCTTTTTGTGCAGGAGAAATAATTTTATCTAGTAAAGGTTAAATCATCATAACCAACACTTTAGTACATAACTTATAAATAGTGTTGCATAGACTAATCGGCCTAAAATCAGTAAGGTGTGTAGGTTGTGAGTTTTTAGGAACAAGTACTATGAAGGTATTATTATCTTGTTTCAAAAGTTTACTTGATCTAAAAAAATAATGAATAGCAGTCGTAAGATCCACTCCTACTATCTCCCAATATTCTTGAAAGAATATATGAGGGAAGCCATCAGGACCCAGGACTTTGAATGCACCCATGGAAAATAAAATAGCATGGACTTCTTCCTTGGATATAGGCTTTAACATCTCCAAATTATCTTCTTTAGTTATCAAACAGGGTATTTTATCAATGAATTGGTTCATAGGTCTATCATTCCCATCATCTTTATTTTCTTCAATGACCAGATTCTGAAAGAAAGCCCTGGCTTTTTCCCCTATCTCATTATCTTCAATTATAATGTTGCCATTATCCAGAACTAGCTTTGTTATTGAGTTGGCCTTCATATGTTTCATGGCTAAGAGATGAAAGAAGGCAATGTTCTTATCACCCTCTTTAAGCCACTGAACACGAGATTTCTATTTCCAAAAAACCTCTTCTCTTTCCATAATATTCTTCCATTCAGAAGACAAGACATTCTCTTCTTCGAAAGTGTCTTTAAAATCATCCCCTTGAGCCATTTGTTGCTGAATATCTTTGAGTTTTCCCACTATGTTTTTCTTCTACTGAAAGACCTGCCCAAAGCTGTATCTATTCCATCCATAAAGTTCTTGTTTAATATGCTGGAGTTTTTTTACTATTCTAAAGATAGGAGTGCCCTAAATAGGAATTTTTCACCATTGGGTCACCATTTGTCTAAAGTCTTTGTGTTTGATCCACATAGCTTTAAAATGAAATGGGGAAGGTCCAGATTATCCCTATTCTTTCCAACTAAGGAAGATTAAGCAATGGTCGGACATGATTCTAAGAAAAGCCTGCACATGCATATTATGATAATCATTCTAGTTACTTGAGATAAGAAATATGTCTAACTTAACCTGAATCATTTGATCTCTTTTTCTTCTATTAGACCAGGGAAAATTTGGTTTTGCAGTTCTATATCTAATAATCCCCAATCATTAATAAATTTGGAAAAGTCGAACATGTTGTCTGAGTAATCTATAATCCCACCCTATTTTTTAGAAGGGTATAGAGGAGTTTTAAAATCTCTAGCTAATATCCATCTAGTGTTCTAGGAATTATTCCTGAAATTTCTCAAGTCTAACAATAAATTCTGCCTCAATGCTCTGTTATTCGGTCCATAGACATTGATCAATGACTAGTTTAAAGAGTTCAAAGAGAAATTGATAATCAAAAAGTGTTTGTTATAAGCCATAAGAGATCCCTAAATTTTAGCACTATTCCACATAGTTACAATCCCCCTTGAAGCCCCTTCAGTTGGACTAATGCAAAAAGCCGCCTTAGGCCATTTGTAGTCAGCAATTTTCCTAAAACTCTCCTCATTCATCTTGACTTCTTAGAGTAATAAAATATATAATTTATTATCTAAAATGCATTTTTTAACCTCAAACTATTTTCAAGGACTATTAAAGCCCCTCAATTTCTAAGATAAGATTCTCATTTAGAGGGTTTGAGGGGTTGGGTCTCCAGTGTTTTCTGTTTACCACTGGCAATCTCCCTAGAAATCTCTCTTTGTCATGTTTCTTTTAGGGTTGGTCTCCCTTGTTTGGGATCAGTGCCAACATCTACAAATTTTTAACCTTTTTGGTTCTTTTTCTTTGGGGTAACCCATTCCTCTTGTTCATTATACCATTTTGTCATGTTTCATCTATTGTTGAACAATTTCTTGCTTGGTCTTCAACTTCTAGAGCATGGAAAATGTCTGTGTTTAGCAATAAGTCTGCTTCTCCTTTAGTAGGATATATTTTTGGAGTTACTTTTTCCTATCCATCTCTTAAAACTTTGTCTTCTGCATTGTCTTCCTCTATCATTTGGGTACCTATTTCACCTTCCTCAGACATATTAGTCTGTTTGTCTAAAGGGTTAGTTGTGTCTAATATAGCCTTATGACTATCATTCAATACTTTGTTTTCATTTAGGACAGATTTTCCCCCATTACCAGAGATATCCTCCTTACCCATCTCCTCCTCTACCTTTTCTATACTATCGGGGTTTTCTACATTGCTCCCTATTCCCTATTTGCCAGTCTTTCTATGATTGAGAGACTGATCCTCCCCTTCAACCAGGGAATCATCTTTCCTTCACATTTTCTTTGATTTAAATTGTGTCATTAAATGTCCCTTTCTTTTACATATTTCATAGAAAGTGGTAGCATTTTCATATGTGATCAGCCGAGTCCAAATCCCATATTTAGAGTTCAGCTCTATGGACGTAGGGAGAGTCTTATTAATTTCAACATTGACACATAATCTAGCATACACACATCTGGACTTTGTTCTGGTTGTGTGTTCTACAGTGACATATTAGCCAATAGAATTGCTAATAGCTGTGAAGATTTTTTCATCCTAGAATTCCAATGGGAACCCTGACAGTCTTACCCAAGCAGGAGTAGACTTATTAAGGTCTGAATTAGGATCACATCCTAGTTTCCACGAGCATAAGGCAAGAGAATTTGGTCCATATAGCCATGGTCCTCTAGCAATATTAGCTATCATGTCCTCCCTATTCATAAATCTAAAAAGGAATAGGCCTCTTGCCATTGCAGTGATTGATACACTACCCTTAACTTTCCACCAAGACATAACCCATTTCCTTACCATTTCAATATTAAGATGGAATGAAAAAAACTTACCTACCAACACAAGGTCCATGGATGCCATGATTTCCTCCACTATATCATCTAGGATATTCAGGGACGTGCCCTCAGTGGAAATAGGGAGGCTCAACATGATTTTCGAGGAACACGTCTTTTCACCTGTTAGTACTTTCTTCCATCTATTGGATGGAATATACTTTACCAGATTCCTGATCAGGTCCCTAGAGGCATTACCACTGGTAGTAGCCTCCATTAGATCTATGATCACTCTGGTCGCACTCACTGGCCCTACTAGGCAGGAAAAAACTAGTTTCAAATTTTTTGCACAGAGCTCTAGAGATCGCTAACCATTAAAGTACTAGATTAAGTATAATGAATGTTACTTGGGTGGACACATAGCTATTTAAACAAAACTATTCTTTGTTGTTTTAATCTATTGTTGGTACATCTCCTCATTAAGGGGAGGAGGATGTTACAATCTAGCTTGCATACTCTATTTTATAGACTAATATATGTTTTTAGCATACTTTTATACTATTTAGCTATAGTTTTTGAGTGATTATTTTGGTGGTACTACACTAATGATGTTATAATATTTTATAGATCATGTTTAGTTGGCTCTGTTAATATTTTATTAAGTACTAAAACTATAGTTTGTTTTATAAATATGTTGATTTGGTTATAGTATTTAGTTTCTATACTTGTATTATTTAGTTCAACTATATTATCATATTGTTCAAGTGCTACTAATGCCTATTTGTGGGTATGGGTACAAGTACATGAGCTAGAATGGCAGTGGAATTTGATGATCTAGGGATAATGGAAAATGACATTGAGTAGTTAGGTAACACTGACACAGGTAAAAGGGAAATATTTCATGAGCCTTTAGTCACTAAGAATTATTTTGTCAACTATGTTGTTCCATCACTTTTATCATCTTTTACTATTATTACTCCTATTTTTGATCATCTTCTCAACCCTTTCTATCACTATGTGATCTTGCATACCTTATTTTTTATCATCTTGAAATTGACCACTTGGCATTAGTTATTTTATTGAGTTCATTATCTTATTATATTCTTATTTGAAGCTTTGTAGGCCCTTTGTTATTATTGTATCTACCCCTCATGTCTTTTGGATCTCCTAGCAAGGGACCCTAATAGAAATATTCTAGATCCCTTTTAGTAATATTAACCTATGTGGAAAGGAACCTATGTTAAGTTTGACAAAGATTTTATTTTGGTCATGATAACACTTGGGGGGAGTTGTGGGCTTTTGAATCCAAAAAAAAAAATTATTATGACCAAATTTCATAGTCTAAGGGATTAATCATTCCATTTATTTTTTTGGGTGTAATGGGATATTTGGATCAACTACCAAAAATATTTTTTGAGGGGGGTATTTGAGGAGAAAGGTGTGGGAGAATATTGGAGAGGATTGGAGAAGATTGGAGAAGATTAGGATAATATTGGGGAGCAAAGAAAGAAAACCCTATGAGGGAAATGGTAGCAAGAGGGAGTAAATATGGATCAAAAACCATGCCATGAAGGAGAAAAGACCATCTTGGGATGTGACTACTTAAGGGGGATTGGTATGGTGCAAGCAGTAGGCATTTTTGTTGGCAAGTAAACAAGTTTTTAAAATTTTCCAACCTATGAGACCATTGAACCAAGTAAGTTTCATTAATTTTATTTTATGTAATATAATGAAGGATTTGATATTGATTTTATAGATGCAAACAATAAAATAAATTTTTTGTAGGTTCATAAGGAAGTCATAATACTTCCTGATGAACTTGTAAAGGTTTCTAAATCGATATAACTCTCTTATTTTAATAATGGGTTTCTTTAGTTTTGGTTTCTAGCTAATTTGGTAATTTGGATTTAAAAATCTCATAGTGAAATATTTATTTTCAAAACCCCTAAAATATTTAATTCAGGTATGAGTATTTTATTTGCCTAGCTATATTAAAAATGTTTGGATTAATATGTATTTGTCTTATTTACCTAGCCGTGGTGTATAAAAATTTTCATATTGATTCAATTTTGCATTTCCATTTGGGGGGGTTTTAGACATTTTGATCATATTGAAGAGGACACATTTTTTTGTGGCTAGATTTTCATTCCTTTACTAATTAAAATAATGAGGTGGAAATTGTGTTTTGAGATTCTTTTTTTTAATAAAGAATTACACCATTAATCATCTAGTTATGTTGGGCCCTACTAACCCCTGTAAGATATTTTGGGGTTTCTATTTTTATTGTCTCTTAAAAGTGGTTGGGTTAAGTGGGTATTGGGGTTTCATTAGCATGTTAGTTTGCCATTTTTGGTGTGATTAATTTAACATTCTCATGTATGATAATTAACTTGGTGATTATGATCTTTTAAATATCAACTTATTGTTATAATATTGTTTTCTTGTTTAAAACCCTTGTGATTTTAATTGATGTTATTTTTACAATAGTTCTTTATATGAAAAGAATTGACCCAACCATATAATGGTTATATATAATAATTTCATCATCATTACACACTTGTTTTGGGTGATGAAATGACTATACCTAGTTGACTGGCAAAAGGATAAGATGTTAAATCCTTTGTGTTGTGTCTATCAGTTTTCTAATGCATTGTTTATGTGGATATTTATTATTTATTATTGGGTGTAGGAGATTATTTTGTATCACTTGATTGAGGGATTTTTATGTTGAAACTTTTTGTATACCTAGAATCTATGATGAAGGTTGACTCAGTTCAACTGAATATCTAGTTGATACCTATAAACTCCTTCAAATAAAAACAAAGGTTGTCAATCCTTATATGCATGTTGGTTTTTTTACTTTGATCTTTTAGTTGTGAAATGGTTATATGTTGAGAAATTGCTATAATATTAGTGATAGATTTTATACCTCACTACTCATACTCTTATCCCAAAGATTTGAAAGCCAGACTCTACCTCCTAGCTAATGGTTGGGGTGGTAAGGACCACGAATTGGTGGGATCATAGGATGATTTGGCTCAGGACAGTTTGTATGGATAAGTTATATTGCTTAGCTAGTTTTTTTTTTAATTTGGCAGATGATTCACTATATTATTTAATATTTTTATCAATAATTTTTATTATAGCATGTTTTATAAATGAAAAATATCACTTGGTTTGATGTACAAAAACTAGAAACATGGATATTTTAATATTGTTAACCATTTAATTATTTCAGTACTATTTATGTTTGTTGATTTGAGTGATTCAAATTATTAAGATTAAATAGAACGTTGTATACCTCAAATAAAATGGAAAGGTTAACTATTTACAAGTTTGAACTATTATTTATATTTAGATGAATATCCTTGTTATAGTAGTAATCATTCATTGGTAAATTAGTAATTTGTGATTAATAATTAATAATTTTATTTCTATGCTTCATGGATTAATCTATAGGATTGAGTTATTACTTAAATGTTTGAGTTGAAAGCATAGAACTTGTAACTATTTCACTTGCATGATAAAAAGGCACTAATTGAAGTTTGTTATATATGAGAATTAGTGGATTTTACACTATTTGATAATCACTTTTGCAACATAGTTATAAGTTATTTTTAAGTTCCAAAAGGTACTACATATGGGAGTGGTTTCCTATATGCAATAACAATCAAATTCATTTTATGGAATGATAAAAAGTGTTAGTAAAGTAAAATCTAATATAAGCGAATGTTCTCTCTAATTATATATGTCATTGAATTATTTGGCATGCTACAACCATATAATTAAAATTACAAATAGTCATTATCACAAATAGTTAAAGCGATTCAAGTTGCATAATTTTTTGTCTATTTTAGTCTTCATCACCACAAGATTGGAAATCCTTATGAGAAATAAATTTGTTATTCCATTTGCTTGATGTGTTCATCTAAATTCAAAAAAAATAGGAATTTTTATTGGACTTAGTCTAAATATTAAAATTTATTTTAGGTATCCTTTTAAGATGGATTAACTTGGATTGTATTCTCTTTGTAAAAATAAAGGATATAAGGATTCATTGAAACCATGCTAATTTTAATAATACATTCTATATGCTAAAATGAGGTTCTTGAGTTTTATAAATAGGTGAGTGAATCATTTTAATGTAGAAAGTCATTTATTGTTAAACTTTTGTTCCATCAAATTCATAATTCATAACTATAAATGAAACAATGCAAGATCTTAAATTGACATTATGGATTTTAATATATCCTCAAGCTATTTTATATTTATATTTGGAAGACATTATTACTTCATGGAACTAACTATTCAATGGTGTAAGTATCATGATCCTCCTAATAAATTAGGTGAGTGTGATAAAATAAATGATCCCATAATGGAAGTTAAAATCATGCTTTGGCCTAAAAGTGTAATGAGCCCATTAATGTCATAAATGTAACATGTTAATAGTTGCAAAATTTATAATTGTTAGTACAATTAACATTATGTCCCTAAAGGAATAAATTATATAATCTAAGGTAAAACACAAAAAATTATAAATCATATAAACCAAGATTGAGTGGCATACTTATATGGTTCTTATGGAAATGACTAGTTGATTTAATATCACTTGAGAGATATAAATCTCTAGGTGACTATTTACAAAATGGTCTAGTAAGAATAAGTAACCATTATAATTCAAAATAATAATATTCACTTATGAATCACATCAAATTTGATAAATATTATAAAAATTTAATTTGATTAAAATAGTGTAGTGTTACATCTATAATGAATTCACTTTGTATGATTATCCCCAAAACTATGGATCATGGTATAATGATCTAAATAGGGATATCTTCGCTTACATGAAATTTATTAAATATAGAATCCTATTGCAATTTAAAGTATTTATAGGTGTATTTCTAAATCAAAACTTGTTCATAATTATGTCATTTATTAAGTTAGAATAATATTATTTATTCATTATTAACCTTGGTGATGCAGAGGAACTCTCTTTCATCCCCTGCTCACCTAAACTCTGACACCTGTAATTACAAAATGCTTACATTCAACCTACACAATCTCTCTTTTGTTAACTCCTTGATATGGTTCTCATGTATGGTCTTGGACCATTATTATTTGGATACTCTCATTCTACCTTGATAGAATCTAAAAACCTATCACACATCCACTTATACTATTCTATCATCTTGCTCTCTTACATTCATCTCATACTCACTAGTCTTCACTATTATGTGAGCTTCTCTATCACAAATTACCCCAATACATGAATAGGGTTCCATAAATTCATTATATCAACTTAAAATTTTTCTCTATATCTTGACCAACTTATCTTAATTTACATTAAACACCATCATTACCTCAACTTCCTTCTTCACTTATCAAACCCTTAAATACTCCTTAACCCTAGTTGTCTTTTACGGTTTTTCCAATAATATGTATGGTATGGATTAGTGATTGAAAATATATTTATATATTCAACTAACCTTTATCTTTTTTTATCTCTCCATGAATTTTTCCTGGCCAACTCATTGCCTAAGTACCTTTTCTAGTCTTTTGTTCTCTTTAATTATCCTTTTTATGCCTTCCTAACCCCTATTAAAAACACATACAATAATATGCATCCAAAAAATGTCCATAAACTCTTGAAATAATAATATTCACTTATAAAACATTTAAAAATAATATACTACCAAATTTCATTAAATTTGACTAGATGAATTAATTGTTACTCCACTTTGAAGACTGTAACCGTAAACTAGGATTTCTCGGTGCTATGATAGCCTAAGAGGGCTCAAAATTGTTTTAATGGCACTTTACTCACTTTAAAAATACCAAAAATATTGGATAGAGTTTAAATTACTTACATAAAACTTTTAAAATCTTAAATTCCACTTGCATGACCTATAAACATATTCAAAACATGGAACTCTTAGTGCCCTATGCACACAGTTTGCTTATTAATAGGAAAATATAGTGTAGTTACTCAAAGACCTTACTTGAAGGTATTGAGGAAATATGCCAACATTATCATCTATGTTAATTTATTTAAACCCCATATTCATGATTTAATAATATTTATTCATATTTATGATTCATTTTTAGAGTCCTTGAACAATTTCTGAACTGTGTCTTGTCAACCAAACATATACATAGTCTGTTAACTAAAACCATGGGCCTTTAGAAAACAAAAACTAATACATCTAAATTTTAATTCATAAAAATGTGTTCTTACCTCTATAATTTATCTTTATATGCTCTACACATCACTAGATAATCACACTCTTTATAGGACTCTTTGGCTTTAAGGAAGAAACATAGTCAATCAATCTATATAAATGATACTAGAAAAAATATGTTCTCATGGTCTGAAGAATTTCAACATATGAAATTATTGTAAAAAATATTATCCATATGGATAAACATGATATTTTCATTAAAACATTCAATCGTCATTGATTTCATTCATGTGTATGTACAACTTTATCTTCACAAAGGCTTTTGTACTTTGATTCATTCCTTTAAGTTCCCCTTCATACCTTTGCCTACTTCTTCATCTCTAACTGACTTCTAAATTTATTTTATTTTATGAATATCTAACCTATTACACACCAAAACTCATTACAAAACATAATAAATTACCTTTGGAATAACCAACTCTTGGAAATTAACCCTAACATGGACATTACATTCCAACTTACATGTTTTGTTGATGCCTAAATATGTATCACAAGTGGTCCAAAGTCTTCAATAAACACTTCTCATTTTTGAACTTAGAGATTGCATTGCATGAGTCTCATGTTTTGATAATCCTAGTATATTTGGTGTAATAGAGGCAGATCAAATGAACTATTCCATAAATTTATATTAGTTGGTGATTAGGAGCCATCATGGCCTAAAGTTGATCTTTAAGAAAATGAAAGTAATCTATGCTAATTAGACTGAATTATGATCAGACCTTAGTCTAAAGCTAAATCAATATGAATATTCAAAATGAAGCTAATATAAGTTTAATTGATAAAAAAGGAGTAAAAAGAAGAGTAGGGTAGAGAAGGGATACATTACTAATCTTTAACACAAACATCATGACAAAGTTCAAGTTCTATCTGAACATGCATTTAAACAATATATGACTTAAATTAGTGTATGATAAAATCCTATCACACATTAGGCAAATATCTAAGGATAGTATGAAATAGTGAAAATAAGGACCAGACTTACTTTAAAAATTCACCCCTATAAGTAAACAACATTAGTACATATGCAAGAAAGGTAAAGAAAATTAAGTAAACCTTAGAAATTTCAACTAATCTAGAATAAGCACAAATTATAAACTCTACACTTAAAGATGCACATACAAAATTCATAAGAACCATTCAAATCTAAGATTTAGACCAAAAAAATGAGAGAGAATCCATAATAGAAATTACCATAATAAAAATGGATAATCTTTGCAAAATCCTTGATTTTAATTGATTTTCTCAAAAGTTACAAAATAGTTTTTGGTTCCAAAAACTCTCTCTTTTATAATGGGAAATACCTCTTTATATATACCTTTCATGAGGTATTCTGATTGGTCATATTAAAATTTAAGGATAATTATCTTTTTACAATCTTTTAAGAACCCTCTAGACATTCTAAATGACTAACCTATAGGCAATGTGATTTACAAGTTGCACATGCCTTTCCAAAAGAATATTCTCTTTTCAAAAGTATACAAGCTCTGATTACAAAAATAACATTCCTATCTTAACTAACTTGGAGACCCTTGTACTATCATAGTCTTTTGCCTTCCATACAAGATCTTCATTTTATAATGTCATTCATTGATCATCTGGAGATCAATGATAGGTATCATGAACAATTATTTTTCATGATATTCTAGGCCTTTGGGATCCATCTCAACCCTTTCTAAATCTTGTTTGATTCCCATGACATCTCCTATATTTTATTTTAATGATAAAATTAGGCCCATGACCTTCTTTTTATCAACCCCTATTTTCCCTTGTCCTTGAATATTTCCTTCTTGCATGAATTGAGTAGTTTTGTGCTTGAACTCCTCATTAGTTATTAGACCCAAAGGACTAAGAGTGGTAGGATCTTTGATCAATCTATCTAATATGTGCAACATTTTATCTTCTTTCTATTTGAGGTCCTTGGAAATGTCTTCTATCTACTTGGACCAGTTATTTGGGCCCTTGATCTTATCAATTAATATATCCATAGCCATATTAAGGTGGGCTAGGTTAACTATCCTGAATTTAAGGATTTGATTTTTAGTCAAGACCTTGATCAAATCCTTCACTTGGTAGCTCAAATCCTACCATTGGCCAACTTAGCCTATATCCCTAGTACTTTTCTTATTTATTGCATCCATCCTAGTCTTGATCAAATTTAAAGAATTGAACAAATCATCCATGGTGTCCTCAAATTGCATGAATCTGTATTCTTGGATTGATAAGATGGCTTGTTCTTTCAAAATCTTGTTCTGTTACAAGATGCCCTTGATAATATTTGTAAATGATCTAACTGTGCCAGAGCCATTTCAAGAACATTTTCTTCAAATATTGGTTCTTCTCTAGGCTTTTGTCCTCTAACTGGAGTCAATCG
This sequence comes from Torreya grandis, assembly GCA_037957365.1. Classification (NCBI taxonomy): domain Eukaryota; kingdom Viridiplantae; phylum Streptophyta; class Pinopsida; order Cupressales; family Taxaceae; genus Torreya; species Torreya grandis. The sequence goes on from JARHVA010008738.1 coordinate 199,496, forward strand.
AATAAAATGTTCCACTTTGTGAAAAGTGAATTCCTCTCCACTAACCATGGCCTTCTTTTCAGATACCCTCTACAAACTAGTAGTGGTTGGGTCAAATTTGATAATAATTAAATATTTTGCAACCTTTGGAGTTGCAGTCTTCATTCGTGCCCCACTTGATTCTCCTAGAGCAGACATTGTTCTTTTATATTCGTGTTGCATGATAATTATTCATGGCTTAACTTCTTCATGTTGTGGGATATTGATGGCCCTCATCATAGCCCATGGATGTTGTGCACTTGGTACTTTCTAAAATTTACCAAAAATAAACCATTCAAGAAAGGGTTGGACCTTGAGAATGAAGAGTCTTTTGTATATATGGGGTTAAAAGGACCAGGATAGTGATCATAAGGGATAATGATTCCTTTTACTTTTAGATGATCCTTGACCCTTCCATGGGGATCCCACTGCCTTAGCTCATCAATTTGGAGATTGAAGGAGGTCCTATGTTTGGAAGTAGCCTCAATATTATCCCATTGTGAAAAAATATTCCTACCAATGGTTATGGGGAGCCTATGAACCTGTCATTTCCTCTTGGTCTTATAAAGACCATATATTCCATTACATAGTTAATAAGCCACCTCTTGTTTTACTATTTTGATGAGTACATGGACAGGTAGTCTAAGGGGAGTGCATTATGTTCTTTCAATCCTAATGATTTTAAAATTAGGGTATAAACAAATGTCCCCCATAGCCTTAGTTTACCTTTTGATTGAGGGGTTAACTCTGGACATTAGATTCCTAGTTATGGCCTTTATTAGGGCTGGATAAACATAGTCACATATGAATTTGATGTGGTCCCTATATTTGAATATGTGTAATTTTGAATAGTATTGGTAAATTATCTATGTCCCATCAAGTGACTATTCTCTAAGGTTGGGTCTTTATTTTGGAAATCAAGGCATCCAAGAGATATGACATCATGAATAATTGGTTCTTAGTCTTCTTCTTGATTGTAAAAAGCTATCTACTTAAATAGGTGTTGATAACTTCACTAAGAGGAGGGGTGAGTTGCTTCTCAATCATAAAGTATACCAAGGGTACCCAAATTTTGTCCACATGTTATGTAGTGGTTGAATTTACACATAACCTATTCATCATAGTCATGATCATTCTTATCCTAGGTCTAAATTGACCAATAGGGATGTTTCAATTAAAGTTTGAAAATACTTGATTTCCATAATATAGCCATAGGGTAATGATGTTATTCAAATGATTTTCCTTGGCCCAATTTTTGATAGCGGTTTGGTCGACTTAGGGCTTAGGTAGCTTGTAATATTTTTCAAATGCTATAAGAGAGATATAATCAATTTTCTTGAAACTACCCTCATGAATAATCATGCTTTTGTCTATTTTGCCATATTTAAAAATAATAAAGAGAATGACTATACAATGTAGTACCTCAAGTTATGTTGTAGCATAATGGAGACCTATCATATGAATAGAATCTATGTCATAGTAGAGCCTCCTTACAGATATGTTCTTTTCCTCTTCTCTTGTGATGGGTTGATGGTTCTCAATGGTCTAAAACAAGCTCAACCAATTATTATCCCCTATATTTAGAGTTATGGCATCAAATTTTTTGTCCTTGAAAATACTCCCTTCTAAAATTGAAGTTAGATAAAGCTCGACATCTTCCCTTGAAACACATTTTTAGGCTGCCATGGCTGTGAATTTTCCTAAGTGCTCTTTAGGTATTTCAATTCAATTCTGTATCAAATCTTCCTTGTACAAATGACAATCCAATCTTCTTTGGCTTGACTATAATGAACATAGGGTTGAATTAGGGTTTACATACTCATTAGGGATTTCCTAATGTTTTTATAGTGATTTAATGGTGGCATCTATTTGAACTTGTGTGAGCTTCATGGCTTATATACCAATTGGATTATGTACTTATACTATTACATTTCCTAGGCCTACAAAATCTTCAACTTGGCCTATTATACTTACATGGATCTAATGTGGCATCATCATGGCATCCTACTCATTAATATTTAAAATATGATGATTTGTTACTTTTGGACACATGTCAATATTTTATTGGTTAGAGGCCCTTTGAAAAAAATTCCTCATCTCACACCATTAGATCTATTTTATTATATGAATGAGCTTCATTGATCTTGATATACTTAATTATGCCTCCTACTCTATGGACCATTGATCAGAATGTGTACACTCATCTACATACCATCGATATTTTAAATATGCTCAAGCTTTAATTTGTGGCTTGTGGATATGCCATGTATCATCTACATATTTGTCCTCAAGGTTTTTGACTTTTTAACCTTCATCACACACCATTGGATCTTGTTTGGCCTAAACAACTCATTCTATCAGATCTCAATTTGAGGGTTAGAACACTACTGGTTATTCAATATTATTTCACTAAGATTATGGTACCTATCACCTTTTCACTTATCTCAAGGCTTTGAATTGTCAACATTGATCTCAGGCCATTGGGTCAACTTGGCTTTGAATCATCTTTTTGTACTTGATATTAGATATTTGGTAAGGTTACCATGATGGTAACACTTGTTCCTCTCTCATTTGCCTTAGGGCTCAATTGAAGTCTTGACATAACATGCACCATTAGATAAATCTTGCCTCAACAACTGCATACCATTGATCTCGTGGTCAATGGAAATATTAAGTCAGGCTTGAGAATATATAAAGAACTTAAGTTAAATATTTTACACTTAGGTTTTATTTGTGTTGATAAACATGGTAAAACCTTAAGATAATATTTTTAGGCTAAGTTATAAAACATAATGAAAGGGACCCTCGAATGATATGAGATAATTCATAAGGTTTTAGCCAAGGGTTTTCATTATATTCAGAAATATAATCAAAACTTTAGGATAAAGTTTTATAAATTATATAGGATATAACAAAAGGGACCCTGCATTAATTAGACAACACTAATAATAGAATAGACCAAGGGTTCACGAGTCATAAAGGGGCCAAGCATAAGATTTTTAGACTAAGGTTTGATCATGTTAAAAAACATGATTAAGCCTTGGGATAAAAATTAAGCCAAGTTTATGGCATAGATAAGTATTCCCGTGTAAATTGTTTCTATGTAAATTGAATTTAATTTAAAAGGGACATAGGTTAAAACATTAAACTTGGGTTTTAACATGACTCAAAATAGATCCAATTAATCTTTGATAGACCAAAGGGTAATAAAATATTAATTTAACATTGAAGCAAAAAACCCTAAGCATGTTCATTCTAGAATGAGATTCCATTGAACTTGTAATATAGAAACACAAGTAATAGTTTTAAGCAACATTAGAAGGGTTAAAATCATGATCATCTGAAAACATGTCCATTAATCTAAATGAGAGTCATGAACAATGTGCCAACCTGCTAGTGGTATTTCGATCAAGTGATTTTTTCAATTTAAAGCATAATCCTAAAAATTTCAAAACAAGGGTCCTATTTTTTAGAAATGGGGGTATGTTGACCTCAACAAATGGTGACTTATGGGGGAAACATAGAAATATATTAGAATTTAGATACTTTGGTTCAGATTAATAACTGGTTTATTCATTCTATTTGATCAAGTACCATTATTAAGATCAATTCATGGTTAAAACAAGTCCTACACATGTAGAATTAGGTCAAACATCAAAATGTAGCCATGTTGTGTGTGTTATTTGATTCAAATTATTTTTTACCATGGGATTTAGGGAACAACTTCTGGATTTCATGACTTTAACCATTAACACTTGACTTGTAGCATATTTAGATGTGTACTAAGGATGATGATTTAGCTCAGGGAAGGCTTGGATGTTGATATACTATCAGCCAAGTGTCTATATCCATAATATAGATGAATTTGAATCCATTCAAATCCTTTCTCCATTTCCAACCAAGCATCCATATCCCCAATAGATATTACCAAAACCACCTTTGCTTAGAAAGCTTTTAAATTTTGCAATAAAGATCTTTATTTTTTGTATTTTTCAAATAATTTTGACCTTTTAGTAAAGGTTGGGAACCAAGTTAGCTAGGTTTGAGATATGGTCATATGTTTTTTATTTAGACAATCATCCTTGGTTGCAAAATTTGTCCCAAGAAATGATGTCTATTAAGTGAAAACATGACTATGTTTTAACTATTTAAGCTTTTATCCTACATCTACAATCCTTCTTAGAATCAATCTTAGGTCCAAACAAGGATTAGAATCTCAAGGAACAATTATCCTAAGTATTAATATTTACTATTTTCTCCAAACTATAACATCTAGCTCATATTTTAATAATCCATGATCAACCAACACTAAGAAAACATACTTACATTCCTAAATTGTGGAGTTCCTTTTGAGCATCTAGATATATTTTTTAGCTAAGGACTATCCAAAAGGAATTATTGAAAGCAAGGAATAAATCACATAAATTAAATAGATAGAAAATAGAGGAAACAAGCAAACAAAGAAATATATATAAGCACTATGGACAAATAAGGGATAGTAAGCTAAACTAATATAAAGCCTACCTATACTAAATCTAACTATTCTTATAGTTTAATCCATGAAGACTCTAAGTGGGATAACAAAGAAATAGTGATTGAGGTATTTTCCATTGGTTAGCAATGAGAAATTTTCTCCTTGTAAGTCTTTTAGTTTGAAGGTGTTATCCCCCAGGGTCTCAATAATCTAATATGAGCTAATCCATAAAGGTGTGAACTTCCCATGTTTTAATTTTGGTTCTAAGGCCTTATCCCAAAGAATAACTAGATCTCCTTGTCTAAACACCTTTATCTTTGAACTCTTATCAAACCACCTCTTGATTGTGGTTTGGTTCTTGATAAAATTGGCAAAAGCTTCCTCTCTTGCATTTTCCATCTGTATGATGTCTAGTAACCTTGAACTTACAAATTATTGATCCTTCTCCATGCATTCTTGCATAAACTTGTAGGTTGGAAGCTTGAGTGTGATGGTAAATATAAGTTCTTGACCATATACTATCAATAATGGTGATACCTTGAGATATTAATTGATTATTATTTTATCTGACCAAAAGGCATACTTAAGTAGCTTGTACCACATCCTTAGTTTCTCATCTATAGACTTCTTTATTGATTTCATCAAGTTCTTATTTTTTGAATTTGACACTCCATTACCTTGAGGATAATGGTTGGATGAGAACTTGAGGACAATGTTGTTGTCATATGCCCACTCAGTCATATCAATGGATACAAAGGTAGATCCATTATCATAGACTACAGATACATGTATCCCAAACCTTGTGTATATGTTCTCTTCTAAAAAATTGATCACCTATTTAGTCCTACACTACTTTATTGCTACTACTTCAAGCCATCTAGTGTAGTAGTTAGTAGCAATCAGAACATACTTGTGACAATTAGAGGAATTAGGGTTGATGATCCCCTTAAAATTTATTCCCCATTGGGAAAAGGGTTTATCAATCATCATTGGCTTTAATGACATGGCTGCCTTGGGATCTTTTGTGTTTAAGACCTGACATGAGTGAATTCTCTCAAATGCTTGTGATCATATTTGAAGAGAGTAGGCTAGTAGTAACCATCCCTAGGGATCTTATGGGTTGTTGTCCTCCCAGATGGATGTCCACTTCTTAGTTTTTCATGAAAAGTGCTCAATATCTTAGCTACCTCTTCCTTGGAAACACACCTTAGGTAAATTCCTTCAAAGTTATTCTTGCATAGTACTCCATCCTCGATTATAAAATGATCTAACTTGAGCCTTAAATCTCTCTTTTTCTCACTATTTAACCTTGTAGGATGATAGCCATTGATTATCAAATGAACAATAGGATCATACCAATCATTGGGTTGAAAATTTTGTTATTCTACCTCTGTGACACTTAGTTTGGGATTAATAGTGTCAATCAATTGAATTAAAGCTTGTCATCTTACCAAATTTTTAGTCTTCATCTCTAGATCATATTCTTGGAGAACAGACATCCACTTTCCTCTCCTTTAACCAAGTTCACATTAACTAATCATGAGCTTAGTGGCAGGGTCTGGTAGTATTACATGTACCTTATTTCTAAGGATATAATGCCTAAATTTATTCATTACCTTGAACAAAGAACATGCTTTATTATCAATAAGATAATAATTTCATTTATCATTTTAAAAATTAGTACTCATAAAAGAAATAGGATGATCACATCCATCTATCTTTCGAGTCGGGACAACTACAATTGTATGGTCAGAAGCAAAAGAGTAAAAATAGAAGTCTTTAGTAAAGTCTAAACTAATCATCACAGGGGCTTGTCTAATTTCTTATTTGATTTCCTTGAAGGCCTTCTTGGTCTCTTCATTCTAAGTGATCTTGGAATCTTTCTTCAACATGTTATCAAAGGTCTCACTATTTCTGCAAAACTAGAAATACACTTTTGCACAAAGTTAAACTTCCCAAAGAAAGATTTCAATTATTTTTTATTATTAGGAGGTTCTATTTTAGATATGGAATCTATTATATTTGAGTCTATATAAATCCCCTCCTTATTTATAACATGTCCCAATAATTTTCCTTTGGTAACACAAAAAATACTTTTCTTTGGATTGAGAGAAATTTCATCCTTTTACATCTCTCAAATACCTATTGTAAGTGCATGATGTGATCTTAAATATTATTTGAAAAGATAATTAATTAATCCATGTAAATGATAATGCACTTACCTATCATACCCTTGAAATCATGGTCCATTACTCTTTGGAAAGTTTCACTTGCATTTATTAGTCTAAAGGGCATCCTTTTATAGGCAAAGGTGCCCCACTAAGTAGTGAATGCAATTTTTAGTCTATCTTCCTTATTCACCAGTACTTGGTTATATCCTTAAAAACCATCAAGGATATCATGGTAGAACCACTAAAAATTCAAATTACTTGCTCAAGAGAAGGCAAGGGATAGTTATCTTTCTAAGATGCTCTATTCAAATTTCTAAAGTCTACACACAGTTTGATTTCCCCATTTTTCTTCCTGACTGGTACTAATTTAGCTACCCAAGTGGAGTTTCTAATGGGAGACACTATCCTTTCATCTAGTAATTTCTTAACTTATTTATATATCAGAGGTTATAAAACAAGGTTGATAGGTCTTTATTTTTGTCAAAAAGGCTTGCAAGTTTCTTTTAGTGGTATGTTATGAGTTATGACCCTGGGATCAAAGATATTTAGGTCCTCATATGACCATGCTACAACATATTTATACTTGGTCAAAAACTCTTTAGTTCTTATTAACTCTTCACTAGTGGTGGTTGTACTAATGTTGACTAGTTGGGGTTGATCTTGGGAACCTAGGTCAACAACATTGTAATATTTACCATTTACTTTAGGAACCTTGATATTCCCAGCTAGTTTATCTATGTCAAATAATATTTATATGGAAATAATGCCCTTAGGAATATTATTATCATTCAGTTGGATGATCTTGTCATCAATATTACCTTTATAAAGAGTATTTTCATCAGCTTCATCAATGATGTGGGCCTCAAACACTCCTAAACTATTCATGAAGTCTAAAATATTTTATTAATCATTGAATACCTATAAATGGTTGATATTATTAGGGACCGAGGGACAAGGAACCAACTCAACACTAAGGCTTCCTAGTTTAGAGTCTTGGCTAGGCATAAGATTAGTTGAAATTGAGGCTAGCTCATCAACATCTTGGTTCTTTACCCTAAAAAACAATGTTAAAGGCATCAAAGTAATATATCAAGTCCCATGCTCTAAACTTATATTTATTTAGGTAAGAAAATTTTCTCTTGTACTTACTTGCTACTTGGTTAACCACTAGTTCTGAGTCACCATAAACTATAAGTTATTTGACATTGTACTTGATGGCAAATTATAAACCTAAGATTAGAGCCTCATATTCTTATAGATTGTTAGTGCATAAAAATTGGAGTTGATAAGAAGTATTGAATTCTTCCCCAATAGAATTAATTAAAAAATTCCTACCCCTAATCCAAACTTACATCTTGCACCATCAAAATATAATTTCCATATCCCAGGCATAATAAGAGTTTTTCTAAAATCACATACCTTAGGGGTGTCAAGAGTGTAAACAAATAAATATAAGTTAACCATGTTGACCCTGTCATTGGTTTCATTGTATTTAGTAATCATATGCTTTATTTTATGTTCTTTTTCTATCTTGATATAATTTGGAACTCCCTTTCATGGAAGCCACATGTGGGAATAGTTAGAAGATATGTAATCATTTAGAGATTTGGTCCAGTCTCTACTTAGTAGCATCTCATATGCATCAAGAATATCCACCACTTGGATATTAATGAACTATTGTATCATTGGTTTAGAAGTAATCTAAATGTGAACCTTCAAAAATTCACCAATTACTTTCACCTTGGACTTATCCAAATGAGTCATAACTCTATTAGATTTAGTGGGAGTCAATCCAAGTTACTCAAAAATACCTTTAGGCATGATGTTAGCAGATGCACCTGAGTCTAATAAATAGTTATGCAAATTCTTACCAAATATTCTTACTATTAGTAATAAAGGTAGGACATCTTCTTTGTTCTTGTGCATATCAACATTAGCATTAGTCTTGGGTGACTTACCATGATTTTTAGATAAAGATACAAATAATAAGTGCCTTTGCTCAATGATTTGAGTCAGCTCATGCAGTGTGATGTTATCTTTAACCCTCTTCATATCCTCAACTATGTTATACCCACCCTTGTAAAAATAACTAGGTCAATCAACATTGTGTTTAGAGGTACTTCCCTTTTGAGGCTTAGGGTTGTTGTCAACTATAGGATCTAGAGGAGTGTCAAAGTTGTTGGGTTGAGTTGAAGTTGTCAAGGGTTGATTTTTCTCCCTATTCCTTAGAGGCTAGGTCTTCTTCAGATACTATTGTAAGGCATACACTTCCTCAGGAGTATCCCTAGGCCGTTTTCTTCTTAGAATGGGAAGTCAAAGGTCTCCATCATTAGGGTTGTATCTATATATTTGGATGACTTGGAAGATAAAAATATACTTGTAGAATTGTCTCTATTAGATCAACTTTTTAGAGTATTAAACTCATCTTGAAACAACTCAAAAGCATTACAAAATTCAAGGTAATCCAACTCACCATGCTTGGAAATATTGTGGACCCTACAATATTTAGTTAATACAACATCAAAAAAATTAATCTCAAGGTTATCACTCTTACTTGATGATTAATTATTGTTATTTTTACCATTATGAAACATGTTATTAGGCCTATTAAACCTTTGATATGAGAAACGTCTATTGTAACTTTCCCCAATATTTCTAACTTGCTTCTATAATTGAAGAAATAGTACTCAACTTTTGAACCATCTTTAAGATAGAGTCATTTTCATTCTTTGGAGCCTCATAATTATGAAATTTAGTGTTATTAGTGCTAATGCTTGGCACTAGATCTCTTTGGTCTTGTGGATGATATCCACTTGCAACATTGTTTAAGAATCCTAGGCATTGGCTAGGATGAGCTTGACGTAAAGATAGTTGATTCAAAATTAGAAGTCTGTTTAGGGTAGGCATATTCTAATTGGATTTGGGTATAAAATTTAGAATGGACAAATTTAGATTAATATTGGGAATATTGTATGCCATTTTCCCTAGGGTTACAACTGCTCATTAATGATTATAACTTCAGCATATGCTAAAGCTAATGTGTTAATGGCCTAAGCAGATATTTTGAGAAACATAAAAGTGATGGGATCCAAGAAATCCTTGTAGATTTCTAAGGCTAAATCCTCATTAGGTCTATAAGGATCTATGGTTTTCCTAAACATTTTATGAAATCTAACATTAAAGGCTCTAATTTTATCACTAGAATCTATTTTCACTATGGCAAATTACTAGTAAAGAATACAAGGACTGATGATTTTACCAAATAGATCAATAAAGATCCTATCAAAATCATACCAACTAGTGATATAATTTTCTATAAGATTGAGGAACCATTCATATGCAATATCTTGTAAAGTAAATGGTAATAGTTTACATATTACATCTTCATGAACTACATTTAACAATTTTAAAGAAACTTTGAAATATTTAATGTGCTCTTCAATTGTGACAACACTATTTGGGTTAAATGATGGCAACTATTTTTTAAGATTATGATGAAGCTCATGTACCACACCTGGCACATTGATTGAAGAACCACCTAGCTAATCCATACCTTGATAAGTATTGAATATAGGAGAACCTTGAATTGGTGAAGTGGTTGAGACTCTAAAAGTCTATGCTTAATTTTGTCTTGCCTAGCTCTCTTATGAACTTATAATGAAATGAGGGGAACTCTTATCTCTGAATGTGACCTAGTCTTTATCCTTGGCAATTCTAGCTTGAGAGTTTTGGACCCTATTTTAAATATGATGTGTAAGTCTCATATTTACAAATAATAATGATTAGACTTTCACATTAAGAATTTTTTTTTATAAATATGTAGAAAGGATGGAAAAGGACATCTATCTTTAACTAAATTAGCTCAAAAATATGTCTAAATACATAAATATGAAAGATATTTACACATTCAAGTTCAGATAAACTCAAATTTGCAAAGGATCTATCAATATTTGAAAAAAATAGATATTACTAACCCCGAACTCATTGGATCCATAGATATCAAGTTATCTTTACCACAACTAAACATCAAACTTCAAAGAACATATATCATTGTCTACATAAGCACAAAGAGTGGTCTAAAACCATAAATATAACTAATATTTACACAAATATGCTAAAAGAAACACAAATATGCAAAGAATATACTAATCTTTGAGAAAAATTCACAAAAAATGAGCAAAGATATTTCAAATTTTCAAATTTTTAATGCCCTCCTTCTAGCGCCAGTGAAATGCATGTCCTATTGATGCATAAATATATATCACAGGTGGTCCAGATTATCAATAAAAAATTCTCATTTTTGAACTCAGAAAGTCCATTGTATGAGTTGCATATTGTGATAATCTTACTATCTTTGGTGTAATATAGGCAAAGTAAATGAATTGTTCCACAAATTTATATTAGTTGATGGTTGGGATCCACTGTGGCCTGAAGTTGATCTTTAAGAAAATGAAAGTAATCTATGCTAATTAGAGACAATTATGATCAGACCTAAGTCTAAAGCTAAACCAAGATGAATATTCACAATGAATCTAATCTAAGGTGAATTGATAAAAAAGAGTAAAAAGAAGGGTAGGGCAGAGAATGGATACATTACTAATCTTTAACACAACATCATGACAAAGTTCAAGTTCTATCTGAATATGAATTTAACCAATATATGACATGAAGTAGCATATTCTCAAATCCTATCACACATTAGGAAAATATTTAAGGATAGTATGAAATAGTGCAAATAAGGACCAAATTTTCTTTAAAGATTCACCCCTACAAGCAAACAACATTAGCACATATGCAAGGAAGGTAAAGAAAACTAAGTAAACCTTAGAAATTTCAACTAATTTATCATAAGCACAAATTAACAACTCTATACTTAAAGATATAGATATATAATTCACAAGAACCATTCACATCTGAGATTTAAATAAGATAATTGAAAGAGAAACCATAATAGCAATTCACACAAGTAAAATGGACAAACTTTGTAAAACTCCTTGCTTTGTATTAATTTGCTCAAAAGTTACAAAATTGTTTTTGGCTCTAAAAAATCTCTCTTTTACAATGGGAAATAACTCTTTATATACACCTTTCATGAGGTATGTCAGTTAGTCATGTCAAAATTTAAGGACAACTATCCTTTTATAATCTTTTGAGAACCCTCTAGACATTCTAAATGACTAACCTTCAAGTAATGTGTTTTACAAGTTGTACATGCCTTTATAAAAGAATATTCTCTTTTCAAAAGTATACAAGATCAATTACAAAAATAATATTCCTATCTTAACTAACTTGGAGACCCTAGTTTTGTCATAGTATTTTACCTTCCCTACAAATCTTCATTCTATAATTTTGTTCATTGATTAGCTAGATATCAATGATATGTCTCATGAACAATTCTTTTTCTTAATCTTCTAGGCCCTTGAGATCCCTATCATCTATTTTCAAAGCTTGTTTGATGCCCCTGACATCTCCTATCTTTTCTTCTGATGATAAAATCAAGCCCATGACCTTTTTTATAAACCCCTATTTTCCCTTGTCCTTCAATCCTTACTTTTTGCATGAATTGAGTAGTTATGTGCTTGATATCATCACAAGTTATTAGACCCAATGGAATAAGTGTGGTAGGCTCTTTGATCAAGCTATCCAATATGTGTAACATTTTCTCTTTTTGTTGTTTGAAGTCCTTAGAAATGTCTTCCATCTACTTGGACCAACTACTTAGGGCCTTGATCTTATCAATTAATATAGACATAGCCATATTAAGGTAGGAAAGGATGATTGTCCTAAATTTATGGATTTTATTTTTAGTCAAGACCTTGATCAAATCCTTCACTTGGTACCTCAAATCCTACCATTGACCAACTTGGCATGTAGCCCTAGTAATTTATTTATTTCTTCCTATGTAGTCTTGACTAAATTTGAATAATTGAACAAATTAGCCATGGTGTCCTCAAATTACATGAATTTATCTTCTTGTATTGACAATATGGATTATTATTTCAAATTCTTGTTCTACTGCAAGATGTCCTTAATCATTGTTTGCAATTGATCTGATTGAGATTGAGCCATTTCAAGAACATTTTCTTCAAATATTGGGTCTTTACCAGGATTTTATCTGACAACTAGAATCAACCCAATAAAAGGTTCCACTTTTTGGAAAGTGAATTCCTCTCCACCAACCATTTTCTTCTTCTAAGTTACCCTCTACAAACTAGTAGTGGTTGGGTCAAATTTTACACCATTTGATTATTTTGTCATCTTTGGAGCTGGGGTCTCCATTTGTGCTCCAGTTGATTCTCCTAGAGTAGCCATTCTTATTTCATCTTCCTATTGTAGGGAAACTATCCATAGAATAACTTATTCATTAATTGGGATATAAATGGCCCTCATCATATCCCATGGATGTTGTACACTTGGTACTTTCTACAATTTTCCATAAATGAACCATTCAAGAATGGTTGGACCTAGAATCAAGTTTTCTTCATTAAAGAGATTAGCTTTACTCAAAGGATGAGTGAAGGTAAGCTTGGGATTCTTGGTTTTAATTGGGATAATGGCCAATTCAAATTTTATTTTATGGGTTTATATAGAAACTAGATCTAGCACTTCCTTCCCCTTCTCTTCCTTTGTTTCTTCCATTTCTCTATCTTCAGACTCATAAGCTAATGATAGCATTTTGAGGGCATCTTAAATGGCCTCACCAAGGTCTAATACCACCATGTGAACCTCTTAAACTAGTGATCCTTATTATTTTTCTTGGGTTAATGATGATTTTATTTCATTAGGCCTCTTCTCCTTTGCCCTTTGCTTAATTTATGCCTCAAGTCTGGACTCTATCTAGAGCTAGGATGGTGGAGTTATAGAAGGTATACCACTCAGTAAATGGTACTTCCTTGGCCCCACTTTCCATTTTTCATCATTCCCTTCTTGTTACCTCTACATTTTAGTCTCTAGATTGATGTCGTGCCTTTTTAATCTAATGGTGACCTCATAGAATGAAGAGTATTGTGTATATATGGGGTTAAAAGGAATAAGTTGGTGATCATAAGGGATATTGATTATTTTAGATTTTATATGCTCCTTGACCCTTCCATGGGGATCCTACTACCTTATCTCATCAATTTGGATATTGAAGGAGGTCCTACGTTTGGAAGTATCCTCACTATTATCCCATTATGAAAAAATAGTCCTACCAATGGTTATGGGGAGGCTATGAAGTAGTCCTTTCCTCTTGGTCTTGCAAAGATAATCTATTTCATTACAAAGTTGATAAAACACCTCCTACTCTACTAGTTTGATGGGTACATGAACAAGCAGTTTGAGGGGAGTGCATTATGTTCCTTCAATCTTAATGATTGTACAATTAGGGTATAACCAAATATCCTTGATGGCTTCAATTGAATTTTTTATCAAGGGGTTGACTCTAGACATTAGATTCCTAGTTATGGCCTCTACTAGGGATGGATAAAAATAATCACATATGAATTGGATGTGATCCTTATACTTGAATATGTGTAATTTTGAATAGTATTGGGAAACTATATATGTCCCATCAGGTGAACATTCTCTAAGGTTGGGGATCTTTGTTATGGCAAGCAAGGCATTGAGGAGGTATGACATTATGAATAATTGGCTCCTAGTATTGTTCTTGACTACAAAAAATTATCTACTTTAATAGGTATTGATAAATTCACCAAGAGGAGGGATGAGTTACTTTTCAATCATAAAGTAGACTAAGGGCACCTAAATTATGTCCACATATGTAGTGGTTAAATTTACACATAATATATTCATCATAGTCATGATCATTCTTATCTTAGGTCTGAATTAACCAATGGGGATGTTGCCATTGAAGTCTAAAAATACTTTATTTCTAGAATATAGCCATAGGGAAAGGACGTTCTTAAAATCATTTTGCTTGGCACAATTGTTGATAGTGGTTGGGTCTACTTAGGGATTAGGCAACTTGTAATAGTTTTCAAATTTTATAGGAGAGATTTAAGAAATTTTATTCAAACTAACCTCATGAATTATAATGCCTTTGTCTATTTTTTCATCTTTAAAAATAGGAGAGGGAATGTCTATACAATGCAATACCTTGGGTTTTGTTGTATCATAATGGATACCTATCATTTGAATGGAAACTATGTTTTAGTAGAACCTCTTTATAGACATGTTATTCTACTCTTCTCTTATGATGGGTTGTTGGTTCTCAATGGTCCAAAATAGGCTTGACCAATTATTGTTCTATGTATTTAGAGTTGTGGCATCTAATTATGTGTCCTAAAAAATCCTCCCTTTTACATCTAAATTTAGATAGAGATCCACATCTTCCCTTGAAACACCTTTTTAGGCTACCATGGCTATGAATTTTCCTAAGTGATTGTTAGGTATTTTAGTTCAATTCTGGATCAAATTATCCTTGCATAAATGACAATACAATCTTCTTTGGCTTGAATATAATGAAAACATGGTTGAATTACAGTTTCCATACTTGCTAGGGATTTCTTGAAGGTTTTTATAGTTCTTTAATGATAGCACTTATTTGAACTTGTGAGAGCTTCATGACTTAGATCCCAATTGGATTACGTATTTATACCTTTGCATTTCTTGGGCCTATAAAATTTTTAACTTGGACTATTATACTTACATGGTTTAATGTGGCATCATCGTAGCATCCTACTCACTAATATTTTAAATATGACCATTTATCACTTTTGGACACATGTTAGTATTTTATTAATTGTAATCCCTTTTAAAATTTTGCCTCACCTCATACCATTAGATCTATTTTCTTGGATGAATGTGCTTCATTGATCTTGATCTACTTAATTGTGCTCCTACTTCATGGACCATTGATCAGAATGTGTAAGCTAATCCATGTACCGTTGATCTTTGAAATATGCTTGAGCTTTAATTTTTGGCATGCGACTATGCCACATGTCATCTCTACATTCATCCTTAGGGATTTTGAATTTTTAACCTTTATCACGCACTATTGGATCTTATTTGGCTTAATCAATACGCTTCATCAGATCTTGATCTAAGGGCTAAAACACTAGTGGCCATTCAATATTCTTTCACTGAGATTATGACACCTATCACCTTCTTGCTTATCTTGAGGCTTTTAATTATCAATATTGATCTCAATCTATCAAATAAACTTGGTTGATCAATCACACTCTATTAGATCATCTTTTGTTGTATGCTATTGGATATTTGGTAAGGTTCTTACGATGACAACACTTATCACCCTCTCATTTAACTTGAAAATCTATTGAAGTCATGAAACAATACACATTGTTAGATCAATATTTCCCAAATAAATGTGTACCATTGATCTTGAGGTCAATGAAACTATTAAGTCAGGCTCGATAATATATAAATAACTTAGGTTAAATATTAGACTAAGGTTCCATTCAGGTTGATAAGCATGGTAAAACCTTAGGATAAATTTTTTAGGCTAAGTTATAACACATAATTAAAGTAACTCTATGAATTATGAGAGATAATTCATAAGGTTTTAGCCAAGGGTTTTTATTATATTCATAAATATAATCAAAACTTTAGGATAAAGCTTTATGACATGTCTAGGATATAATAAAAGGGACCTTGCATTAGTTAGACCATGCTAATAATAGAATAGACCAAGGGGTCATGAGATATAAAGGAAGAATAATATTTTTATACTAAGGTTTGGTCATATTAAAAAACATGACTAATCTTTAGGATACAAATTATGTTAAGTCTATGGCACAGATAATTGTTCCCGTGCAAATTGAATTTAATTCAAATGGAACCTAGGTTAAAACAATAGACTAGGTTTTTAACATGAATTAAAATAGATCTAATTAATATTTTATATACCAAAGGATAATAAAATATCAATTTAACATTGAAGCATAAAACCCTAAGTATGTTCACTCCCAAATGAGATTCCATCGAACCTACAATACAGAAACACAAGCAACAATTTTTAGAAATATTAGAAGGGGTAAAATAATGATCATCTAAAAACATGTCCATTAATCCAAATGAGAGTCATGAACAATGTGAAAACATGCTAATGGTATTCTGATCAAGTTATTTTTTCAATTTAAAGCACAATCCTACAAATTTCAAAACAAAGGTCCCCATTTTTCAAAAATTAAGGTATGTTGACCTTAACCTTCTTATCCTTTTCTCTTGTCTTGTACATTAAAACACCCTAATATACCTATATAAACTCATTTAAAACCTTTCACTGTCATTACATTGTTTGACACTCAACAAAACACTCCTGATACACTAACATATTTTCAAATATTCAAATTAAGGTTTTGAAAGGAAAAGTTCCCTAGGCCAAGAACCTCCAAACTAAGACACCTAATGACCTTTATAAATATTCAATTACCTGTCATTGTATGATAATATACAAAAAAACACTTTCATATGACCAAATTTTACTTAGTTTCTTGATGCCCCTACATCACTTGGCATATAAAAGGATGTTGTAGGACCAATTCCTATTTATTATGATATTTCCCTAGCGTCATAAGTATAAAGAAGGGGCATATAATATACCCCAAACTATACCCAAAACTACATATATGCGAGTCTCTTAGATATGATAAATACACCTAGGTGGTCATATTAGGAATGTGTCTTCCTCCATATAGTTTAAATTTTATTTCTATGGATCGCATATCGATATGCCCCAAACTGCATGTAGATTTCCTAGGACAATAATCTTCCTCATAGAATATTATAGGGGTAATTATCCTAACTAAGGGTTTCATGTATGTAACTTTTGTTATCAAGATTGTGGTAGGTCGCTCAAAACTAATTTACATGTAGTAAAATTAACTCATTATTCCACTATGTACTTTGAATAAAAGGATGCTAAAAAAATTAGGTCATTTCAAATTAGTGAGCTATATGGGGAGATATCACAAAAGGGTTTTATTAAGAAATAAAATTCAAATCAAAGTGTAAAATAACAAGGATAAATGCACATAAAACCAATAAAATTTTTGTTAATTCAATCTTAGAAAAATATCACAAAGGCAAGAAACCTTGGTAAAACCTTTAAAAATAACCTAGAGAAAGAGATATTATAGTGAAACACAATCCCCAAACCCATAGTTTATTGTTATTAAATCACTGTCTCATGGCATGTAATCACATGATTAATAAATAAATAATATTTCATATGAGTAGAGTTAAAAAAAGCCCTTATAGAGTTGGAAATCCCCTAAAATGTAAGTCGTGTAACTTTAACCACATCTTTCAACACCCCAATGAAGTCCTCTAACTACATTACAATATAATAATGGTTTAAATGGACAATAACATACTTCCACCATAAATATCTATTTATCTCATTCTTTTAAAAAAATCCAAAGGAAATCAAAGAGGATGGAAATCATAAATAAAGGAGAATAATAATTTGAAAATAGGCCAAATAGTCTAGTTGGTGTCATGAAATGAAAACATCCCCAAAGGGAATTACCTATTAACCTAATATAACACTCTAAAAATATTTCCCTAATAATTCATTGTTCTATGATTGTGTTGGTTTTTTTCTAGAGACAACTCAACAAACACAAGACATAGTTAATAGGAAAAATGGTACAAATAATCTACATAATCATAAAATATATCAAATAATTATATTATTAGAATTTTGTGTGTAAAATCTCATCCAAAAGGTGAACTTGGATTCTACCAAGTTTGAATACCTACACAACCCAATATATTCCTTGACACTCTTACTATAATACTCTAGGATTATCTTTCTTAATGTATTCCTTATGTGTTTATCATATTTCCTCATATTTGTCATATTCTATATCTCCCTATATGTCTCATTATTTCCTTTTATTCAATATGTATGAGGGGGATGGTATGCATTCTTTTATATAATCTCAAGGAATTCTAATTCATCTAAATAAAAAACAAGCAACCATCTCTAATCAATCTTAGATAGGATTAGTTTTGACATGGCACAAACTAGTAAATATAATCCCCAAACTAATAATAGACTTTATGTAATACTTCATAGACTTTTCCTAATAAATGACCAAATATTTCATAGATTTTAACTAATTTTTATTATAATTTTTATAATAATAGATTTAATATTTTCTAGGCTTTACCTAATATTTCATAGACTTTTCATAATATTAGACCAAAGGTTTCTAAAATATTAATGAAATCACTCTTTTGGAGTCATTAAAAATAAAATATTATTAATTGGGGACCACCATGACCCTAGTGATCTATTTAACATGGCAGTGAAATTTTTACATTACCATAACCATTTATAACAAATATTTACTTTTAAAATATTCCCTAAACGACTTTGAGTATTACCATTGAATATTTACTTTTTACTTGATGGCATTGTCTGGCAGGCATCGTTATTCCTTAGTAAGTGATGATAACTTACAATAGACTCTAATACTAATTAAAATTTATATCAATTTATTTAAAATATTTAAAATAATGAGAATTGAATTTTTGGGTAAAAATTTTGGTGATGACATAACATAATAAACAAGATCCAAAAAACATTAAATAAATCCCCTTAGAAAAATAAAAAGGCATGAAAAAAAAAATTGAAAATCAAGTGAAATTGGAAAAATTAACAAGATCCATGGATCATTGTATAAAACCACATCCTTTAACCAAAAATAAACTAAAAAGGCTCAAAAAATTAATAATAAATATGATCTTAGTTAAGGTTATGACACAAGTTGTCACTACACAATCTACAGTATGAATCTTGGTTTAAAAACTCTTTATTTTATCTTTATTATCAATATGATCAATAATTCCTTACTATGTGGTCATGTTTTATTCTTAAGATCAACATTCCTCATCTATTTCATATTCTTTTTTAATCAAAAAATTCCCTTCAATTTAAGGCAATGTGACTAGCCTTTCTTTTCCATTTAATTTTGGTAGATTGTCATTGTGAATTCCAACTTGTGGTTAACTTAAGTATATATAATTATATAAGGCAATGTGACTAGCCTCCTGTGAATGATAATGAATAAAACTCAAAGCAAATTCTAAACCAAAGAAAAAGGGCTAAAAAGAAGACCAATACCAAGGGGGTAGAAACAAGAAGCAACAAAAAAGATCAGCATACTAAGGCGAAACATGTTGCTTCTAATCTGGTTAAAAATGGAAAAAGAGATGAACAGCATTTTAAGGTTAAACCGGATGTTGGTTCGCCTGACAAACTAGGAAGAAGATCCATTAGGAAAACTAGAGAGCTAGAAAGTAGGTAGAATATTGCTGATGGCAGGCAGGCAACTATTCTAGATTTTACCCCTAAAAGATAGATATTTGATCTTTTTTTGGGACTTTAGGGGGATGATTACAAACTAGTTTCTGATTTTGTCTTTGTATAACCTGTTCTTATAGCTACTTCTTAGTAGGTTTTAGGATTGCTTATCCTGATGCACGGTAATGATTTATCTTTTTTTACTGTTATAGGGTTTCGGGGTCCCTTCAAAACCTGTTTTTACCTTAATCTAAAACTACCAAAATTATTTCCTAACCACCCATGTATTTGAGTCTCTTTAATATCTATTTCTCAATATATTTTCATCATGGTGACCATAGTGTATATGCATTAGATTTAAAGTACAAGTTATTTAAGAAATCAAACAATAAAATCTAATCTAAACTAAAACCTAAACATCAAGATAGAGTATAAAATGAAATAAAGTATTAAAAAATATTACTTATAACTATGAAGTATTCATCTCCTTCTCCATTGTGATCGAAAAGAGATTTTCTCTTGAATGCTAAATGTGGGTGCTCAAATCCTTTCCAAAGCAAAGATAATTGGGTAGCATTTTGGGATGTAAACTTATTTTCATGGCTTTGATTCACTTTGATTCATAATATTAATTTGATATCACTTTTTTATATTGAAGGTGGATGATCCAAAGTGATGGATTCCACATCAATTTATAGGATTATGAGAGATGAGATGAAAGGTTGATGATTATTTGAATTTGTTGAATTATCTAAATATTCAATGGCTAGATTTGAGTCCTCATCCATGAGGATGATGAATAATTCCATGTGATTAGGATAAAATGGATGTGGTTGAGTGACTCACCAAGAATAGATCAAGTTAGTTGGTTGAGTCATCTATGAGCTTGAAATGTTATAATATGACTCATAAGGTAGTTGACAAAGTTGAGGGATTGGTTGGAGGAGTCAACACATAGCTGAAACAAATGTGGAGGATGTTTAGGTGAGGTGTAAAATAAATATTTTTTATTAGTATTTTTGTAAAATGGTGTACATGATTATAATTAATTAATTAAAAATTAATTAATCATTTTGAAAGTGGAGAGAAATGGTGTTAATTTTAATCTAAATTAGGGAAAGTGATAGGGTAGTGTGTCAAAGTAAATTTTGACACTAAATGGTGAAATTTATATGTCTACATTTACCCCTCTTTGAAATGGTGTTGTGAAGTAATATTATTTCAAAGAATAGTAGACAAAGAATAGTGTTGATGATTATAAAGAAACAGTTACCCCAAGTAATTGAAAATGAATGTGATGATTCCCCCTCAAATTTTCATGCAAGACGGTGGGAGTACATTTGAAATTATTTTAAGGGAAGATGAATAGATGGAGGGAGTAATTATATTCAATATTAAAAGTACTAGAATTGATAAAATAGTTGTAAGAATAAAAAATTGTGTAAAAATATTTTCCCCTAGAAGATAATTTCAAGAGAATATATTGGAAAAATAATATTTCCCATTTGTATATTACATGCTTGCATGTTTCTCAGGACTCAAGGGTCACACAAGTGGATTTTGGAGTGATATACCCAATGATGGTGAGTTGCAGGTCATAAAATGAAAAATATAGATTGTCTAATTTGTTGATAAAAGTTTACAATATTGATAGTTGTAAGTATTGATAAATATTTATATCACTTTGATTAATTATTGGTATGAAATTTGGATACATTTGTTTATGAAAGGTGAAAATAATGATTTAGGAGGTAAAATATTTGAGTGGTGGGTTTGAATATATAGGGATAGGGGGAGTGTTTGAAATTCATTTGTGTAAATTCATTTCATTGTGTTGATTTTTTAGATTGGATTATTTAGAATTTACTATGGTTTTGGAGAATAAAATGGATTGTATGCCCATCCACCATCATCATAGTGTTTGGGTGAGGAGATACCAGATGCCAGAGAGGATCGAGAACCCAATAAGTATGATTTCAAGTTTTGTGTTAATGATTTTAGTGTATTTATTTTTCAAGGGAGCGAAAATGATTTCAATGTTGTTACTTTGGTAAATTTGGTAGCAAAAGTGGTGAATTCATCAGAGTGAATGGTGAAATTGTTGGAATGGATGGTGAAAAAGAGAAGGTGATTTCATTTACTTTTATGGTGAAATCATTCATAATAGTGGATACTTTAGTAAAAATAGTGGAAAAATCATCATGGGGAGTAGAAATATTATTAGGGTTGGGGTGGAAAGGGGAATTAATGAATTTATTTATGTTAGTGGTGAATTCATCAGATATTATGGTGAAATCATCATAAGCAGTAGTGAATTCATCTAGGGAGAGAATGGTTTGGATAAGGTAGATAGTGGATGAGTGTATTTAGTGTCTAGGGTAAATGGATGTGTCATAGCTAATTAGGTATGATGAAAGAGGTATATAAGTGTTTTGAAGTATGATTTAAATTGTGAAGTAACTAATTAGGAATAACAATGTGCTAATATGATAATGTGTAGGAGGTATTACCTATTTTGTCCACATGGGAGCAAAGCTCAAGAGCATTGAAATGGATTATCATATTCATAGAGTATGTGTTTTGGGTACTAGAGGCAACAATATTGTCATACATTGCTAAGATGCCATAAATTTGGGTGGATAGGGTGTTATTGACAACACTGGTGGAGAAATGGCATAACAAGACCAATACATTCCAAATTTTGATAGGTGAGATAACTGGTACATTGGAGTATTTATCAAGAATTTCAAGGATACTAATATGAGGGAGATAGTTTTATTTGGGTGAGGATACATAGGCAATTAATTTATATAGGATAGTTCGAGAAAATTTGATCTTGATTGTCAAAGGAGGGGTTGACATAGACTAATACATGGATCTAGAGATAAATGATTTAATTATGGTGCTCATGGTGGTTTTCAATGGAATTATACTACTTGAAAGGAGTGGGAGGATATGCCATATTGGATTATTTTATGTGATTAGAGATATTATGGATATGGGTGAGTGATTTACATGGGGACCCTATGTGTTAGCTCATTTATATAAATATTTTTACAATGTAGTATATGTGGAAGATATATTGGATCTCCAACATTACTAAAGGTATGCCATGGGAGAATATTATGGTAGATCATCTTTTAGGTCACATGAGTGTTAGATTAGGGGATGAGATGATGGCATATGGAAGGCATGTAATCATAGGTGTTCAGAGAACACATTTGGGAAACTTAGACTAGTATAGGAGATTGATTGATGAGCTTGGGGATGAGAAAATCATGTTGAGAATTTAAAAGGGGATAATTTTTCATTAGGCATAGGATGTGATCTATATCAACTATGTTATGCCATGATGTTATACTATAGGTATTCATAAGTATGTGATTGAGAAATATAGGCTGAATATATTTTTACAATAGTTTGATATAAGATAACATATTCAAACTAGATCATATGTGTTTTCTAGGTATGTGAGAGAAATATATCTCAGTGGGGTGAAATTATTGACTTGAGGATAGTAGATCATATATGGACACACTTTTAGATAGTAACATTCAAAAATAAGATGGATGTTGTTAATGTGGGGGTGGTAGATGATTATGAGGATTGGTGGGATACACAACAACCTACTAGATTGATAGAGCCATATTCACCTTTGATAATGTGTAGATATATATTAGTGTCTATCTTGGTGAGGCATCCACAAAGGACTAGACTAGGGGCCAAGATTAGGAAAAGCATGGGGGGAGATAGATAGAGATGATCTATGAGATAGGTAAATGATGAATAAAGAAGACATAGAAAGGCTAAGACATAGACAAAGGATGTGGATATGGGGGGATATATTGGTAGAGAGGAGATTGGAGGTGATGGGATTGTAGATGAGGAGATTGGAGAAGAGACTCCCTTGGTTATTATTTGTAGTGATGGATAAGAAGAGGGAGATAGAGGGGACACAAATATGATACATGCACCAAAGGCACATACAAAGAGAGGGGATAGAGAAAATCCATCAGGACCAATTAGATCAACATACGATGAGGCCTTGATTTCTAGGCTACACAAGGAGATTAAAACTTAGGACATTGAGATAGTGGGCTTGTAAGGAGACAAAGAATACATGGATATATATATATATATATATATATATATATATATACATGTATCATCTAGAGTCTGAGTCACTGCATCATGTGTAAGTATCCCTCCCTCTCTATCATATACCTTAGCCATCATCATATCATTCTCATCCTGTAGGATATCTACCTCAACCTATAATCTAATAATCTTCAGTGATCTCATCTCAATATATATATATATTGAGATGAGATCACTGAAGATTATTAGATTATAGGTTGAGGTAGATATCCTACAGGATGAGAATGATATGATGATGGCTAAGGTATATCATAGAGAGGGAGGGATACTTACACATGATGCAGTGACTCAGACTCTAGATGATACTTGTTTTACATAGAGATATAGGAGAGAGGGATATTACACAAGTTGAGTTGGTAGAGGCTACAGATTTATTAATAGGACTTAAATAACTATCATCCTTGGATAATGTCATGAGGTATATGGATTAGGCTACCTATTATAAGATCCTATATGAGTATCTATTATAGTGAGATCAATGGGCACCTTCCTTTAGAGAGTATTGGATGATGAGGTTGGAATCAAGGAGGTTAGTCCAGCCAGTTGAGTCAGATAAATCTATGGGATAGGGATTGTATCATGGCATGGGCCCTTTGAAGAGTATACCATAGTGTCCTTATCCAAGATCACCAATAGATGCCCCATTTAAGGGATAGGGAGAGACATGACATGATAGATGATATGATAAATTGATGTATACATATTTTTGAGATGTATCATTATATTGATGTATTTTGACACATTTAATATATATGCATGATTATTTTTGCCCTTGGATTTTTGTTGTGGTTTGAAAATGGATATGTTATGAATTTATGGATGTGCTTAATTTTATATTTATGGTAGATTATTAAATGGTTAGATGTGACTTGTATAGGCAAATTTTTCATCTAAATTTAATATGTTTTAGAACATGTTAATCCTTTCAGCATTTATTATGGTATAAAATGGAGTGAAACATTGTGTCTTGTGAATGGTTTGGATAGATACATTTATTTATTTTATTTGTTTGGAATTATAACAATAGTTTTGACATTTAAAAACATAATAAGAGTTTATCAACCTTTATTTGATATAGTGTAAAACAAAAATCACCAATGGTATGAAATAACCATGATGACTATTGTGTTATATGCATAAGGACTAAAAGATTAATTTGTGCAAAAATTAGTGCATCATGATATTGGAGACCATAATCACAGCATTTTAAACACACATATGATTTGACTCAAAAATCAAATAATAAATAAAATAAAATGTTTTTAATAATAAAAACTATTTAATTATGACAAATAAGGAAAAGTAACACAAAAAAAAAAAGAATAGTTCACAAAAAAATACAAGTAAAAGTTTAAGCAAGTAAATGACTAAACACACAAAAGGAAATTAATGACAATGAAAATACACATGGAGGCAAATGACACACAAAATAAATAAATGACTTTGTGGATGTCCTAGGCTAGATTTGAACATTTGGTAATTGAGATTCATGATAATGTTAAATGTCTAACAATGAAGTATTAATAAAATAAAACTATATTTTTATGGATGATGATGGAAGGAAAATTGAAATCATGTTGAAGTGATGCATGATGGAGATGATGGAATGATGGAGGTGGTTATTGAGATAAACTTATAGACCCCATATCTTTAAGTGTTGCCTACATAATATTCCATTGATACAATCTGGTTGGGGATATCAATCTAGATGTAGTTCTTCTAATATTGGAATGGATGAAAAAATGATGATCTAGTGTCAAGTTGTGATGAGGAGATGAGTGATTTCCTTCCCAATAAAATGAGGGAATAAATGATGATGTTGTTGAAGGACAAACTTATGGTATATTTGGATAGATGAAGTGTTATGTGTTTGAATGTATAGATAATAATGTGTTTAGATGTGGATATGTAGGTGGTGATAAGGTTCATATTTAATATATTCCTTAATCATGAGCAAGGACATGTTTATACAAGTACAAGAGGTAGACTCTAAGCTAATATGTCATGGGTGGGTGTTGGAATAAGTGACTAAATGGAAACATACAAGTGAATAAAGATATGGGATGCCCCTAAGTAACTAGTGGGTGTATAGACAATGGATTACACATGGCACCAAAATTTGGTTTTTACCATGGTACTTGCTCAAAGCACTAGTAAACTAGTTTTCACTTTTGGATGGACTATTTTTCTTTCTCTATTTATTTTATTTTTTTCTAAGAATTAGGATATGTAAAAAATCACTAGAATGGATTAGGCATAGAACCATTTGATGTGCATGATTTTAATGTGTTCATCAAGCTCATTTTCATCTTATGTGGCCAATTTGTAATCTCTTAATCCATATTTTTAATGATTATGTATGGAACCAACTAGTTGGGCTCAAATTTCCCTTTCTTCTCTTGATCAATATTGGTGTTTCATTGATTTTATTTGAGAAAATGATCTCCGATTTTTAATTTCATGAATTTAATCCTCTTATTTTATATACAACAAATTTGATTCTGTTAGACTTGTAAATGGTTTATGTCATTAAGGTATTTCTCATCAAGAAGGTTGATCTCGCTTAAGCATGAAATGTGATAGGATTCATCATCAATTAGATTTTACAATGATATGTGTAAGGATAGGATCTCAAATTCAATGGGTAAGAATGACTCAATGTCATAAATAAGGGAGTATGGGTTTTACCTCATGGGTGTGTAGATGATTTTGAAGTATGCCCACAAAGCATGATAATGTTGCATGCACCAATCATGACCAAATGCATTGAAACATATTTTAAGAGTTTTTAGGATATGTTTATTTTTTTCCTCAACTTAGTTTTTACCCTATGGGTATTATGGGATTGACCACTTATGTTTAATATTATAATTATGGAAAATTACCTTGATGTCCTTGCTTTTAAAGGATTTTTCATTATCAAAGATGATAGTAGATGGGATTCTCAAGTGATAGATAACATGGTTTAAGATAAACTTGGAAATTTTATTGTCATTGACATAGGTTATGGGCATGGCTTCAACCCATTTTTAAAAGTATCCAGTAGATGTAATAAAATGTTTGTGTCAATATGAAGAAATAGGACTGATTTTCCCATTGAGTTCTAAGCCCCATGTGAAAAATATCCAAGGTGTAGTGATGGGTTTTAAGGCTTGTGATGGGATATGGATAAGGTCACCATGCTTTTGTCAAGGAACACACTTCTTAATATATGTAGAAGAATCATATTCCATTATAGGCCAATAGTAACCCATACACATGAGTTTCTTAGTAAGGGTTATGACACTAATATGAACACTACAAATTCCCTCATGAATGTCTCTAATGGCTAAGGTGGAATCTTCATGATTTAAACAAGTTAAAAAGATTCCATCATAATTTATTTGATATAGATTGTTACCAAGGATAGTGTATCATGATGTGCATTAGATAAAATTTTTTTTTGGTTATGAGTTAAGTTTGATGGAGTAGTGTTGTTATGGAGGTATTATTAGTTGTAATTATACCAAGGAGAAGTGGGAACAATCATCCTATAAACCATATCATAATTTGGATTATCATAAGCTATTGTCATCAAATATTCCACACGAAACTAGTTGTGCTTAGTTTAAATATCAAGGAACTAATTTTTTCCATTGCATCAACTACTATGTTGTTATCCCTTGACACTTGTTTAAACTGTATATATTTGAAACATAATTTGAGGATATCCACCATCTTTATTGTATGGGAATAATTTTTCATCTTTATCTTAGAATTCATTAGTTACTTGATTTATGATAAGTTTTGAATCACCAAAGATAATAATATTTTGGATACCCCATTATATTACAAGTTTGAGACTATTTATAAGGGATTCATACTCCAATATGTTTTTTGTACAAGGAAACTCAATCTGGAATGCTTTGGGATTACAATCCAAATTAGGTGTAACCAATAAGATACCTACCCTAGAACCATGTTAGTAAAGGATCCATAAAAATATAACTTCCATACAAGATATTCATCGATTGAAATGATTGCCTCATCCATAAAATATATGATCAGAGGTGTGTGATATTCTAGTGGAGCTTTTGTTAATGCATATACTAGTTTTTGTCCCTTGATTTCCTTATGATTTACATATGCAATATAAAACTCACTAAGAAGCATGACTAAATTATCCATTCTATCTGTTATATCTATTTTGGATAAGAGATATTTAAGAGAGTTAATTTTGGTAATAATTTTTGTTTGATTATTGAGCATGTAGTGACAAAGTTTTTGTGAATCGAAAATAACAACAAGACATGATTTTTCCATGGGAGAGTAATTAATCTCCTATGACACCAAAGTTATACATAGGTAATAGAATTTCCTTTCAGATCCATTTTCATCATGTTGAGATAATAATGCCCCCAATACATCCTATGTATTGGATGTATACAAATGTGAAAATTTGCCTATAGTAGGAGGCAAAAGGATAGGTGGATTGGAAAGATATTGTTTAATATTCTCAAATTCCTTGTTACAATCTTCATTCTAAATGAATAGAGTGTCTTTATTAAGAAATAATTTGAATGAATGAAAGATGTCTCTAAGCTATGATATGAACCTTCAGATTGACAAAATTTTACCTTGTAGACTATAGATTTATTTGATATTTTAAAGTGGAGGCATATTCATGATAGTTGGAACTTTGGAAGATAAGCCTCTATGTTATTATTTAAAACTATGAATCCTAATAACTTTCTAGATGTAACCCTGAAGACACACTTATTTGGATTCAATTAGAGCTTATACTCTCTCATTCTTTCAAAAAATTTACAAATCACGTTAGGATGTTATTTTATAGATTTGTATTTATCAAGTATTTCATCAACATAATCTTCCATGATGTCATGAAGCATATCATGTAAGATAATTTAAATTTATCTTTGTTATGTGGATCCATCATTCTTGAGGCTAAAGAGCATTACTTGATATAAAAAATTGCCCCAAGGAATCATAAATGATGTCTTGTGTTGGTCCTTGGGATCTATCTTGATTTGGTTATAACTTGAGAAACCATATATTAAATACAATATCTCATGACCAACAATGGAGTCTACTATCATGCCTATATCTAAAAATGGAAAGTCATCTTTGGGACATGCTTTGTTTATATTCCTAAAGTCTATACATAATTTTATTCTTGATGGTTTATTTGATAATAGTATAAAACTATATATGAATTCTTAGTAATCTAAAAGGCATACGAAGACAACCTATAATTTATTTTTTAGTTATTCCTTCACTAAAAGTGCAACTTTGGGATGCATTTTTTTAAATTTATTATTTATGGGTTTAACATCCAGATGAACCACAAGATGATGCACAAAAAGTGAAGGATCAAGCCCTGATATGTCTACATAAGACCTTGAAAATGTGTCGGGTAATTATTTAAGTAAAAGGGTGAAGATTTATTTCTATACTTCAGTTAATGATGTGGCAATCTTGACTATCTTCAGATTTTACTATGTCCCAATATTAACTTCTATGTTATCTTCTACTAAGAGAGTTGATTCTTTTTGATATTTTATGGGTGGTGGAGGAAGTTTGATTTCTTACTCAAGGTATTCATGATTAGATTGTCTTATTGAGATGATGTTTTATTGATTTGATGATGTGATAAGAATTCCCAAAAATATGCAAAGGCATATAACTAGATAAAATAAAAACTTTCTTGTGATCGCCTATCAAAATATGATCTATTATGATTAAAAATTAAACTATTAATTCACCATTTTGAAAGTGATTAAGCATAGGTGTTGTTTTTTGGTCCCATTGGATTATGTTTGGATATGTTAGTTCAAGTTTTAAGATGATAGTTTCATGGAATAAGTTGGTCATGGATAGATATTCAAATCAGTTATAGATGAAACCCATTTTAGTGTCTAAAGAGCTTGTCCTAGACTCACTAGAATAGTCACTTTGTTAAAGTGTTGTGATCACATTAGGTAGTTTACATCACTATATTACACATGGTGGATTTGGTGATGGGATATTTGTTGTTAAGGAATAAAGTAGGTTGTTTATCAAAATAAATCTAGGATTAATTTAAATCTCTAATGTATTCATAATAAATAAAACCACCTTCAAAAAATGAAGTCTTATCAAAATTTTGAAGCACTTGAGTATCCCTTCGATAATGGGGCATGCCATGATTGTTTGGAGACATGTGGATTTTACCTAAGTAATGAGCATCTTGGATTTAATATTCACCCATGCCTTTGTCAAAAAAAATTAATTAGGATGATGGAGATGGAGTGGTTTTTGAATTGGAAGGTTGATTGGTTGCTTGACTTGAAGATGGAATATATATGGAAGAGGATGTGGACAATGTATTCAACCAACCACCAAAGGGGGATATTTGAAGCAATGTGTCAGGATGAATGTAATTGATAATATTTGATGATTATTAAACATGTAAATATGTGTCTTATATAAAAGGGAGATTTTCTTTTTTTATAATGCCTTTCTAATAATTTTTAGTATTGGAAGGGTTGAGGATCACTGGGTATGGTTATCATTATGACATCATGAGAAAACTTCAAACACTGGTGTGGGGGAAGGGTATAACATTCATAGAGTGAAACCATGGACATCTAAAGAGTAAACTATATGGTAAATATAAGTCAAACACATGAACTAATATCTCCTAAATAACAGGCCCCACCATCAAAAGAATATATACACTTCCCATAGATTCACATTCATTATTGGCATAAGCCTTAATGGTAATAATATTTTATTCTAGTGTTGTTTTAGGATAACCTAAATTTTTGATTGATATTAAAGTAATCAAGTTCAAATTTGAGATATTTTATATAAACACCCTTTTTAATTTATGTCTAAAGATTATGACTTCTATATACAAAGGTAAATTGTGTATAAATCCCATAGAGGAGACATCAAAATGATATAATGTATCTTGATTGTTAGTGTAACAAGTTAAATCTATCACTTGAAAATTTATGGATTGATGTATTGAGGGACACTTGACTCTTGAATTAATTTATACAAGATGTAAATATATACATGGAATGTTTTGAGGAGATCTAAAATGGATATGTCAACTAGTGTTTTCCAAAGGTGGGTTATGATATTTTACTTACTCTTGATGTAGGTGACTCAACACATGGAATGGTAATCTTATTTCACCTTGTTATAATGGTGCAATCTTGGTATTTTACTATGATGATGGGAACATGATGGTTTTTATACTTAAAACAATTGACTGTAAAATCAAAAGGGTGATTAGTTTGATTGACATTACTAGCTTGGGTTTTCTCCTAATTTTATTCACCATCCTTTTACTCATGTTTGGGAAATGTATCTTTATATATACCTAGATTTTGGTTATTAGATGAATTGAATGGTTGATTTTCAATGGCTATGTCCCCATGATCTATGAGATATTGGACATAAGGTTTTAGTCTCATATAATGATTAGTTTAATGTCCCTTAATTTAGTGGTATTCACAATATTCATTGTCACATACCACTTGGGTTTAGGAGAATTTCCTTCAAAGGGTTTGATAAAAAATGAAATGATATGATATGAGAAATAGTATGAAATATAGAGTGGTATGCTGAGCAAAATGAAATATTGTAACAGTAATTTTTGGTAATATTATTTGGGTTATTACCAAAAATAGTGAACAAATTTTTTGGATAGGTCTTCAAAGGTGGAGATTGATCCTTTGGGTAAATGAGAGAACCAGTCTATGGATTGACCCCCTAGATTGCATGGAAAGAGTTTGAACTTGTATTTATTATTATAGGAAACATCACCAGATGCCATAAAGAATTATTTAATATGTTCCATAGGATCACCCTTATATTTTTAATTATCAATTAGGGAGTTCAAAATGTTTTGTAAAAGGTTTTGTCATATTTTTACATCTTATGGATAGGGGCGTATTTCCTCAAACTTTTATTATTTTTGTCTGGAAAAGGTACCATCTTTTAAGCCATGGATATTATCCTTTATGTTTTGCCACTATCGAATGAAGTGTGGTAAGAGTTGATTTTTTTTATGTTGAAGAGGTAAATGTGTTGGATTTTTAACCCATAAATGGGTATGAATTGATGTTAGCTTGTGAACATGATTATCAATTATGGGGTGGATTCTTGATAAATTAATTGGGAAGTTTATTGAAAGGGGGATTTAGATGTCATGATTATGTGAAAGGGTTGGGTTTGTTGGATTCAGATTTGTGAAGATATTTAGATTAGTGGTGTTTGTAAAAATATTTGGATTAGTTTGATTTGTAATTTAATGTGGGTTGGTTTCATTTGTGGGTGGATCGATAAATGCATTATGGTTCAAGTTTGGATTTGGAGAAGTATGTGAACCAAAAGTTTGGTTTTGATGAGTGTTAGGGTTAAAATGTTGATTTTAATTGAATGTTGAATTATTTTTGATTAATGGGATTATATTAGTGGGTGTTTGGTTTTGATTTGATGGATTTAAACCTATAAAATAATCTAGATTGGTAAAACTTGAAAATTGATCTGATATAATTCCTAAAGAAAAAATTTGTTGTTGGTTGATGGGTAAACTTAATAAGTATTCAAATTTGTATTTGGATATGATTGATTATTGATAGGTGAATTAGAATGATTATTCAACTTTAGATTTAGAATTGGATTTATAAGATTGATTGGCAAACTATGGAATTTTAGACTTTGATGTGTTTGATTGGTTGGGAAACTTGAATAGGCATTCAATTTTGGATTTGATTAATTGATGTTTTGGTAAATTTGAATAAGCATTAAAGTTTTGATTTCACTGACTGATGAATAGTAAACTTGAATAAACATTCAAGTTTGGATTTGATTGATTGACTATTGGTAAACTTTAATAAGCATTCAAGTTTGGATTTGATTGATTAACAATTGGTGAGGTTGAAAGGACATTAAATCTCTAAATTGAATTGGTTTGAGTGTTAATACATGAGATGTAATGATAATTTAAGCTCATATTTGGATTGATTAATGAGGGTTAATTTGGGTTCACTCAAACATAGATTTTTAGTTAGAACATTTATCGACCAAAGGATTTTTTTGTCTTATTAGCTTGGAGGTTTGTAATCTCTTAGTATATTTGATGGGTATGGGCCTCCAAATAAAACCCATGGCTTGCTTTGGATGATTAATCATTGAGGATAGTTTTTCCTTTATCTTGGGAGACTTGGGGATTGGAATTGGATGAACCAATTACAACCTTGCTAACTTCTAAAGAATCTTGTGATGTAGATTGATCTTAGATGAGTGATAAATAATATCTTATATCAAGTAAGTGGTGTAGGTTTTGAACATCAAAATATGGTGGAAGTTTTCCCTTAGATTAAACTCTTAGATTAAAAATTCATTCTTATTGGATATGATGTATTGATTGAATGGGAAAGGAGGTAAGATGATGCCATGGATTCCTTCATTTTGATAAGGTCCTTCTTCTTATTTTTTGTCATGTACTTTGTGTATTTTGACATGGTGTCCTTGATTTTATTAACTACCAATGTGAAAGGGGTCATTGTCGAAAGGTTCATCCCTCAACCTAGGATTATTTAACATTGACATGTGCCTTGTGATAGGAGACATTTCTAGGATAAATACTTTGACTTATAAAAAGGTAAAAAGATATATTTCTTGACTCTAAGATAGCGAAAGGCCAAAATGACAAAAAGTAAATTGATTGATAACAAGGTACTTTGAGTTTTGACTTTAGGAATAATTTTTTTAATTTTTTAAGATTTTGATTGTGAATTAATTTCTTAGTTTAAATACTCAAAATATTTCTAGTTTTAATCAAACGATTTCAGCACGTGGTTTTCATAAGGAAGAAAATAAACAAGTCCTACTCTAAACACACATTCATTCCACAAAATGGATTAAAACTAGGCTAAGGGACTTGAATAACTCATAAGATTTTTGTGTCATTTTCTTGTCCATTACATTAAATTTAGCCTAATATTTCATCGTGCTAACCATGAAGGATCATACTTTTCCCATGGCCTACTAAGTCTAGTTTTAAAGTGCATATAAAGTAGCTTCTTAGAGCTAATCATTAACCGATGCACCACAAGTTAGATAGCAAAAATGGATTTCTTAGGCTTAAGGTTTAAACACTATTATCTAAGGGAATATTTTATATACCTTTTAATACATTGATGCCCAAAACCATGGAAGAATTTGATTTAATGGATGCACACAAATGGATCTAATCCAAAAGTTCCCAGCACAACCATAATGTTTTAGTGTGTTGACATCAAAAAATTTAAATTAGATCCATGATGTCTAAGGTTTGAGTATTGGAGGATGAAACCCCATCACTTCACTATATGTTTAAAGCATAACATTACTTACCCAAGAATGACAACTTTAACTTAATTTGTGTACATCACTAGTACATGGGGTTATCCTACCATGTGGTGGTGGAATCCACAGTCGATAGATCTCCTAATAAAATCAAAATAAAGAAGACTTACACATACCTCTAATTTTTAGGTATTGCCACCAATGTGATGTCAAAAGAAGAATATAGGCACAAGTGGGTCTTAGGTAACAAAATTTTTACAAATGTTGTTTTTGATTTTTTGAGTATCATCACCAATGTAATGCCATAAAAAAGATAATACACAAAAAGAGCCACACAAACATATGCTCAAAAAATAAAGTTAATTAACTCCAAAAATTTTAATGTGATCTATGTTAAAACTGAAAATGAGAATACTAAAATAAAAAATTGTAGAAAACTTGAAATAAATATAAATGGTTAGCTTACAAACATAATATGAAGTAAAAAATCTAAAAACAAAAGTAAAACTTGATTTGGCTAGCTTTGTCTCGAACTAATGGCCTGAAACAAAATCCTTAAAAGTCTTTGTATGGCTAAAGGAATTTTGGAAACCTAAAAAAGTTAGCTAAAAAAGTGATAAAAATGAAAATGACAAAAATATCAACATTCTATAATGATTTTGTGTAAGACCAAATAGTGAATTTGTTTGTAGTTAGAAAACCCAAAAAATAAAGCTAAAATGAAAAATAACAGTTAACAGAATGATTTCACTATTACTTACGATGAATTCAATACTATCTATGGTGATTTCACCAAAGTTAAGAATGATTTCACTGAAGTTTTGCACTTTTTTTCTAAATTTATCCATAATTTTTATAAAGTTTTAAACTATTTTGCTATAGATAAAAGGTTCTCATTGTTCACCTAGAAAGCTAAAAAAAAAGGACAAAAGTAGAAAAGACTAAAACAAAATATTGATAATAGATTAAAAAAATAGATAGAGAGACCTATAAAATTTTGAGAAAAGGTGAAAAGATACCTAAAGAGTACCCATAAATGATTTCACTACTACATGTGATGAATTCATTGAATTTAGCTACAATATCTTTATTATTTATAAAAAAGGTTAAACCAAAAATTGATACTATAGAATGGAAGAGAATAAAGAAAAATAAATGTTATAAAGTGTAAAATTGTAAAAAGACAAAAAATAGACTCTTAAATGAATTCAATGTTTGTTGCAATGATTTTGTTGAAGTTATCTATGAATATTTTGTTACACAGGCTACATATAATAAACTCAAAAAGTCAAACAACAGACCTACAACTGAAAAAACTAATAAGTCTGGTTCAGATCTTCATAAAATAAATGTAAAAATTTAATGAATCTGAATGTAAAATAAAATAAGAAATTTATTCACACTATAAAATAATTCCTACCTATTCTATTAAATTATTCACTCAGGTGTTTATAAATATATAGGAATGTTTTTCTTATAAATAGGGTGAACCATATCACCACAAGTATCTCCCATAATATCTCCACACACGCTATTCTTACTCACAAACCTATAGTCATAATATTATTGTAACATACAATAATATTTTTAACCAAATAATATATTCTAACAACTAATCTATATTTATAATTTGTTGTAACAATATTACGACAACCAAATATATTCTACCCAAATAATATAACAATGAATTATTACTTTCATAATTATTCACACAAATTAATGTGAGGACTAAAAATTTCCTAACAAAAACACACTTCCAAAATTAAGATTATCTATATGGCTATAAAAAAAAACAATTAAAAACAACTAAACTATGATCCTAAATACACCTATTATGTCTATGATTTTCAAGATGAGGTAATGGTCCCACTAGGTGTGCCAAAATGTCTAAGTGTTACATTTAGAGTGAAAGCTATCTAAAAAATCAAAATATAAAATATAATCTAAAATAAAACCTAAACTTCAAGATAGATCAACAAATGAAAGAAAGAAATAAATAAACAATACTTACAACCATGAAGTATTCATCACCTTCCCCATTGTGATCAAATTGGTATTTTCTCTTGAATGTTAAATATGGGTGCTCAACTTCTTTCCAAATTAAAGAGAAATGGGCAATGTTTTAAGGTGAAAAATAATTTTGATGGCTTTTATTTATTTTAATTCACAATGTCAATTTGTTATCACTTTGTTTGCTTAAAGGTGGATGATTGAAAGTGATGGATTATACATCAATTGATAGGCTTACAAGAGTAATGGTTGAGGATAATTGTAATTTGTTGAATTTTATAAAAATTCCTTAGCTATATTTTAGTCCTCATCTATGAGGATGATGAATAATTCCATGTGTTGAGGAAAAAGGGGATGTGATTGAGTGACTCACCAAGAATGGATCAATTTAGTTGGTGAAATCATCCAGGAGGTTGAAATGTTCTAAGATGACTCATAAGGTGGTTGGCTAAGTTGAGGGATTGGGTGGATGAATCAACACATAGGTGAGACAAATGTAGAGGATATCTAGATGAGGTGTGAAATCTATATTTTGAATTTGTATTTGAGGAAAATGGTGTGTATGATTATAATTAATCAATTATTTTGAAGTGGAGGGAAATGATGTTAATTTGACTCTAAAATGGGGAAGGTGACGGGTTAGTGTGTCAAATTGAATTTTGACACTAAGTGGTTAAATTTAGGTGTCTACACATAGTTCACTTCCCTTTATTATTTTATTTTTTATTATTTCCATTTTCCATGTCTTATTCACATATGAACAATTTAACATTATTTTTACCCATACTTATAAACATGAAGTGTTCACTTTAATTTAAGTGTCAATTATGTAATGTGGTACCAATTGATCATGGAGTGTTGGATTTTGATGAAATTTATACCATGGTTAATATATTACCTTCACTCTATTGTGTTGACTCAAATAACACCATGATATAAAATAGAGAAACCCTTACCAACTTAACTCATCATTGTTATAATATTTCCACCTATATTACCATCATTTTCATCTACACACAGACCATACACATCACATTACCTCTATGGTATGATGAGTGTGAATCTAAAATATTAATAACAAATTAAATTGATAAATAAAAATATATTCCATCATGAAATAATCATTTAAAATATATTTCAAATGTCACATCATCATTTTATGTTAATTAAAAATCTAATATCACATAAATAAATAAAGTGTACACATGCATGATCTTTAAATCCCAAGCATATTCTGAGGATCAATGACATGAATTTGATTAGGAAGGACTAATCCAATGATGTGTATTGAGTTAAGACTTCAATGAAGCCCTAGGATAAGTGAGAAGGTGACAAGTGTCACACTCATAGCCAAAGAATAATGAGAAGACAATGGTATTAAACCCCAGGAATCAAAGTCCAATGGTTCATGTTTGATCATATGAAGATGATCAGATTATGCCTAGTAAATATTGAAAAATCAAGGACAAATATGTAGATTACACATGACATACTTTTATGCCATGAATTTAAGCTCAAGCATCTCTCAAAGATCGATGGTATGCATTCATACGTACATATTTTGATCGATGGTCCATAGAGTGAGATACATAATTAATAATATCAAGATCAATGAAGCATGATTATCTTATACAATCGAGATCAATGGTGCATAACAAGCATGAAAAAGTCAAAGTGAATTTAGAAGTGACAAGTATCACAACTATGGGGAATGAAGCAAGCAACCAATGACATTTAAGGTCTCAAATCAAGATCAATGATATATGTTGATCCATACAAATAAATCCAATGGTGTGAGATCAATATGGAATTTTCAAAATACAATGATCTTTTTTTAAATATTAGTGAGCAAATTACCATGAAAATGCCATAGGATGTCAGAACGGAGCCACATAAGCTAGACTAGTCAGTTTAAGATATTATGGGGACCTGAGAAATGTAAAAGTATAAATTTAAAGATCCAAACAAAATCTAAGTCACAAAAATTATATAATTTTAAATATATGCTACCATTAAAACAGTATAAGGAACCTTCAAAAAATCCTAGCACTTTTGGAAAGCCCTAGTTTGACCCTGTGATCATAATAATCAAGCTAATAAAATTGGATTATCAGTTGAGTAAATATAATTTGATCTTGAATTGAATTATAGACCATTAGTAAGTGATTTAGAGATACTTATAGTCATGATAGCCTATAAAAGTGTCTCCAAATAAGATGTATAGCTCTATCTAACCTCATACGCATAAGGATGAGTTTTCAAGGATATGCAATTTGATGCCACAACTTTAAATACTAGGGACAATAATTGGTCAAGCTTATTCTAGACCATTGAGAAACAACAACCCATCATGAGAGAAGAAGAGAAGAACATGTCAGTAAAGAGGATCTATTACAACATATAGGCCAATCAAATGATGGGTCTCCATTATGCCACAACAAAAATTGAGGGATTACATTATATATACATTCTCTCTCATATTTTTTGAGATGCTAAAATTTATAAAGGCATGTTAGTCAATGAGCATACTCATATGAATATAGCTTATATTTCTACCATAACATTTGATAACTATTAGAATCTGCCTAAACCCCAAATAGACCAAACCATAATAAATAATTACCATAAGGAAAATGATTTGAAGACCATCATTGCCCCATGGTTATATTCTAGAAATAAGGTATTTATATATTTCAATGGCAACATTCCTATTAGTCAGTTTAGTCTTGGGATAAGAATGATCATGACTTTGATGAATATGATATGTGTAAATCCAACCACCACATATGTAGATAAGATTTGGGTTCCCTTAGTCTATTTTATGGTTGAGAAATAACTCACCCCTCCCCTTGGTGAAGTGGTCAGCACTTTTTTGGGTAGGTAGATCTTTGTAGTTTAGAAGAAAACTAGGAACTAGTTCTATATGATGTCTTACCTCTTATATACTTTGATGGCTACCACAAAAATCCCCAACATAAGAGAATGGTCACCTAATGGGACACATATAGTCTCCCAATACTATTCAAAATTACACATATTCAAATACAAAGACCACATCCAATTCATATGTGACTATGTTTATCCAACCATAAATGAGGTCATAACTGGGAATTCAATGCCAAGAGTTATCCCCTTAACCAAAAAATCAATTGAGGCCATGGGATACATTTGATTGTATCCATATTGCATAATCATTAGGATTGAAGGAATGCAATGCACTCCCCTTAGATTACCAGTCCATGTGCTAAGAAAGTTAGTCAAACAAGAGGTGGTATACTAATTGTGTAATGGAATAGATGGTCTGTGCAAAACCAAGAGGAATGGGTTGCTTCATATCTTCCCCTTAACCATTGGAAATACTATTTTTTCACAATGTGACAATATTGAGGCTAATTCCAAACATAGGACCTATTTCAATCTTCAAGTGGATGATCTAAGGTAGTGAGATCCACATGGAAAGGTTAAAAAACACTTAAAGGCCAAGGGAATCAATGTACCATATGATCATCAAGCTAGTGCTTTTGACCCCATATATAGAAAGGAATCTTCTTTCTCCAAGGTCACCTTCAAGTTAAAAATGCACAACATCAACCTAGAGTCTAGAATGTAGTTCTATTTGATAACTAGTGTACCTTCTATACCTCCACTACTCTAGTTCTAGATAGGATCCAAACCTAAGGCACAACTTGAGAAAAGGCTCAAGGAGAGAAGGCCTAATTAAATTACACATCCTCAACTCAAGCAAAGGAGCAAGGATCACTACTGGAGGAAATCCATGTGGTAGAACTAGACCCTGGTGAAATAATTGAAGATGCTCTAAAATTAATATCATTAGCCTATGAGTTTGAGGATGAAGAAGTGGAGATAACCAAAGAGTAAAAGGGGAAGGAAGTATTGTACATAGTTCCTATAGACCCCCCTAAAATAAAATTTTAATTGGCCATTATCCTAGTGAAAGATAGGAAGCCCAAGGTGACCTTCACTCATCCTTTGAGTGAAGTTAATCTCTTCACTTGAGGAAAACTTGATTTAAGGACCAACCATTCTTAAATGGTTCATTTATGTAAAAAGTCAAAAGTTACCTACCATGCACCATCCTTGGGAATTGATGCAATCAATCAATATTATAGTGCATGAGAAGGCCAAACCATGGATAGTTACATTTAAGGAGGAAGAGAAAAGAATGATTGATTTAGGAGAATCAAGTGGAGTAAAAATAGAGACCCTAACTCCCAAAGTGACAAAATCTTTAGGTGGTGTCAATTTTGACCCAACCACTTCAATTTTGCAAAGGGTGACTGAGAAAAAAGAGATGACTGGTGGAGAGGGAGAGGGAATCACTTTCCAAAAAGTGGAACCTTTTGTTAGATTGACACTAGTTGGAGGATAGAAACCTAGTGAAGATCCAATATTTGAAGAAAATATCCTTCAAGTGGTTCAGGCCTAGTCAAATCAATTACAAATAATGATCAAAGGAATCCATTGTAAAAATGAGAACTTGAAAGAATAATCCATATTGTCAATTCAAAAATATAGGTTTAGGCAATTTGAAGACACCATGGCTGACTTATTCAATTCTTTAAATTGAGTCAAAACCAAGCAGGATGTAATAAATAGATAAATCACTAAGGCTAAAGGTTAAGTTGGCCAATAATAGGCTTTGAAATACTAAGTAAAGGATTTAATCAAGATCTCAACTAAAAATCAAATCTCTAAATTCATGACAATTGGCCTAGCCCACCTGAATATGGTTATGGCCATATTAATTAATAAAATCAAAGCCCTGAGTAGCTAGTCCAAGTAGATGGAGGAAATTTCCAAAGACCTCAAGAAAAAATAAGATAAAATGTTTCACATTTTAGATAGCTTGATCAAGGAGCCTACCACACTTAGTCTCTTAGGCCTAATAATTAGTGAGGAGTTCAAGCATAGAAATACTCAATTCATGTAAGAAGTAAAAAACTAAGGACAAGGGAAAATAGGGGTTGATAATAAGGTCATGGGATTGCTTTTGTCATCAAAGGAGAATAGGAGAAATGCTAGAGGCATCAAGAAAGATTTAGAAAGGGATGAAAGGGATCTCAAGGGCCTGTAAGATCAATAAAAAAGGTTGTTCATGAGACCTATCATTGATCTCTAGCTTATCAATGAGCAACATTATAGAATGAAGATCCTGCAGGGAAGACAAAAGATTATGATAAAACAAAGGCCCCAAAGTTAGTTAAGATAGGAATATTATTTTATAATTAAGCTTGTATACTTTTGAAAAGGAATATTATTTTGTAATGGCATGTGCAACTTGTAAAATCACATTGCTTATAGGTCAGTCCATTAAGGAAAGTCTAGTGTATTATAGAATATTTATGGAAATGATAGTTGTCCTAACATTTATACTTTTGAAATTGAATATAATTGACTGACATGCTTCTTTGCATCCTATTAAAGGAGAATTTTAATTTTTAAAAAGGGTGGGGGGGAGAGTTTTTTGAGACAAGAGCTAATTTTAACTTTTGAGCAATTAATATAAGCAAGGAATCAACAAAGATTGTCCAAATTTGCTTGTAGTCTTTTATCCTAGCTTCTCTCTCACTTATTTGTTTTTATTTCTAGATTTGAATGGTTGTTATGAATTCATAATGTGTATATTTGAATGAAGAGTTGTTAACTTGTGTTAATGCTAGGTTAATTATAAATTTTAAGTTCATTACATTTAATTACTCTTATTGCATTTGGGATAATGGTGTCTTCTTGTAAGAGTAAATATTTAAAGTGAACTTGATTATTATTTGCATTATTTCACACCATCCTTAGATGTTTTCCTAATGTCTAATAGGATTTGAGATTATGCTAATTCATGTCATACATTGGTTAAGTGCATGCCTGGATGATATTTGAACTTTGTCATGATATTTGGAATGAAGATCAATATCTCTTCTCTACCTTACCTTTCCTTTTGCTCTTTTTTAACTAGATCACTCTACCTTGAATTTCATTTTAAATATCCATCTTATATTAGTTCTTGATCATAATTCACCATTCTCAGCCTAGCATACTTTATATTTTGCATAGACTATCTTTTGGCCACAATGGCTCCCAACCACCAAACATTATAAATATTGTGAAATAGTCCACTTGTTTTGCCTCTATTTTATCAACAAATAATAGGATTATCACAACCTACAGATCATGTATTGAATTCTTAGAATTCTAAAATGAGAAATGCTCATGAACACTTTGGGCACTTGTGATACATATTCAATCATCAACAGTTGGATCTTTCACTAGTTCTAGAAGGAGGGCCCATTAGATCTTTGTATATTTGAAGTATCTTTGCTCATTTTTTGTGAATTATGTTCAAATATTGGTG
Organism: Torreya grandis; assembly: GCA_037957365.1. Taxonomy (NCBI): domain Eukaryota; kingdom Viridiplantae; phylum Streptophyta; class Pinopsida; order Cupressales; family Taxaceae; genus Torreya; species Torreya grandis. The sequence continues at coordinate 242,311 of JARHVA010008738.1, forward strand.
TAACCTTTCCAAAATTATGTCAATATTTGTTAAATTATTGAAATATCATTGATCTTTATGGTCTTTGACCCATATTTGTGCTTCCTTTAAACAAAGATTGATGTTATTTGAAGGTATATGCTTAATTATGGTAAATTTGGCTTAATCTTTGTCAACTCAATAGATTTGAGGTTAGTAATAGTTTTTATTATCAAATATTGATAGATAATTTACTAATTTGAGTTTATTTGAGCTTAAACATGTAAATATAAATCATACTTATGTATTTGGATACATCTTTGAGATAACTTAGTTAAAGATTATTGTCCTTTATCATCCCTTACATAAATATTTGAAATATTTGCTTAATGTACAAGTTTGATCATTGTTCCCTACAATGATAAGATTGAAGCATCATATTTAAAATAGGATTCAAATCCCATAAGATGTAATTTCCAAGAATCAGTATAAGGTCATGTTTAGAGACTAGGAACCTCTACTTTCATTAAAAGTTCCTAGGAGAACTAGGTAGGACAAAGGTAAGTGCATAATTTCAAAGTCTTTTCCAACTTCACCAATCTAGAGTGATCCTATGTTTGATCCCTATCAAGGTATGGATTGGCTAGGTGGTTCTTTGATTAATGTGCCAAGTGTAGTACATGACCTTCCTTGTAATCCTAAAAAGTATTTTCCAACATTTATTCTTAGTGGTATTATAACTATTGAAGAACACATTAAGAGTTTCAAAGTTGCATTAAGATTGTTTCATGTAGACTATTTTATGTTACTTTTAAATATGTTGCATATTAATGGTTTCTAAACCCCCCTAAAAATTACATTACTAGTTGGGTTGATTGTAACAATGTCTTCATTGACCATTTTGGTAAAATCATTAGTCCTTATCTCCTATACCAACAATTCACCATAGTGAAAAGGGATGAAAATGATCCCATAAGAGCCATCAATGATAGGTTATATAAAATGTTTAGTAGAACCATAGCTCCTTATAGACCTAATGAGGCTTTAGCCTTGGAAATGTATAAGGATACCTTGGATCCTATGACTTCTATGTTTATAAAGAGAGTTATTGGACCCATGAACACATTAGCTTTATCTTATGCCAAAGTTGTGATCATTAATGACCAGATGCAACCCCAAGGACCATTGACATAATCCATTCCTAATGCCAATCCACATATACCCATTATGAATTTTATCCCTAATTCTAACCAAAATGTGCCTACCTTGAACCAACATACTGTCTTGAACCAAATACCTTTGAGACATGTTCATCTTACTGAAAACCTAGGATTTATAAGCAATGCTTCTAGTGGATCTCATCCTTAGGATTAGAAAGCTTCAATGCCTACAGCTAGTGCTAATACTTAAGTTAATAATTTTGAGACCCCAAATAATGAGAGTGATTATCCTCAAGATGGTTTAAAATCTTAGCACTGACTTCCTTCAGTTGTAAAATCAAGTAAGAAATATTGGAGAGAACTTTGGTAGGAATTTCTCTTTTCAAAGGTTTAATAGGCCCACTAACAGACTTTATAATGATAGTTAATATAACAACAAGAATAATGAGCCATCTACTATCAAGAATGTGCCTAATATAAATCTTACTAATGTTGATTTACTTGAACATTGCAGAGTTCACTGCACTTCTAAGCATGGGGAAATTGATTGTGTTGAGTTTTTTATTGATTTTGAAAACTTCTAAGAATAATTAGATATTTTTGAATTTATACCTAATAAAGATTGTTATGTAGGTACATTTGGTTCCTCAAGTTCATCTAGATCTATTGATTCAACTCTCATAGTAGATACATTTGATTTCCCTTTCTAAGAAGACAATGAGGTTGAGGATATTTCTGAAGAGATTCATGTTTTTCAAAAAAAATTGAAGACTTATCCTATAAGAAATAGGGAGCATAAGAAACCATTAACCACTTCAACTCCTCCAAGTAACTTTGAGACTCCCCTAATACTACCTAAAATAACAATCCAGAGCCTCTTAAGGGAAGTACTTTGAAACCCAATATTAATACATCTAATTCTTCAAATAGGACTAAGTATAACATAGTGGAAGACATGAAAAAGATCAAATCTAACATTACCTTGCATGAGCTGACCCAAATTACTAAACAAAAGGATCTATTGTTAGAATCTTTGTCTAAAAAACTTGGTAAGCCTAAGAAGTCTTCACTTTTTAATGTTGTAATACACAAAATTAAGGCAGATGTTCCTCCTTTCCTAATTACAGTCAGGATCTTTGGTAAGAATCTACATAATTATTTGTTATATTCTAGTACATCTAAAAATATAATGCCTAAGGGTATTTATGAATAATTAGGTTTGACTCTCATTAAATCAGATAGATTTGTAACTCAATTAGATAAATCAAGAGTCAAAGTGATTGGTGAATTATTGAATGTTGACATGCAGATTCCCTTAGAGCCAAATATCTAATAGTTCATTGATATCCAAGTGGTGGACATCCATGATGTTTATGGGATGCTATTGAGTAGAGACTAGACTAGGAACATGAATGGTTATATTTCAATAGATTATTCACATATTTGGTTGCCTTAGAATGGAGTCCCCAACCAAATTAGGACAGAAAGGGAGCCTAAAATGAATGATATGATCATTGAGTACAATGCAATATATGAGAGGGTCAACATGATTAACCTAGATCTTGGCATTTACACTCTTGACACCGCAAAGGTATGTAACTCTAAATAAATTCATGCTTTTTCTAGATTACAAAAACTTTATTTTGATGGTGCTAGATGAAAATTAGGATCTAGAGTAGAGGTGGTGTTAATAAATCCTATGGGAAAATAATACACTACCTCCTACAAACTTTAGTTCTCATGCACCAATAATTTGGTTGGGTATGAAGCAATTATTCTTGGATTATAAATTTCAATCAAGTATGAGGCTAAAGAAATATTAGTTTTTGGTGATTTTGAACTAGTGGTCAATTAGATCAAGAGTAAATATCAATGTAAATTGTCATATCTGAAGAAGTATAAATTTAGAGTGTGGGATGTAATTGAATGTTTTGATGCTTTCAACATTGTGTCAATCCATAGGGAAGAAAATAAGGCTATTGATGAACTTGCTTTAGTTACAACCAAACTTATGCCCAATCAAAGTTCCAAATTATAAAAATTATAATTAAATTAATCCCATGTCCATTAATGCCAGATAACGTTAACCACTTGTAGGTATTCAGTGATGATCAACAGATCATAGACTTCATGACTAGTTCAAGAATGTTTGAAGGTCACATTATTGATGAAGTTAGTCTCCTTAATGGTGAGAACATTGAAATAAAACTTGATGACAAGGCCATTCATTTGAATTAAAATAATATTCCTATTGACCATTTTGGTCCTACATGCCAAAATTGGTCCCCCCACTTTTTCCCTTGCTATTTTGAGCCAGTCCAAAATTTGATTTTTTTCACAAGTCTTGATTTCTATGGACTCTACAGGAATTTCTATGGACTCTGTAGGCCCATTTCTATAGACTCTGTAGGCATGTTTTCTATGGACTCTGCAAGCCCATTTCTATGAAATCTATAGGCATGATTTCTATGAACTCTATAAGGGAGTTTTTTATGGACTCTGCAGGAAAAGATGAGTTCCCGACACTTAGGCACAAAATGGACCATTTCAAGTGCCCTTGCAGAGGGCAATTCAGGACTCAAGTGCCCTTGTGGAGGGTAGGGAACATTTGCAAAGAGGCCTTAGAGAAAAGCCCAAAAGGTAGGTTTCTTTCAAAAATTTGTTTAAGGCAAAGGAAGTACCCTTTGGAAGGGTTATTTCCAATTTTCCCCAAGGGCACTTTTCGAAGGCAGTCAAGGCAAAAGAAAACATAATAATTTATTTAGACATTTTGTCCAAAGGAATTCCTTCAGACAAAAAGTCTAAAGAAATTTGGGAAAGAGCCGCTAGTAAAAAACTCGAAGAAACTCTTCAAAGGAAAAGAACGACCAAGATAATTCTTACAGGCTTTTTATCCACGAGAAAATAGTTGAAGAGAAAAGGCCATTGAAGGATCTTGAGGGGCAAGTGCCCTTGCAGGGCACTCTCAGCTACTGAAAGAAGGGCACTTCTCCAAAGATGAAGGGACACCTTCCCTTCAAGAGGGTCTGGGAAGAAAATCCTGAAGGTAAGGGAGTGACAAAAGGCTGAATCAAGAGAAAAGACCAAAGGAAATACCAAGGATGGTGAAGTCTCTAAAGCCATCAATTTTAGGGAAATAGAATAGCCATTGATTTTCAAATGGTGATAGGCCCACGAACGTTAATTTTACAACAGAGAAATAGCCATTTAATCTTTGAATTCTTGAGCACCAACCAGAAAATAGCCTAGAGAACAAAGAGACAAAGAGATAGAAGCTAGCAAAAGAAAAAATCAAGAAGATGACACTAGAAAAGGACAAAAGTTGAGAATGAACTCAGTGACCTACTAATAAAAGAGCCCAAAGAACCAAAAGAGACAAGGCAAAGAAAAGACAAAAGAGCCAAGTGTAGAAATAGACAAATCAGTCCAAGTGGCAAAGGGAGGCATCGACTCAAGGAGTTATTTTGGTAGTTGGAATAGTGCTTGCTAAGTGGTCATCAAGAGATGCAAACAGTGAACATCGTGAACCATTTTTCTCCATTTTACATTTATGAGTAGACAAACCACGTGGGTGCCTTCAAGGAGTAGTCTTGGTTATGGATAAATGGCGTGGCCTATATTTTTAAATGCCTAAAGTTAGAATTAGAGCTGGCACAACATTTATATTTCAGCGGCTTCCTCTTCCCAATGCCCTCGGGATGCACATGGGCCACATGTCAAAGGGTGCTAAAAGTATTTTTTAAAAGAGGCACCTTTTGTTTCCCTCTTCTCTATATATATTGTAACTTCTCATTTTAAAGATCTATCTTTCACATTGTAAGGTGAAGCCCTAGCAATTTTCACTTGGAATCAATAAAAATGCATTTTTGCCTCTATTCTGGTTAGATATCTCTGAGTGTGTCTGAGTGTTAGTCTTGTGTTCAGTCATTACTTCTTAATGCCTTCATAGGGTTGACACCAATGCATCTGGTATCTATAAGGTGCCATTCCTACAGGTGACAAGAAGATTTGTACCTAGATCATAGAGGCAGAAGGAGGTTACTAGACAGTGTGCTTTTCCTACAGTGCCTATAGTAAGTCCCTTTTTTTTGTGTGTTCCATTAAAGCCTCCCTGTTAAGCTTCCTATAGTTTGGTCCTTTTACTAGTTAAAGTGTATGTATGTGTTCTTATGGTTTTGAGTGTGAATGTGAGTAGGTCGTAATAATTTGGTGCATCACCCTCTTAGATAGGTTTTTTTTCCTGTAATCCTTCTCCCTTTTCATCCCCCCATTATATATACATACATACATACATACGTATATATGTGTGTGTGTGTGTATGTATTTGCACTTATTAGAATAACTCAGATGCATCAAAGGGAGCTAGCCCTTATCTAGAGACTCTCCCCCCAATTTTGCCATACCCATAGGCAAGAGGGGAGTTTCTATTATTGTGTGTGGAAGGCAGGAGCACGGTCTCCTGCCCAGGGTGCAATCCATTGCGTCAACAATTTTTGGCACACCTAGTGGGACCAACTAGGACAAGTTTGGTCCAAAGAGTTAAAGAATTTTTGGTGTGTTCTTCAACCAACCAACCTTTGGAGGCTTCTTCATCAACACCAATGGCGATTCTGAGTTGAATCAACTGGTTAAGTAGTCCTAGTGCCACCAAGAGATCACATTTTTGTATGTATAATACCTTCACCTACCATCATGGGCCTTATGTTCCTTCATATTACCATGATCAAGATCACATTTTTCATGCAATCCCCTCAAGTAGCTCTCCTAGTTGCCCTTCAACAAGAAGGGAAAATTCCAATTCTGAGGTCATGACTTGGAAGAAAATGGTGGAATTATGGGGCTAGAAGGAGGAGGAGAAAGGTTTTGCTCAAAACCTTGAAGAAGATAAGGCTGCTCCTACCCATGATGATGATTGTGACCTCTAGGAAAGGCTCTTCTAAGAAAATATATCCAAGAAAATTATAGAGTTGGAATCCATAGCGAGATTCCTCAGCCAACATGTGATGGACATGTCTAAACACACCCCATCTACACACCTCCAAGAGAGCTATCAGGCCACACCTGATATAGATGAAGTGTTGGCCTAGTGGAAAGAGGAGAATCATTTGATTCTAGCTCAAGGACTGCCTCCTCTACCACATGGTTTTTTCACTTCATCCCTTCCCAAGGAGGAACCTATCCTGTAGGAGGTGAGTGAGGAGAAAAAGATCCAACTTGTAGTTTCCCAAGAGGCTATCATGAGTGACAAAGAAGAATAAATCAGCATCGATGCTCCTTTTGAAGAAATCATCAACAATGGAGAAGACACAGGGCATGCATACATGCAAATGTTCTAGCAATATGAAGAGGAATGTAAGCATGGTGAGCTCTCTCCTCCTTTGTTTGATGAACTTCCTTATTGATTTGATGAGGAGGATGAGTATGCCAAGGAGTCTGAGTTGGAGGAGGATCAGATGGATGTCTTTGAACAGCTAGAGACTCTGATCCTTGAGTAGGAAAAGGAGAGGCCTATCCATCTTGAGGATAACTTTGAAGAAGAGAGCCTTAAATAAGAAGGTGATGTTCTATGGGATGAACAATCAGTTTGTGATTCCATTTCAAACGTCACAATAGTCACCCTTCTTCAATAAATCCATGAGGGAGTAGAAGATGAGTTTGACAGGGTCTTTAATGAAGTAGAAAGGAATGGGTCAAACCATGATGTACTATAAAGGGACTATGCATATCAAAGGGATTATGATGATGAGCCAACAACCATTGATTTCTTGGTAAGATGCACCAACATGAAGGCCCACCATTTAACAAGCTTCCAAGAATGAGAAAAGTACATATATGTTGGGAGCATGTTTTATTCTAATCCACTCGGATGTAAGCCAACCAAGGTGGCAAGAAAGAGGAGTAGGTCACCAAGTCCCCTTTCCATTCAACCACTTGTCTTGCACCATAAGTTTCCTTGCCAGGAAGGGGACTTGAGAAATTTTCCCTTTGATCTAGGAAGGAGGAAAATATACCTGGTTAGTTGTACATAGTAGTTTTTTTTCAATTTCTTTTCCTATTTTCCCTAAGTGCTATTTGCACAAGTAGTGTTTTTAGCCTTGTGTGTGCTTTCCTTTGTGTTTGGGGTAAAAGATTCATGATTGATTCTTGGATCTATCGAGGCTATTGTTAACCTTTTTCAAGCTATTTTCTGACTCTGTGCCTAATGGACTATAAGGCAACTAGCTTCTAAAGCATAATAGACATGCTTCCCTTAGGAGTCACCAATTTGTTGACCATTTTGGTCCTGCAGGCAAAAATCAGTCCCCCTTTTTCCTTTATTATTCTAAGCCAGTCCAAATTTTGATTTTTTGCACAAGTCTTGATTTCTATGGACTCTACAGGCATTTCTATAGACTCTGCAAGCCCATTTCTATGAACTCTGTAGGCATGTTTTCTATAGACTCTGTAGGTCCATTTATATGGACTCTCTAAGCATGGTTTCTATGGACTCTTTAAGGGAGTTTTCTATGGACTCTGGAGGAAAAGATGAGTTCCCGACACTTAGGCACAAAATGGACCATTTCAAGTGCCCTTGCGGAGGGTAGTTCAGGACTCAAGTGCCCTTATGGAGGGTAGGGAACATTTGCAAAGAGGCCACAGAGAAAATCCCAAAAGGTAGGTTTCTTTAAAAATTTTGTTTAAGGCAAAGGAAGTGCCCTTCAGAAGGGTCGTTTCCAATTTTCCTGAAGGGCACTTTTTGAAGGCAGTCGAGGCAAAAGAAAATAGAATAATTTCTTCAAACTTTTTGTCTGAAGGAATTCCTTCAAACAAAAATTCTGAAGAAATTCAAGAAAGATCCATGGGTAAAAAACCTGAAGAAACTCTCTAAAGGAAAAGAATGAGCAAGACAATTCTTGCAGACTTTTTGTCTATGGGAAAATAGCCGAAGAGAAAAGGCCGCTGAAGGATCTCGAGGGGCAAGTGCCCTTGCATGGGACTCTCGAATACCAAAAGAAGGGCACTTCTCTAAATTTGAAGGGACACCTTCCCTTTGGGAGGGTCTAGGAATAAAATCTCAAAGGTAAGGGAGCAACAAAAGGCCGAATCAAGAGAAAATACCGAAGGAACTGCCAAGGACGGTGACGTCTCTGAAGCTGTCAATTTCAGGGAAATAGACTAGCCATTAATTTTCAAAAGGTGATGGGCCTATGAATGTCAATTTTATAGTATATAAATAGCCATTTGATCTTTGAATTCTTGAGCAAAAACTAGAAAAGAGCCTAGAGAACAAAGAGAGAGAAGCCAACAAAAGACAAAACTAGGAAGATGACGTTGGAAAAGGACAAAAGTTGAGAATGAACTCAGTGACCTACTAATAAAAAATCCCAAGGAGCCAAAAGAGATAAGTCAAGGAAAATACAAAAGATCCAAGTGAAAAAATAGACAAATCAGTCCAAGTGGTCATCAAGAGACGTAAACAGTGAATGGTGCAAACCATTTTTCTCCATTTTGTATTTATGAGCAAACAAACCGCATGGGTGCCTTCACGGAGTAGTCTTGGTTATGGATAAATGGCACAACCTATGTTTTTAAATGCCTAAAGTTAGAATCAGAGCTAACACAACATTTATATTTCAGCGGCTTCCTCTTCCCAATGCCCTCGAGACACACATGGGCCACCTGTCAAAGGGCACCAAAACTATTTTTCAAAAGAGGCACCTTTTGTTTCCATCTTCTCTATATATATTGTAGCTTCTCATTTTAAAGATCTATTTGTCACATTGTAAGGTGAAGCCCTAGAAATTTTCACCTAGAATCAATAAAAATGCATTTTTACCTCTATTCTGGTTAGATATCTCTAAGTGTGTCTGAGTGTTAGTCTTGTGTTCAGTCATTGCTTCTTAATGCTTTCACAGGGTTGACACCAATGCATATAGTATCTACAAGGCACCATTCCTATAGGTGACAAGAAGAGTTGTACCTAGAGCATAGAGGTAGAAGGAGGTTACTAGACAGTGTGATTTTCCTACAGTGGCTATGGTAAGTCCCTTTTTCTGTGTGTTCCATTAAAGCCTCCCTGTTAAGCTTCCTACAGTCTGGTCCTTTTACTAGTTAAAGTGTATGTATGTGTTCTTATGGTTCAGAGTGTGAGTGTGAGTAGGTCAAAATTATTTGATGCATCACCCTCTTAGATTAGGTTTTATTTTCTTGTAATCCTTCTCCTTTTTCATCCCCCCCATTATATATATATATATATATATATATATATATATATATATATATATATATATATATATATATATATATATATATATATATATATATATATATATATATATATGTATGTATGTATGTATGTATGTATGTATGTATGTATGTATGTATGTATGTATGTATTAGCACTTATTAGAATAACTCAGATGCATCAAAGGGAGCTAGCCCTTATTTAGAGACTCTCCCCCTAGTTTTGCCTTGCCCACAGGCAAGAGGGGAGTTTCCATTATTGCGTGTGGAAGGCAGGAGCGTGGTCTCTTGCCCAGGGTGCAATACACTACATCAACAATTCCCAAAGGCATGATAGCCTTAGAGAGATTCTTTGATTCTAATAGACTATCTAAGGTTACCAAGACTCCCAAAGTAAGTGGGAAGTATTATGTCACAATTGATCTTGGATTTCAAGGTTAACCTTAGCTGGTTAATATTAATATAAATTGTACAAGCATTGAGTCCAAAAGATCCAAATAAATATTGACCAAATATAAAGATATCATATCATGGTTATATGATGACCTAAAGATCTTTGATCTAAATGTCGTAACTCATACCATACCTTTAAAAAAAACTAGAGGCCTGTCAACCCAGTCTCAGAACCACTGATATAAAGATAAGTCAATAAGCTCTTATATTATAAGATTGTGTTTACCATTAGGCATTCGAATTGGGTTGCTAATTTAGTCCCAGTCATGAAGAAAATGGTGAAATCTAAATAGAGCATCTAAAAAAGATAATTACCCCTACCTTTTCTTGACCAAGCAATACAAATTATTTTTGGTTCTACCATGAAGTCCTCTTTTGATGGTTTTTAAGGTAATAACCAGGTAATGGTAAACCAAAAGATAGGATGAAGAATACTTTTACTATCAAGTGGATCATGTTTTCCTACTAGAGAATGCCTTTTTGGATTACAAATGTAGGTGAAACCTTCCAAATGGATATGTATCAGGTTGCTAGGGTATTTTACCTAAATGAATTATCATATACATGGATGATTTGACTATATTTTCTAAAAATTTGAAGGATCATATTATGCACCTACAAGTATTTGAAAGATGCAGAAGGTATGGGATTTATCTCAACACATAGAAAAGTATTTTCTATGTTACTAAGGGAAAACTATTAAGACATGTTATCACTAAGGAGGTAATCTCCATAGACCCTAATATAGTAAATGCAATATATAATATAAAGTCCCCTAATAATAAGAAGGAATTGAAGTCATTATTTGGTAAAATAAATTTTGTAAGGAAGTTTATTTATGGTTTTGTAGAAATAGTGAAACCTTTGAATGATATGTTGAGGAAAAAGGCTAAGATCACTTGGAATGAAGAGACAAAGAAGGATTTTTAAAAAATTAAGGAGGCAATTAGACAAGCCCCTATACTGACAAGTCCAGTCTTCACCAAATATTTTTATCTTTACTCCTTTGCTTCAAATCATACAATATCTATATTTATAACTTAGAATATGGATGGATGTGATCATTTAATATATTTTGTGAGCACTAACCTTTAAAATTTTGAGTTAAACTACTCTTTGATTGACAAGCATGTGATTTGGTCAAGGCAGTGAAAAGTTTAGGCATTATATCCTTAGGAATAAGGTTCATGCCATTCTCCAAGATCCTACCACCAAGCTCATGATAAGTTAAAATAAACTAGGGGAAATGAGAGGTAAGTGGGTGTTTTTACTATAAGAATGTGACATTGAGATGAAGAATAAAAAATTGGTAAGGTGATAGGGTTTATTCAAATTGATTTCCAATACTAATCCCAAGCTAAGTGTTATGTAAGTAGAGCAACAAAGTTTTAGACCTAATGAATGGTATGATCCCATTGTCCACTTACTAACCAATGGTTAGTGTCCTAGATGATTAAGTAAAGATCAAAGGAGAGATCTAAGGCTCAAGGAAAATCACTTTATGATCAAAGATGGAGTGTTTTACAAGAACTTTTAAGGAATTTATTTGATATGTGTCTCCAAAATTGAAGTAGCTGAGGTCATGAGCACCTTCCATGAAAAAATGGGAAGTGGACATCCATCCAGAAGGACTAAAGCACATAAAATATTAAGGGTTGGTTACTACTTTCCTATAATCTTCAAGGATGATCATAAACACATGAGAGAGTGTCACTCTTATCAAGTATTCAACACCAAAGAGCCTAAGGTAGTCATTCCACTAAGACTAGTAATGGTTGATAAACCCTATGCCCAATGGGGGATGGATTTTGTGGGCATCATTAACCCTAATTCCTCTGATAGTCACAAGTAAGTTCTAATTGTTATTGACTACTACACTAGATGGACTAAAGTAGTAGCAACTAAATAGTGTAGGACCAAAGAGGTGATTAATTTTTAGAAGAAAACATATGCACTTGGTTTGGGACACCTACATCTCTAGTATATGATAATGGATATGATTTTATATCCATAGAGATGATAAAGTGGGTATATGATAATATCATCATCTTCAATTTCTCATCAAACCATTATCCTCAAGGTGATGGAGTATTTGAGTCAACAAATAAAAAATTGATGAAGGCTATAATGAAGTAATAAACCTAGAACATGGCATAAGCTACTTAAGTATGCCCTTTGGGTAGATAGAACTAGAATCAAATAATCTGTCAAAGCATCTCCATTCTTTTTAGTTTATGATCAAGAACCCATCTTCCCCATTACCCTCAAGATGACAACATACAATTTTATGGAAGAGTACATGAAGGAGGACAAAGAATTTGTAAGTTCAAGGTTGTTGGACATCATATAAATGGAAGATGTGAGAGAAGAGGATTTTGCCAATTTTAGCAAACACCAAACCATAGTTAAGAGGTAGTTTGATAAACATTCAAAAATAAAGGTGTTCAAGGAAGGAGACTTAGTTATTCTTTGGGATAAGGCATTTGAACCTAATGGTAAACATGATGAGTTCACACCTTTATGGATAGGTCCCTACTAGATAATCAAGATACTTGGAGACAACACCTTCAAGCTAAAATACTTACAAGAACTAGAGTTCACATTGTCCACTAAGGGAAATACCTCAAGCACTACTTCTCTTCTATCCCACCTGGGGTCTTTATAGAATGATTATAAAACTAGTTATAGTTAGTGTAGGTAGGCTAGATTAGTTTCTTTCTATTATTTCCTTCCTGTCCCTTGTTTGTATATATTTTTTATTTATTTCCCTACTTTCTGTTTGTTTTCTTTCTATTTATGTACTTTATTTTTGGTGTGTTTTATTTCTATAATTTTTTCCTTTATCCCAATAAGTCCTTTTGGATAAGTCCTCAACTCAAGATTCATATAATATCTCAAAGAAACCTCACAGTTTAAGAATGCATTTATGTTCTCTCAACATTGGTTAATCATGGATTATTGAGATATGAGATTAATGTTATAGTTTAGAGAAAGTAGTAAATAATAGTGAATATGTTAATTTATCCTTGAGATTATAAACTTTGTTCTGATCAGAGTTTGGTTCTAAGAAGGATTGCACATGTAGGATGAAATACTATATTATTAGGATATAATCATGCTTGCACTTAAAAAATATTAATTGCCTAGGACATAATTTATAGCCAATGATGATTGTCTGAAGACCAAACACTTGATCAAATACCTAAACCTAGCTAACCTGGTTCCCAAACTTTTATAGAAATTCAAAATGACTTGAAAAATAAAAAATTAAGAACCTTATTGCAAAATTCAAGAACTTTCTAAGCGAAGGTGATTCTAGTAATCTCGACCAAGGCTTTGGACACCTAGTTAGAATTGGAGAAAGGCCTTGGGTGGAGATAAAGGCATCTATATTGGCTCTATGGACACCTGACTGATGGTAGACCAATTCCCAAGCCTTCCCATAGCTAAATAATGGTTATTAATGAATATCCAAACATGCTGAAAGTCAGTGTTAATGATTAAAGTCAAGAACCTAGAAGTTCTTCAAATCCTAGGGTAATCAATAAGTGGAATCAAAGCACACACACAACATGGCTATGTCTTGATGTTTGATCCTAATCCTACATTTACAAGATTTGTTCTAATCATGAAGTAATCTTAATAATGGTGCATGATCAAATGGAATAAGTAGCTTAATTATTAGTCTAAACATAGTCTCTAAATTCTAACATATTGCTATGTTTCCCCTAGAAGTCACCATTTATTGAGGTCAACATACTCCCATTTCTAAAAAATTAGAACCCTTGTGTCAAATTATGCAAAATTTGTACCTTAAAATTAAAAATTTAATTTATCAAAATATATATATATATATATCATGTTTGCAAATTGTTCATAACTTTTATTTGGATTAATGGACATGTTATCAAATGATCATGGTTTCACCCCTTCTAAAGTGGCTAACATTTTATCTTTATGTTTCAAGTCACAGCTCCAATGGAGTCCATTTATAATGAAAAATGTTTGGGTTTTATAATTTAATAATGATTTGATATTTTAATGGCCTTTGGTCTATTGAAATCAAGTTAAATTCATGTCTAATATAATTAAAACCCTAACCCCAATTACCCTAGCTCATGAAATGATTTCAAATTTGGAAAGAACATTTCGATTATGCCATGGACTTAGTTTAATTGTTATCCTATGGCTTAGTCATATTTTTCAACATGACCAAACCTTAGGCTAAAAATGTTATGCTTGGTCCTTCTATGTCCTGTGTCCTCCTAGTCTATTTTATTGTTGGCATGGTGTAGCTAATACATGGTTGTTTTATTATAAAGCTTAGCCTAAAGCCTTACACTAAGTTTTAATCATATTTATTAATACAAACCTTAGGTTAAGACTTCAGGTTAGGTCTTTTATTATTTGGGGTCCCCTTTAAGATGTTTCAAAACTTAGCTTAAGACTTTATCCTAAAGATTTATTAATATTTATTAATGTGAATATTAAGTCTAAGACTTTAGCTTAAATTTTATGTTCCCTGAGAATTGATTTAAACATCATTTTTATTTGTAGGATCAAAAATCCATGTTTTCTTAGACATTCTAAATCCAATGGTGTGTTATTAAAGACAAAGACCCTAACCTTAAGTTAAAGCTCAAACATCTTTTGAGGACTGACAACATGCATTTACTTGGGCAAAACTAATCCACTGATGCGTATTGAGTCAAGTCTTCAATAGAGCCCTAGGATAAGTGAGAATGTGACAAGTGTCATAATCACAACCAAATAACAATGATCATCTAGTGGCACTCAACCCTATAGATCAAAATCTAATGGTGCACATTTGCTCATATGAATATGATCAGATGATGTGTAGTTAATTTTGAAAATTCAAGGACAAACGTAGAAATGACACATGGCATACCTTCAAGACATGAATTAAAGCTTGAGCATATCTCAAAGATTTATGGTATGCATTCATATGTACACATTATAATCGATCACCCATAGAGCAAGATGCATAATTAGGTAGATCAAGATCAATGAAGTGATATTGTTTTATGCAATCAAGATCAACTATGCATAGTAAAAATGGAAAATTTAGAGCAAATATGGAAGTAACAAGTGCCAAAATCAAGGGGAATGAATAAAGTAGCCAATGGAATTCAAGGTCTTAGATCAAGATCAATGATTCACATTGATCTATGTGAGATCAATGTGGAATATTCAAAATATAATGGTCATTTTTTAAATATTAATGAGCAAAGTGACACAAAAATGCCAAAAAATGCCATGACAGAGCCACATAAGCTAGACCAATCAGTTCAAGAGATTTAGGGACCCAAGAAATGTAAAGGTATAAATGCAAAGATCCAAACACAATCTAAGTCATGAAACTTACATAAGTTCAAATAACTACCACCATTAAAGCATTGTAAGGAACCTTCAAAAAACCCTAGCACTTTTGGAAATCCCTAGTTCAACCTTGTGATTGTCACAATAAAGCTAATAAAATTGCATTATCATTTAATAGAAGATAATTTGATCCAAAATTGAATTACACACTAGTGGTAAGAAATTTAGAGATACTTATAGCCATGGTAACCCAAAAAAGTGTCTCTAGAGAAGATGTAGAGCTCTATCTAACCTCAAACATAGAAGGATGAATTTTTAAGGATATGTAATTTGATGCCACAACTTTATATGCTAGGGCCAATAATTGGTTGAGCTTGTTCTTGACCTTTGAAAACCAACAACCCATCATGAGAGAAGAAGAGAAGAACATGTCATCAAAGAGGCTCTACTATGACATAGTGGCCATTCAAATGATGGGTCCTCATTACACTGTAGTAAAACCCAAGGTACTACATTGTATATATGTTCTCTCTCTTATTTTTAGATGTGTTAAAATTGATAAGGGAATGTTAGTTAATGATCATACTCATAGGAATATAGCTTATATTTATGCCATAGTATATGAAAACTATTATAAGTTGCCTAAACCCCAAACAAACCAAACCACAATCAACAATTGGGATAAGGAAAATGACTTGAATACCATCTTTTCCATATGGTTATATCTTATAAATTGGGTATTTTTAGATTTCAATGGCAACATTCCCATTATTTAGTTCAGACTTGGGATAAAAATGATCATGACTTTGATGAATATGATATGTGGAAATCCAACCACCACATATGTAGATAAGATTTGGGTTCCTTTAGTCTATTTTATGGTTGATAAATAGATCACCCCTCCCCTTGGTGAAGTGGTCAACACTTATTTGAGTAGGCAAATCTTTGCAGTTAAGAAGAAAACTAGTAGTTATACATGATCTCCTACCTCTTAGATGCCTTTATCTTTATCACAAAGATCCCCAACCTAAGAGAATGGTGACCTAATGCGATATAGATAAACTCCCAATACTATTCAAAATTATACCTATTTAAATATAAGGACCACATAAAATTCATATGTGACTATGTTTATCCAACCCTGAATGAGGCCATAACTAGGAATCCAATGCCAAGACTCAGCCCCTTGACCAAAAAATTAGTTGAGGACATGAGAGAAATCTGGTTGTATCCATATTACATAATCATCAGGATTGAAGGAACATAATACACTCCCCTCAGATTATCAATCCATGTGCCAAGAAAGTTAGCTGAATAGGACGTGGCATACTAATTATGTAATGGAATAGATGGTTTGTGCAAAACCAAGAGGAAGGGACTACTTCATATCTTCCCTTTAACCATTGTAAGGAATATTTTTTGCAAATTAGGAAAACATAGAGGCTACTTCCAAACATAAGACCTCTTTCAATCTCCAAGTGGATCATCTAAGGTAGTGTGATCCATAAGGAAAGGTCAGAAAACATTTGAAGGCCAAGGGAATCAATGTACCATATGATCATCAAGCTAGTGCTTTTGACCCCATATATGCAAAGGCTTCTTCATTCTCTGAGGTTAACTTCAAGTTTAAAAATCACAACATCAATTCAGAGTCTAGAAAGTAGAGAGTAGAAAGGGGATGATGACAAATGGATATTGAGGCTAAAGCAATGCCATTTATTAAGAGGTGCGTATTCTATACCTTCACCAACCCAGTTATAGATAAGATCTAAAATTGAGGCACAACTTGAGTAAAGGCCAAAAGAGAGAAGACCTAATGAAATTACATCTCTCCCAACTCAAGTAGAGGAGTAGGGATCACCAGTGGAGGAAATCCATATGGTAGCACTATACCCTAGTGAAATAATTGAAGATGCTCTAAAATTTCTATCATCAGCCTATGAGTTTAAGGATGAAGAAGTGGAGATAGCCAAAAAGGAAAAGGGGAAGGAAGTATTGGACATAGTTCCTATAGACCCCTCAAAGAAAATTTGAATTGGCCTTTGTCCTAGTGAAAGCTAAGAAGTCTAAGGTGACCTTCACTCATCCTTTGAGTGAATTTAATCTCCTCAATTAGGAAAATTTGATTTAGGGACCAACCATTATTTAATGGTTAATCTATGGAAAATTTCAAAAGGTACCTACCATGCACCATCTTTGGTAATTAACACAAGCAATCAATTTTTAGTGCATGAGAAGGCCAAACCATGGATAGTTGCATTGTAAAACGAGGAAGAGAAAATAATGATTGATCTAAGAAAATAAAATGGAGAAAAAATGGAGACCCCAAATTCCAAAGTGATAGAATATTTAATTGGTGTCAAGTTTGATCCAACCATGACAAGTTTGTAAAGGGTGACTAAGAAGAAAGCCATGATTGGAGAAGAAGAATTCACTTTCCAAAAAGTGGAACCTTTTGTTGTATTAACACCAGTTGGAGGATAGAATCCTGGTGAAGATCTAATAGTTGAATAAAATGTCCTTGAAGTAGTTCAATCCCAATTAGATCAATTCCATACAATGATTAAAAGCATTTTTTAGAAGAATAAGAACTTTAAATAACAAGTCATGTTATCAATTCAAGAAGATAAGATCAATCAATTTGAAGACACCATGATTGACTTATTTAATTATTTAAAGTCAGTCAAAACCAAGTAGGATGCAATAAATAGACAAATCACTAAAGCTACAAGCCAAGTTGGCCAATGGCAAGCTTCAAACTACCAAGTAAAGGATTTGATCAAGGTCTTAACTAAAAATCAAATACCTAAATTCAAGACAATTAGCCTAGCCCACCTGAATATGGCTATGGCCATATTAATTGATAAAATCAAAGCCCTAAGTAGTTGGTCCAAGTAGATGGAGGACATTTCCAAGGACCTCAAACAAAAAAAAATGATAAAATGTTGCACTTTTTAGATAGCTTGATCAAGGAGTCTACCACACTTAGTCCCTTGGGCCTAATAATTGATAAGGAGTTCAAGCACAAAACTACTCAATTCATGCAAGAAGTAACTAAGGATAAGGGAAAATAGGGGCTAATAATAAGAAGGTCATGGACCTGCTTTTGTCATCAAAGTAGAAGATGGGAAAGGTTAGAGGCATCAAGAAAGCTTTAGAAATGGCTAAAAAGGATCTCAAGGGCCTATAAGATCAAGAAAAAGATTTGTTCATGAGACCTATCATTGATCTCCATCTTATCAATTAGCATTATAGAATGAAAATCATGTAGGGAAGGTAAAATATTGTGATAGAAAAGGGCCCCCAAGTTAGTTAAGATAGGATAATTCTTTTATAATTAAGCTTGTATACTATTAAAAAAGAATATTCTTTTGTAAAGGCATGTGCAACATGTAAAGGTACATTTCCTATAGGTTAGTCCATTGGGGAAATTCTAGTGTATTCTAGAACATTTATGGAAAGGATAGTTCTCCTAACACTTGTTTTTTTATAATTGGATATAATTGACTGACATGCTTCCTTGCATCCTATAAAAGGAGCATTGTCATTTTTAAAAAGCGGGGGGGGGGGGGGGGGGGGAGATTTTAGATCTAAAAGCTAATTGTAACTTTTGAGCAATTAATATAAGAAAGGAATTTTGCAAAGATTGTCCAATTTTTTTTTTTTTGTTATCCTAGTGGCTCTCTTAGTTGTTTGTTTTGATTTTTAGATTTCAATGGTTCTTATTAAGTCTTGATGTGTGAATTTGAATTTAGAGCTATTAACTTGTGTCAATGCTACATTAATTGAAAGTTTAAAGTTCATTTTGTTTACTTACTCTTCTTGCATTTGGGCTAATGATGTTTGCTTATATGATTAAATCTGTAAAGTGAACTTGATTATTATTCACATTATTTCATACCATCCTTAGATGTTTGCTTGATGTCTAATCGGATTGGATTTTATGCTACTTCATGTTATATATTGGTTAAGTGCATGCCTAGATGATATTTAGAATGAAGATCAACAACATCTCTTCTCTACCTTACCTTTCCTTTTACTCTTTTTTAACCAGACCACTTTAGCTTAATTTTTATTGTAAATATCCATCTTAGATTAGTTTTTAGATTATTTATTGATCATAATTCACCATTATTATACTTTCATACTTCCTATTTTGCATAGATTGACTTTGGCCAACCACCAAATATTATAAATATTATGAAATAGTCCACTTGCTTTGCCTCTATTTCATTGATAGATAACATGATTATCACAACCTACAGGTTATGCATTGAATTTGTAAAATAAGAAGTGTTTTTGAATACTCTGGGTACTTGTGATACATATTTAGGCATCAATAGAATGCAAACACATGATTAACACTAACATGTTTTAGATTTTGGGCACATGGAATATAATGTTATATTAATGTGATACTTAAACTGAAGTATTGATTTTGATTTTGTAAGTCTTCTATTAACTTGGTCATAATATTGATTTGATCTTTTAGGGATTTACCAGTGCAAACCCTAAGTGCTTCAGATTGAACATTCATACATATGCCATCTACCTTACCCATTGAATGAGTGACAACAAAGACATGATTAGAGGTATGGTAGTTATCACCCTCCTTAGGGTTAGGAGGAAGAAGTTCCTTTTTACCTATTTTAAATGTTCTAAAAATTAATATGAGAACAATAAGGAAGATACATACAAATGTTAGCATTCTAACATGATTCAATAAGGATATAAAAATTTAAGACTATTCACTTAGTTTTTTGAAAATATGAGATATGATTTTCTATTAAAAAAAAATGTAAATGAGATGAAACTAGAAAAATAGGAAAATAAAATTACAGTGTATGGCCTATAGGTCTAAATTTACTAAATATAGTAAAATGCTAAAATCATAAAATTTGTATAATACTTTAACAAACAAAAAGAGGTTTTTGTATATTTCAACATATTAATGATAAAATACTAAGTAATTTTAAATTTAATCTATTATGAATAGTAAATATACCAAGCAATGTGGAATGATTCATAGGCAATAACCTAGAATATTCCTAATAAAGAATCAATAGTTGTAATAAAATAAGAATTTATTTTAGATATCTAAGAATTTTTTTTGAATAAAATATTATTTTGGATGAAACTAAGAATTTAAGTACAAAATAAGTACACCATTCACCTTGTATGTCAATATTTACTAAACATATTAAATTGTAAAAGGTGAAAAATTCATACTAAATTTGGGGAAAAAAAAGAGATTTTTTCATATATCAACATGTGTAGAAAAAACCTCTAAGTAATATTAAAATGGAGTTGTGTTGAAGCAAAAATATTCCAATCAAGGAACAAGTAACTCGTAAGTTTTTGAACATAAATATTGGTAATAAAAGGAGGGTAAAACCCTAAGGTAAAGTTTCAAATCTAAAAATAAATCACAACAAAACGAAATTGTAGTAGGTTGGAAACCCTCGATCAGATTTTTTTTATATTCACATAGATTGGGTTCACCAAATGTCTAACCCTAAAATTTAGCTATAAGGAATATAAGGTTAAAAGGGATAAAAATACCTAAGGCACAAGGATGATAGATTATATCTACAACAAGGTAATTAATTATAAAACATAGATAAACATAAATTAAATTTATTATGTTGAGATATGATAAGAATAGAAAGTAAAAATATGTTAAATATTTCAATGATAATGAAAATAAGATACATAGTTAGTTTTAATGCTAACACAGATCTGAATCTAGGACAAGCAGATGATAGACTGGATCTAGATTTTGAATTAGTTTCTTGATTCTATAAAATATACTTTTGTGGTTACATACACTTACATTGAATAGGGATAGTTGCATCAATGCTACTGTATGACTTGGATGTAGATGTCTAGTATAAAATACCTAATAAAATTAGATGCAACCATTTGGATGCTTTTAGCGTATGTGTCACTTTCACTCTTGTACATTCATATCTATTTCATGGACTTTCACTCATTATCAAACTATAAAACCCTAATTCTTCATCTTCATAGTGGTTGTGGTAAAAATGGGTTAGTGAGCACATGGTGTGAATCTACCCCAAAGACCCCTTTATAAATGAGTGTTGCCTACATATACAATACTTTGAAAAGGGCCTTTAATTTATTTATTTCTCCCCTATGTGTTGTCTTGTGTGTGAATCATGCAATATGTGATAAGTAAGTACTATAAGGACCTAGCTTGTAACTTGGAAAATGTAGCTCAAGGAATGCTCCTTCAGTACTTTAGACTTGTATGTGTGTTGTCACTATGACTGACATAAAAATATGAGAAAATATGGAATCTTTGCTCACTTGAGTACTTTACTGAGTGGTTTTGGTTAGTTTCCTTATTAGAGGTAATAAGTTTCTAGGCATGTTCTAGGTGAGGAATGAATGAGCATTGATATTTTATTTAAATCAATCCCTTTGGATAATATCTCACATAAAATCACTTAGGTCGACCATAGTAATATGTTCCATTTGTAAATTAGATGACTTCAGGTCAGAGAACACTTGCATTGGGATAAGACACTTTCATTGATGTAGAATTCTAACAAGGACAAAAGTTTTCGTGTTGTTGGAAAATAGGTGTAGGTCCAAAACTTATAGAGATGAAAGATACACATGTTTATAACATTATAGGCAAGATAGTAGGCCTAGATAATTAGAATGAAATTGGTCAAACTAAGATGTAAGAAATGAGCATAAAGAGATAGTGCATGCAATCCTTTTGGAAACAAGAAGGGTCTATAAGATAAAGGTGCATTCATTATATGTATTTACTAAGTGTACAAGACTGAGGTGCTAAATAATTTAGTAATAGTGTTTACAATATTATAATGTATGTTTGTTGCAATAGTACTATATCATCCATTTTAATATATTTTTAAAAATATAAGATAAAATTAGAGCTATATCAACTAGACTTTTATAGTATAGGGAAGACATATGTGAAATAAACTATATTACTTTGATCGATATAATAAGATATATGTAAAATTAAAAATCTCAATGAAAACTAGATAGATCTATAAGATATAAGGATAATATAGGAGGTCAAACTAATGGTAATGAAGGTATGATAAAATAGTATGCCAACATCTTTCATAAAATACCACAAGTTGATGTTTTCCCATTCATAATGCACTATTTAAGGAATGTAGTCAAGGGGATTAATATACGAACAAGCCTCTACAAGATAAAGTATCAGTAGAGTAATAAAGGTAACTATATAAGGTGTATACATATGCTCCCCATGAATCTCTTCATGTGTCACAATAGTGTAATGTGGGGTGGTCTTTCAATATAAATACATGGCAACACAAAAGAGCATAGATGAGAATAGATACTAAAAGAACTGAAAGTAAATAAAAGTATATAAATGAAAATACGACTATCTCTACTTACCTTGATAATTGTAGATATGATGTTGCATGTGTTATAGTTCAAATAAGTTTCCAATACATAATAACAAAGGGTGAGCTTGAAATATAAGAGAAAAATATAAATGTTGGCATAAAATTTCTACTAGCACCTTAAAATTATCTACTTCACTAGGATTCTATCATTTCTTTTGGTTTATGTAAAAGACTTGTGAAAATAATGATATGCATAAGATATGAAATTTAGAGGTATATAACTAAAATTTTTGAGATTTAAAATTTTTACTATAAATATGTTGAAATAATTTCATTTATCCATTTTATTTTTTTTGAAAACCAGATCTTTGATTATCCATTTTTAGAGCTATGAGAGGTGATATCTTGAAGCTGATGAGGTAGATGTGTATGAAGTCAATTGGGTGCAATTATTATATCCATGTAAATAGGTGGTGTAATTAATGTTATGTTTTTTATATTTGGAAAAAATAAGCTAGATTTATGAAATATAGGTGTCATGGAATATATTTGTAATATAATTCTCCCCAACAAGGATGAAAACATAGATTAAAATGTGATGGGTAATGTTTAGTTGATGAAATGAAAAAATTAGGTTCAATGGAACTTATTAGGGATAAAAGAAGAAATATCAACTGCTAGGCAACTATATCAGCCATGATGATATAGTTGGGTAGAGGGAAATCATAGCCTTGGCTAATATTGTAAGGTATACTTGATACAGTTGTGTAAGATAAGATATAGATATGGTCCATACCATATATGGTGGATGATATAATTTTAAAACAAAGTCTACTTGTATTTATAATACTGAATATGGTGAGTGATAAAGTATTAAAAAAAGTGAACCTGGTGGTGGGAATAGGGAAATGAGAGACAAAAGGGGGATTCAAGTGCCACTATTTTTCCTAAAAATAATAATTAAACTTTGAGAGACTTTTAGAGACACTTGGACTAATAATTTTATGATAACGTAAGATGAACTATATAATTTTTAATGTAGTGTCTAAATATGTAATTTTTTAATATCAAGATGGGAAGTTATGCAAAATTATTGCATTTATAACAATGGCATTGTAATTGATTTTCAAAAATAACTAGATTGCATATCTATGCACACATTTTTAGAGTAATCGAATGAATTTTTATATGAAATGGAATATATGGATATAGAATATGTATAATATTAATAAGAATATTTTTTATTAATTTTTAAATGTGTGTGTGTGTGTGTGTGCGTGTGTGTGCGTGCATGTGTGTGTGTGTGTGTGTGTGTGTGTGTGTGTGTGTGTGTGTGTGTGTGTGTGTGTGTGTGTGTGTGTGTGTGTGTGTGTGTGTGTGTGTGTGTGTGTGTGTGTGTGTGTGTGTGTGTGTGTGTGTGTGTGTGTGTGTGTGTGTGTGTGTGTGTGCGTGCGTGCGTGTGTGCGTGTGTGTGTGTGTGTTTGTGCGTGTGTGTGTGTGCGCGTGCGTGCATGCATGTATGTGCATGTATGTTTTGAATAATTTTACAATTCAATAAAATTTAAAAAGTTAAACCACAAGTGTACGAACGTAATTATTTGACCTTAGCTTCATTAATATATATATATATATATATATATATATATATATATATATATATTAATGAAGCTAAGGTCAAATAATAACTAGATTGCATATCTACGCACACATTTTTAGAGTAATCAAATGAATTTTTATATGAAATGGAATATATGGATATAGAATGTGTATAATATTAATTAGAATATTTTTTATTAATTTTTAAATGTGTGTGTGTGTGTGTGTGTGTGTGTGTGTGTGTGTGTGTGTGTGTGTGTGTGTGTGTGTGTGTGTGTGTGTGTGTGTGTGTGTGTGTGTGTGTGTGTGTGTGTGTGTGTGTGTGTGTGTGTGTGTGTGCGCGTGTGTGCGTGTGTGTGTGCGCGCGTGCGTGCGTGCATGCATGTATGTGCATGTATGTTTTGAATAATTTTACAATTCAATAAAATTTAAAAAGTTAAACCACAAGTGTACGAACATAATTATTTGACCTTAGCTTAATTAATATATATATATATATATATATATATTCAAATTATATCCAATTATGTGTATATTTTTGAGACGTATTTTTTATGAAAAATTATCAATCATCAAAAAGTTATTAACCTATTTGTAATGATATATGCATAAACCATAATGAGGAATGTTAATTATAAATTAAAAAATTATTAAAAATAATGATTTAACATTAAAAATATATACACTTGGAAACTACATTCTCCTGGCTACAAATTTATTTAAAAAATAAATAAATAAATTTCCTACTCAAATGTCCCTGAAGATTTAAAAAATAAATAAACTTATAAAAATTCATGTTGGTTGATCTATGATAGGTTTTGGATTATGTTCTAATCCTCCAACCTTAAAACCAAGGCAAATCTTGAGGTAAACTTGTGAATTTAAAATTTATATGCATTAGAAGGGTGTCCCTTTGTAAATGGTGCATGCCCTTTACAAATGGTTGTATGCTCTTTGTAAGGGGTGTATCCCATTTTGTAAATATTTTGTGCACTTCTTATAATGAAAAAACCTCTTACATTCACAGTGTTGTTGTCATCTTCTATTATAAAGGGAGTTTGTGGTATTTGAAAGGGTTCACAAATTTTGTATTTCTGTAAAACTTTCATTCAAATTCTCATCTCTACAATTTCACATTTTATAAGATTTGAACTATTTTTTATAGATAAAAGTCTAAAAAAATCTTCATTTACTTTGTCTCAATTAGTATAAACTCTTCAAATTTAGTTCAATTTTATCCTGATTTGACTTAAAACCATATTTATAGATCATAGAGCTAGGTAATCGCCATAAAAGTCTGATTAAAGAGCTAACAAATGAATAAATTTAATTCAAGAGATAAAAATAAATAAAAAGAAAAGTAGATAGGAGAGCATCTATAAGATTTTACACACAAAGTAAAGGAAAATATTCCACACCAAGTGATATTTTAGTTGAAAATAACATGCCCAAAAGAATGGAATTTAATTTAGATACATCTTCAAGTGAGATAATACTTATTGATTGATGAAACTCAATATGTAGAATGCATAACTAATGATTTTGTATTCAATGATGAATCACGTGGAGAAACACAATAAAATTAAACATCTATCCATGATGATTTTTTTGCATGATGATAATGAACATCTCATAATGACCTCGATTGATTTCTTTCCAAATGAAGAGGAATTTACTTCACCTATAGAGCATAATGTTAACATATCCTTGAATCTCCCTTCTATGGTTGAAATGATACAATCATTAAATTTAAGAAATAATGTAGATCATGTGCCCACACCTCCAAGGATAATCTAATGAAGACTAATGCAATTGATTAAAATATATGAGAAGCTATTATAACCTATGAGAGATAAAATGTCAAACATTACAATTTAATATCATGCTCAACTTTTATGAGACTATGCTTTTGATAAGAAAACACATAAAATGATGTTAATTATTTTTTTCATTTGACGTAAAATGCAAAAAATGCACCCTATGATGTATAATTTAGGGTTAAAAATAAGAAAAATTGAGGGAATAAATAATACAATAGTAGATAATCTAATTAATTTTTTTAATGCAATAGGTAATAAAACTCAAAACAAGGATAGTAATGTGGTAAGATGAGTAATAATGGAGTCTATAGTGAGTAATAAAACATCTAGAGGCCAATTTATCAGTCAAACAAGAACAAATCTAAACTTAAACAAGAAAAATATAATAAAGTCCATGGGAAGAATAACAAGACTCTATGACACTTTGCTCACAAACTGGTAGTCATTTAGTGTTAGACCCTCATGAAAAGACAAGGTTTTAGTTTAAGGAACAATACATTTGATTTAAAGTGTTTGGCATGAAAACACAAGGGTCTCGCCTAATATCAAAAATGTTGTTGAAAGAATAAAATATTCAAAAAATTGTGAGGCACATCTGAAATAGTTCTTAGACATGACCCAAATAGAATTCTATAAGAAGTTTCTTGAAAAAGTTAATGGACAATTTTTAATTAGCCAAATATCATTTAAGAGATGCAAGTGTTTCTATGTTAAAATAAACTAAACATGCACCATATGTTGTTTTAGGATTCATGTTGAATTTGATATGTATTTTGATGTTTTTCATCATAAACATTATACTTTACATATTGACGAGAATATGAATGAATGTATGGTGACTTATCTGTTAAAAATTTCAAGAGAGTTAAACCTAAGTCTCTTGTCTCAAATACCTAAGGAGTATAAAATTCAAATAATTTTTAGATTGAATATGTAACACTTGTGGTTTGTCACATTTGAATAGCTACATACACAATAAAATTTCACATGAATTTAGAAAGTATCTAAATGATTTTAATAACTATAAATATATAAAGTATGGATTTAAAATGGAAAATATTAATCAAGATGTGAGTTGATAATGACCCGCATATATTTATATGATTTCATGGTTGAATTCAAGAATAATATTATTTACTAGCATGAAGGACACATACTAATAAAAATGGATCAATTATCAATTTGAGTTATGCAAGGACAAATTCCCACTCATCGTCATTTTTTTAGTTGTGGAAATTTTTGAAAACTATACATTACATCCAAAAAAAGAGGTTCAATCCCAGTAATATAATTGAATTCTAGTTGGAATTTTCATGCATATTACATTCAGACACATACCTGATAATATAAAGGATAGTATAAATATTTTTAGGAAGTACCACTTATACATAAGCGATGACAAATAACATTATATAAAGTTCATCTAAGTTTATTTTTATATATTTTATATAGATATGAATTTAAGAGAGATCATTTTCAATATACACTACATTTGGTTAGACAATTGTTCAAGATAATTTAAGAATTATTGAATGTTTTACTAGTTGAGCAAGATGCATAAGAAGAGGGGATTACAAAATTTCTAGATTTTCTTTGAGGTTGGATAAGCAAAAGGGGAGCATGATGGTGCCATTGCATGTGTAAAAATATCCCTTAAAAAATAATAGAAGAACTACAATAATGGTGTTAATTTGATTGATGCTACAAGTATTTGGCTTGGTGTAATAAGAAAAATCTCATGGATTAGATAGATATTTTCATGTTTGAATATTATTTTGGTTAATAAAGGAATAAAATATTGTAAGGTAAGAATATTCTAGTGAAATTCTTGGATTGAGTTATTTATGCTCATTAATAAGCTCAAATTATGGTTCAAGGACTATTTATACTAAGGACATTACATGCTTTTGTTCAAGCTATGTGGAATTTTATTTGAATGAATGTGAGTCAAAAATGGGTTGAATAATGGTTTTATATACCCAAAAGGCATACAGAGGAACTTCATTAATTAAAATCACTAGAGGATCATGAAATGAAATAAACAATTGAATTTGACCTCATTTTAGATCTTTTGGAATGAAGTAAAATTTATTTATAATGTAAATGTAGCCTTAAACATTGGTGATATTTTAGTTTTTAAATGTCCTTAAAAATTTATTACACTTTAAATACAGAGTAAGTTTTCATAGTAATTAACCTAAAAACACTGATTAAGGATTGTTATGTAGAGGTAATAAAATAAACCTCAACTATCATGAATGAGGAAGACCTATCTTATCCCAATATATTAATGGTAGTTAAAGGACCCCCGCTTCAAATATACTTTCATAAAAAGTAAAATAGAAGTTATTTGAAGAATTTGTAGTGAATAGGGTGATACATCACTATTAAAATTTTGTTATCACTACAAATATTTAATTTATCAAATTCCATGGATATCCTCACAATAAATGTTTGTGTAAAGTCGTTGAATCCAAAAATGAAGAAATTATTGAAACACTTAAAACTATAGTTGATCTTTAAGATACATTAGACTAACTTGGTAGGGTTTTTAATCAATGTAAATTTCATTTTGAATTAGTAAGGTTAGTATTTTATTTAGCTTATTTTTAGTTTAGAATAATAATAATAATAATAATAATAATTATTATTATTATTATTATTATTATTTTTTTTTTTTTTTTTTTTTTTTTTTTTTTTTTTGAATCATTATTGAATCATTTCATGTAGGTTAGTGGTACTAGATAATCTTCCACCTTCATGTGGTTAGTGCCATGGGTAGATAATATTATCTTCTTGAAACAAACATAAACATAAAACATGATACATTTTATGGTTTAAAACATATTATTGGATGTGTATAGTACTCTTGGTGTAATGCCCACCTAGAATTTATACTATTTTTTCCCTCAAGGTTTACATGTAATGACTACCTAAAGTTTGTAATATTTTGCCCCTTAAGAATGATAATTTTATCTCAATGTATTTTTACAAATTCATGTAATTTTTTATTTCAAAGGTTTAAAAATATTTCAATAATGATTTTTTTTGTGTTTATATGCCCATTTAGACATGACTGTGAATCATGTTAATTAATTTGGTGTATGGTTCAAAAGTTGTGCTTAATACTATATATTTTTTCTACCTAAAGAAATTTTTATATATGAGAGAAAACATGCCATAATCATTCATTTTTAATACTATAATATAATCATATATGGTATTTTTATATGATTTTTTTGAAACTACATGAGCTTATGGTTCATCTCTACCCCTCACAGTTTACATGCAATGGCTTCCCAAAGTTTGTACTATATTTCCATTTAAGAATGAGAATTTTATCTTAATAAATATGTTTTATTTCATTTAAATTTAAATTTTGGTTATTTATATAGGAATATAAATTTAATTATTGTTTTTATACACCCATTTATAAATGATCATGAATCCCATTTGTTGATTGGGCACACAGTTCAAAATTTGTGCATCATATTATCCAAATATTACTCCCAAAAGTAAGTATTGGTTGGGAGAGAAAATGTGACAAAATTTATTCCTCATAAATATTATAATATAATATTATGGTGGATGTTTATATGACTCATGTATGAAATTACATGAGTCTATGATTCATTTCTACCCCTCATGGTTTGCATGCAAGAGTTGCACAAAGTTTTTATTATATTCCTTTTTTAAGAAGAAGAAGTTTATCTTAAGGTGTAAATATTAAATAATGTAAGTTTAATTTTTTGTAAATAATATAAGGTTTATGTATTACATTATTGTGTTTATATTCCCATTAGGACATGATCATGGATCAAGTTTGTTGATTGGGTGTATAGTTTAAAAGTTGTGTTATACTATCCAATTTTCGCTCCCTAAATAAAGTTTTGTCTATAAGATAAAACATATTATTTATTATTAATAATTGATATTTTAATAAATTTCCTTCAAAATTTCTTAGAGGAATTTTGTGTACAATTACAATATATTATGGTTTGTCTCTACCACTAAGAGTTTGTGTGCAATGATGCGAAGTTATTATTTTTCCTCTTAAGAATGAGAAGTTTCTCTTAAGGGATGCATATTAATACATAATTTTTTTAGTGTGAGGGATTATTAATGGAATTAAAATGAAATTATTTTTTTATATGTCCATTCATATTTTATCGTGAAGCTCATTCTTTGATTAGGTGCACAATTCAAAAGTTGCACATTATACTATCCAATTTTTGCTCCCTAAAGTAGCTTTTAGTTGTGAGATAAAATATATTGTAATTTATTACTTTTTATTAATATAAAATAATCATATAATATATTACTATATGAATCCCACATTAAATTTCAATACCTTATGGTTTGTCTCTACCCTCATGGTTTGCATGTAATGATTGTGCAAAGTTCATATTATTTTCTCCCTTAAGAATGAGAAGTTTATATTCAGGGATGCATCCAAATACATGTAATTTTAAATTTTAAGGGATTAAAAATGGTATATTACGTCCATTATTATTTTTATAGTAACATATATATGAAACTATGAATCCAGTTTGTTGATGGGGCGTATAATTTAAAAGTTGTGTTATATTGGCCAACTTTTGCTCCCTAAAGTAAGTTTTGTCTATGAGAGAAAAAATAATGGTGTCATACTCATCATGAGTGGAATATATTCCTAAATTTAACTATTATATTACTCCAACATGAAACTTTAGGATATATTAATTCATCTCTACCCCTCATAGTTTACTTACAATGGTTGTGCAAATTTCATACTATTTTTCCCTTAAGAACAAGGAACTAATCTTAAGGGATGTGTCATGCCACATGAAAGTTTTGAATGTGGGAGTCCATAAATGGAAAAATATTTCCATCTTATCATTTATACTATCATCCAAATGTGACCTCAAATTTAGTTTGTTGATTTGGCATGTGGTTCAAAAGTTATGTGCTATATTGACCAAATTTTTATCCCTAAAGCATGCCTCTATTTCTTATTCATCATGATTATAATATAATCCTATAATGGATTATTATAGGAATCCATCATGAAATTGTATGATTTTATGGTTTTTATCTACCCCTAATGGTTTCTTTGCAATGGATATACAATATTCTTACTATTTTCTCCCTTAATAATGAGAATTTTTTCTTAAGGGATACCTTTGACCAAATTCAAGTTTTAAGTGATGGGGTTGATGGAGGGATAATTAATTATATTATTGATTTTATATTCCCATATATATGTGATGGTGTATCCCATTTATTGATTGGGTATGCAGTTTAAAATTTGTATCTTAAATTGACCAACTTTTGATCCCTAAAGTAAGTTTTGGATGTGAGAAGAAACCTGCCACCATTTCTTCCCCATATCAAGAGTAATATCATAATTTTTGTTATTATTATAGGAATCCCTTGTGCAACTATAGGATCTTAATTTTTTCCTCTACTCATCATGATTTCCCTACAATGGTTGCATAAAGTTTAAAGATAAAAATAGACACAATAAATTAAGATGAAAGAAGCAATACTAGTAAAATACTTAAACTAACAAAATGATAAAAATGGCATACACACAATATTACACAACACATAATTATTCACCTAGGAATCCCTTTTAGGAAAAAAAATAGTGTAGCTTCCTCTTGTACTATTGTATTAACTTAACTATCTTACAATAAAATAGTGTACTTGTCAAATCTTCTTTTTCCCTACTAGATGTACAAATATATATAATCACATCAATATTAACTATGAAAGTGGTATTAAAATACCTTAGGTACCAAAACCATGGGATATATAAAACATGGTTTAAACCCACCCAAAATAATAAGTAGGAATTCCCTATTATATCTCCATATTCAATTAGAGTGTGGATCATGGAAAATATACAACACATTTTCAAAAATATTCCACTTGTTGATAATTTTTCATAGGGACACGCTACCATAACTTAATAAACTAAGGGTATTTGTGACCATTTATTTTATACACCAATAAAATTTATTAGTACTCACAGCCTTTCTCATTGAATCAATAATGTTCTCACATGTGTCTATCTTCTCTAATAATATCTTCTCCTTGACCATTTACCTTACAATATGGTATTGCACATTAATTTTTTCATTATACAGTGATACTTAGGGTTCCTTACTATACAAATTGGACTTTTAAATTCAAAATATATCCTTACATAATTTTTAACAATCTTAAGAGTGGAAATTAACATTTGAATCCAAACCAATTCCTTACTTACTTGAGTAACTACCATGTACTCAAATTTTATGGTAGATATCACAACACTAGCCTATCATCTTCTCATCCAAATTATAGCTCCACCAAATAATTTGAGCACATACCCACTGATAGATCTTCAATAATCAATATCTTGATCCCATTTTAAATCCAAAAAACCATGTAAATTCAATGTTTTGTTTTACTAGGATTACCCTAATAGTAGATTGCATAGTCCTAGGTCATGCGCAAATAGTTAAAGACCCTCTTCACCAAAGTTCAATTATCATTTCCTATATTTTATATAAATATTATCACTATTCCCACTTCATGAGAAATTTCATGTTTAGTACAAACCATAACATACATCAAACTACCAACAATACTAGCATACAGGACTAGAGACATCCTCATTTTCTTCTTATATTTTAGGACATTATTCATTAGATAAAATTTGACCAATAGGACATGGAATACAAATGTAGTGATATAAAATGTAAAATTTGGTTACTTGAGTGTGGCTAATGACACCCAATCCATAGGTCCTCCTAATTGCTTGCACAAGCCTGATAGGCTATTCTTTCATTGATTCCTAGTCATCCACAACCTTCCAGACTTAGCCCTTACAGACCCAAGTAGCTCTTTTAGGCCCATACCCATCCCCCTAGGTCTCATTCCCTATGGAAAACAACACCTAAGTTGGATAAGAGTACTAAAACCTAGGGTGTCTTATTTTTGGTGTTGTTGTCCAAGTGTAAAATTGGTCCTAATGATCATATTTTACAAAATCCTTATCTTAATTCATGTTATCCTAATGTGAATTCATTTACCCATAATCATTAGGTTCCCTAAAAAAATCCATTCAAATTCTATTTATAAGGCTTGACACTCATTTACAGCAAAGAAGTAAGAATATAAGCAAGTACACTCAAGCACTTTTCCCTATTCTCTACATATAACCTTCCAATATTATTCCAAGCTTATTTAAACCCTTGCACCAGTCCCTAGCCATCTTAAGTACACCTAGTTTCACATCTAGTTGCATTTTCATACATAATTGCACTAAGCACTTCAATGAGAGAACTACATTAGCTCGATCCCTCCTCATAGTATTGGTATGTAGGCAACGTTCCCACACATAGAGTGTGAAGTACATCCAACATATCCTTTACACACTAACCCCTTTTCCTTATTTGAAAAAGTTTCTTTCAATTGCATATAATATCTAAGTACATGAAGAATCAGCTCTACAGAGAATTTTGATGACAGTAAAGACCTAAAAATTGGTACATAGGCTCACCTTGAGTAGGCGAAAAAAACCCATAAATATTAAACCCTCAAGGCAATAACGCTAGAGCCTAAGGTGTTCAATTATGGCACTCCTATCCAATTAGAAAATGAATTCCAAGATCTTATTTACAATACTTTCCTAGTCCTACATATAAATTTATTAATATTGTCTTAGTTGGAACAGTCTAGAATAAAATAAGTTTAATTTTCTCTCTCTCACTACTATTTTTAGAAAGAGGTCTAATTGTAACCTAATTTCACAAATCAGTAGCTTTAATTAGGGATATTATTTACTAATTTTATCTACTCGGACTTGTTTATTAAATAGGAATAAAATTTCATATTCCCAAAAATAATAAAACATTTGGTGAACCCGGCTTACTTTAAATTTTGCATAAAAACCCTTAAACCCCTAGGGTAAATTCATAGCTGATTTTTCCCATTAATTTCTAAATTCTTTTTTGAATATTAAAATTTGAAATTCCGCTCAAATTTTAAAATTTTATAGTAAAATTTTAAAATAATTTATTTCAAACCCTAGTTTCATCAACTAACTCCTAGTAATTTTCCAATAATTCTCAAATCATTTTTTTAATTTTTTCTTGAATATTAAAATAAAAAATCACTTCAAATTTCAAAAATTCATATTTTTTTTAGAAAAAATATTTTCTCAAAACCCTAGCTACATCTACTAGGTTCATTTAAATCAAGCATTTTCCCATAAATTTTTGAATTTTTTCTTGAATACTTAACTCAAAAATTCATTTTCAATTTCAAAAATTCATAATATTTTGAAAACTATTTTTAAAAAATCCCTAGTTACATGTACTAGTACCTATTTGCTTCTTGAGGTATCACCTTACATCCATAATCAAATTGAAAAAATGATGCTCATTTATTTACAAACTTTTATTATATTTCTTGTAAATAACAAGGAAACCATAATGTGTCCTATCATATACATGAATGATGAAGTCTATCATATGTTAGTACAAAGCTTTATCCTTTGCATTTCATGTTTATGTTTCATTATATGGGATGATATTACAGAATTAATTATAAAAAATGCACAAGACTTCAAAATTTTTTTTGAATATTCTCTTTGGCTCATACGAAATAATTACTAACTCCATTTTACCAAATGCATTCAGAATATTATGTCACAAGCCAAAGCTTTTTATGTATTCATGTAAAATTTCATGCTCTCTACCCTTTTCTCTCTATCTCTCATGTGGAAAAAATTTCAAGCTTATCATGTTAAACACATTAGAAATGTCATAATTCATGTCAAAACTATTTATTCATCAATGCGATGTTCCATACTCTCTATCCCTTGTTTGTTATCTCTCATATGGAATGTTCTCTATAATCATATTGATATACAAATTGTAACTATAATTTCATGAATTTCATTTTATATGGATAGTTTCTACCTAGATGTATATGCCTTTTTGGCTACTCTTGTTTCAATGTCATATTTCATGCAAAGGAAAGAAATCCTTTCTCCTCCTCTCCCTCAATAGGGTGATAGCTACTTTCCCTCTAACTAGGTCCATGCTATCACCCCTCCAAAAGGTGAGGCATTCTATATTATTTCTCCTAATGCATACATTCCACCTATAACCCCTTCAAACCTTCTTCAACATATGTGATTACATGTTCACTCAAAAGTAACTAGGATGTGCACTTGTGAGACTCCAAGGGATCAAATCACCAATATGAGCAAGTTAATTTCAAATTTAAAAACACAGAACCAGCTATTACATGAAAAGATCACAAAATTGTAAAATTATATTATAATACAAAAACCTCAGAGGCACCATAATGTCAATCATGTATATGCACCTTCACCAAGTCAATTAGTTACAAACAATGTTACATATTAAGAAAAAAAATCACAATAAAGTAACTCTATAACTAGTAATTCAAAGAGAATTAAAAAATAAAATAAGAGTTCAAGTGAGGTACTAAGGGAAATTATCAACTCTAAGTTGATCAAACTACCTCCTCTACAACCAATGAGAAGATCTAAATATTATTGTGCATATCATAGAATGCATGGGCATCACACAAATTCATGTTTACCATTAAAACAAAATATACAATAGATAATTGATCATGAGGACTCTGTACAAGGTAAATCATTCAATAAATCCATAGTGACAAGAATACACTCACAAAAGGTCAAATTTAGAAACAGTACAAAAGTGTCTACCAAAGCATAACTCAAAACAACAAAAGGATCAAAAAGCAAAATCAAAGAAATAAATAGTACCAAAAGCATAGGTAAAGCACAAAAAAGATACAAATCTACCTCTCCAAAATGAGGCTCAACATTCAAATTAGTATGGGTTTGGTAAAAAATATCTACAATAGTTTGATTATCAAGGTTAAGGGTTGGGCAAGCATGCTCAAAGCATCTTTACTCCTATTCTAGTAGTTAGTAATGTTTGTCACCAAAGTTTTAGATTTATTGAACATCCTAAGGCAAAGCGGTCATAGACATAATTTATCAAAGGAAAAGATACAGATACAAAAAATGTCAACACTAGAATTCTATTGGTTCAAGATCAAGATGATAATAATGAGTGAAACAATCTAGGTTATTATGATCTCCAAGATACATGCAATGAATATAGATATTCAGATTCATATTCACAGCCATTCCCTCATGTTTCATAATCACACGTGATTCCTTTGATCAATACATGACACCATGATAAGGAGTCTCCCATGAGACTCATCTGTTAGTATCATCCTTTCCCATTTTTATTGTACATATTTTTTATTGCTTAGTTGTACATAGTTCAAAAAACATTTAAAATTTCAAAAACAATATAACATTTCAAAAAAATCCAAAAACATTCAAATATATCAAAACAAAAAAAAAACAATTATATGCATCATCCATGATTTACATTACTACTACTATGCTAGGACCTACATTTTTTGTTTGATGATATTGTATATCAATTTATCTACATTACCATGCTTCACTTGATCTTCTTTGAGTGTGTGTAGTATAATCCAGCTACTTGATTGTTTCACACTACCCATTTAGGAGGCATCCTACTTCTACATTAGAGACACACATTTACATACATATTCCCATTAGGGGCATCTAATACATGACTACACCATCCAAGTTATGTCATTATTACATCACACACTCTAGTTATCATGTTGACATACATTACTTACTAGATTACATAGATTACCAGATTGCCACTCTCAAGTATCTTGCACTTGTGTATTTCCTAGTATATACCTATTATTGTAATAAACATGTCTTACATACTTTAACTATTGCTTTGATTAGATAGATGTGATTTTACCTTTCTATTTTTTACATGCTTTCCTTTCTTGCTTTACATAGCTAGATGTTATTGCATTTCCAGTTCTAGTTTTATTTCTTATGTGTGCCTTAGGAAATTTACCAATGTCTTTTGATTTTATTCATGTGTGTGTACCTTTGGAAATTTACCAATTTCCCTTGCTTGT
Source organism: Torreya grandis (assembly GCA_037957365.1). Classification (NCBI taxonomy): domain Eukaryota; kingdom Viridiplantae; phylum Streptophyta; class Pinopsida; order Cupressales; family Taxaceae; genus Torreya; species Torreya grandis. Next base: position 279,259 of record JARHVA010008738.1, read on the forward strand.
ACTCTTCAATGTGTTTGTGGCCCTTGTTCCAACTTTTCTTGCTCCACTTGTATGTGTATGTGGGATTTGAACATGCCTTGTATACTTGCTTTCTAGTTTGAGTGACATGTGCCCATGTCCCTTATTTTCATGACCCATTGGCCCACCTTGTATAATTTTTTCTTCTTGCTTTATGTGTTTATTTATTTATTTTGATTTTTGCAATGCCATGATCCAAATCATGCATTATCTTACTTTCTTGGATGTCATGATGGACATCATGCTCCATCCCTCCTTGTTAACAACTAACAATAACACTTTCAATTCTAGTTCAATACATTACACATGTTATTACATTGTTATATCTATATAGTCATACCCATGTTGATCTAACAATATCTCAATATAAACATTTTTATATCTAGAGATATCTTGTCAAACATCATTGTTCTACCATGTATCTATGTAGCATAACACACTTATAGGAATATTTTCTTCTGAGGGTAGTCATTATAGGTTAAATCATTCCTACCCTCAAAAGAGGGGGTAAAAATATGGGTTTTATCATAGAGATCAAATCTCATAGTAGTCAAAACAATAACATTTAGATCACCTACTTTAGAATTTAGAGGTCAAACCAGTCATAATAGAACAAAAAAATAGTGACAATTCCATATCAACAACCAATTTTAGCACATGAAAATAGCACTATAAATGGATAGAAGCAATAAACACAAGGGTTTCCTCATTTTTTCACTCTTATCTAGGCATAAAACCACCCAAGTTTTCTAGTAACATACAAAAATTTCAGCTCAGCTATAATTTTTGCACATCTAAATTAGTTAGAATTAGTAGTTTTAGTTCAATTTTATTAAGGAATATAGATATAGGGGGTATCATGCATGACATGATGTATCTCACTTATAGTTTTATATTAGGATATTGACATAAATTATAGATCAAAATCCATGTTTGAGACACCAGTGATTGGGGCTAATGTGTGTGGCACATTGTTCTTCTTTTATTTCCAAGTTTAGTTTATTATCAAAGCATTTCTTAATAGTTATGTGCCTTACTCCATGTGAAAGTGGTTAGAATCATTCTCAAGTTGAAATTTCATATAATTTTAATTTATTGAGTACCCAAGTCCAATATTTGGCTTTCACATAAGCATATTACATTAGTTTTGGAGTGGCTTTCATACAAGCCTTACCTCCATCTTTCAAAATGGCCAAGAGTGGCTTAGTTTCTAGCATACATTTGGCTATCCACACCACATTATCATATTTTTAGATCATCCATGGGCTCCATGAGCCATCCAATATGACATTTATTCTATACTGATATCACTTCATAGCTTCACTTCATAGGGTAATGATGGAGCCAAAGGACTAGATAGCCTTTATATTCTTGAGCCACTTATTTAGAGGGATTGGAAACATAATCCAAACATAAATTATCACATGCATGATTCATTAACTTCACTTAGTTGGTGATGATGGATACATAGGGCTTGCCTTTGCATTCTTGAGCCACTTTTTAGGGAATTGAGCACTCATCTATGTTCGTGATATTACTCTTGATTCAACAAATACCCAACATCATCCAACACAATCCAACATTGAAATAGGTTTTATATTGGTTCACATATTTGATGAGGTGTATTCATTCTTTTATCTTCTTCTTTATCTTACCCAACTTTTATACATTCTTATTTTCGATATAGCATATCTAGTAAGAACTGATCTACTCTATGTTTTTAATTGCATATTCACACTTCACAACGTGCTCTCTCTATGCACATCCAATACCACATAGATTCATGAGTTTTTCCCTTATAGTTAAGTTTAGGTATGCTTTCTACTTTCCTTTATCCTAGTATTTCACTTTGCTGCATGACTAGAATAAAGGGGGGGAAATTTAGTCATATAAAATGTGAAATTTAGTTACTTGAGTGTGGCTAATGACACCCAATCCATAGGTCTTATTACTTGCTTGTACAACCTTGATAGGATATTCTTTCACCAATTCCCAGTCATCTAAAACCTTCCAGACTTAACCCTTATAGACCTAGTTAGCTCTTTTAGGTCTAGATCCACCCCCCTAAGTCTCAGTCCCTTTAGATAATAGTGCCCAACTCAAATTGAAGTGTTAAAACCTAGGGTGTCCTATTTATAACATTGTTTTTTAAGTGCAAAATTCGTCCCAATGATCATATTCTCCCAAATACTTATCTTAATTCATGTCAACCTAATACAAATTCATTTAACCCATGATCATTAGGTTCCTTATAAAAGGCCATTCAAAGTCTATTTAGAAGAGTTGGTACTCATTTATAGGAGAGAAGCAATAATACAAGAAAATACACTCAATAACTTTTCCCTATTCTCTACATAAAACCTTCCAATATTATTCTATGCTTATTCAAACCCTTACACCAATCTCTAGCAATTTGAACTACACCTAGTTTTGTATCTAGTTGCATTTTCATACACAATTACACCAAAAACTTCAACAAGATAAATACATTAGCTTGATCCCTCCTCAGAGTATTGTTATGTAGGTAGTGTGCCCATACACAGGGTTTGAAGTGAGTCCAACGTATCTTGTACACACTAACCCCTTTTCCATTTTTGATTTTTTTTTTAATTAAATCGAAGATCCAAGAACATGAAGAATTAGTTAAAGTTCTATTGATAGTAAATACCTAAAAATTGGTACATATGCTCACCTTGAGCATGCTAACAAAACTCATAAAACTTAAACCCTTAGTATAATAGCATTTGAGAATGCCTATAATGTTAGAGCCCAGGGTGTCCAATTTTGGTGCTCGTATCCAATTAGAAAATGAAGTCTAGAATCTTGTTTACAAAATTATCCCAGTCTTGCATGTAAATTTTTAGACCCTATCTTAGTCAAAATAGTACAAAATAAGTTAAGTTTAATTTTATCTCTCTCACTAGTTTTTTTAAAGAAGGTCTAATTGCAACCTAATTTCACAAATCAGTAGATTTAATTAGAAAAATTACTTAATATTTTTATCTACTTAGACTTGTTTATTAAATAGGAATAAAATTCCATTATTCTTAGAAATAATAAATCAAAAAATAATATTACTTGGCTTAATCTTAAATAAATACTATCATCTCAATGTACATCTTTTGATTTAACCATAGTTTCTTATTTACCTAATCCCTTTTCATTTCCTCATTTATCATCTTGGGTTCTTCATCATTAACATTAAAAACTTAAGATTTTATCTAGCATGTTCCCTCTATAATCAATGCTTTTGAAAATGCTAGTATCTTAAAATAATTTCAAAAGAAGATGTTGAAGTAGTAGTGTTTCTTCTCAACAAGGACAAGTCCCCTAGGCCTAATGAATTCCCAATAGTTTTCTTCTAATTTTTTAATGAAATTATTAAGGTTAACCTAGGTCAAACAACTGATGAATTTTTTCCTGGCAAGGAAAATTTTAAGAGAGATTAATACCACCTTCTTAGCTCTATTCAACAAAAATACTAGTGCATCTACTCTCAAGGACTTTTGTCCCATAAGCCTTTATAACTATATCTACATAATTTTCACAAAATTACTGGCTCTCTACCTTTGGTATTTAATGAGAAAACTAATCACTCCCAACCAAGGCAGTTTTATCCATGAAAGCCAAATCCAGGATGGAATATTGGTGGTTCATGAAACCATGCATTATATGGGAACAAGCAAGGAAGATGGAATGATATTTAAACTTGACACGAGTAAGGCATTTTATAGGGTTGATTGGGACTATTCGGATATGGTTCTAGAAAAATATGAATTCTATAAACATATATGACATCTCATTCACAATAACATAAGCATAATATTGTTCTCCATACTTGTCAATGGATCACCTACAAGGTACTTCAATAGAAAAAGAGAAATCAAACAAGGTGATCCCTTGTCTCCCTTGTTATTCATAATGCTCATTGACACCCTTAGTAGGAACCTCCTTGAAGCTCAAAGAAAAGGTTTAGTTAAAGGATTTAATTCCACTATTGGCATTCCTCCCTCACTAGATCAATAATTTTTTGATGATACCATTTCCCTTATAATCATTTATATCAAATAATCCAAAGAACTCGAGAAAATCCTTCAAGTATATGAGGAAGTTTTAATGCAAAAAATCGATTTTGACAAGAGAATTCTCTTCTTCATTAATACTCCTTTGCTCAAAAAAAAAATTTAAATAATCATGGGATTTTCAATCAAACTCCTGCCTTTAAAATATTTTAGAATGCCTCTTTTCAATGGTAAATGCCTATACATTAATGGAATCCTCTGATTAAATGCTTCAAGAAAAACTATCTGGCTGGAAGGGAGCAAAGATATCCCAGGATAGAAAGCTTATGTTTATTAAATTTATTATCTAAATTCTTTCGGTCTATATCATGTCCCTATTCAAAATTATTTCAATTATTAGATAAATTATTGACCAAATCCAAAAGTGTTTCCTTTAGTCTGGAATAGAAACAAATCAATGTTTCCCCATGGTAACTTAGGATCGAGTCACTCTACCTAAGAATTCAAGAGGGATGGTAATAAGAAGAATTAATCATATGAACAAGGCTTTTACTAAAAATATGGTTTGGAGGTTCATAAAGGATTCTAATATCTGGACAACTATCCTTAGAGAAAACTATCTACATCATAGACCATCTATCTTTTTTTCTCAATGAAAATGTTTTCACTATGGGCTAATCCATTTGGAAATTCCTTTTCAAATGCAAGTATATCATCAAACAAGGATATAGATGGAAGTTAGGGAATGAAGTTAATATTATATCCTGGGAGGACCCTTGGATACTTGATCATCCACTTTTATATCTCAAACCTTGGTACCAAATTAGAGATCAAATACAATAACAATTCGATATAATGGTGGTAGAATATATTCAAATTCAAGGTAATAAAAGAAATTCTAAGCATATTTAGATTACCAATGTGAGTAATGAGCATGAAAGAATTATTTAATACCTTAATATTCATGTCTAAAGTGCTCATATTCCTAACCTCTTAAAAGAAGACACCATATCCTAGACTGCAACTCCCAATAGATAATATGAAGTGATGTTGGGATACACTCAAATTATCCCTCCAAATCAATAAATCCTCCTATGGTCCAAAATATGGGACAAGGATTTGATTATAAAAGTCAGTATCTTTCTTTGGATCTAACTTCAAAATAAGATTCTCACCCTTGATAATATGGTTAAATAGGGTCTTGCATTTCTAAATGGATGTTCTCTCTGTGAGGTTGACTTCAAAACTATACCCCATCTCCTTTAATATCCTTTTCTCCATAATATCTAGAGTCTTCTTACTCAAAAATTCCAAATTCATTGGATTCATCATAATTCTCTAATTGACACATGGATTGCTTTGGATCCTCCCTTCACTAAAACATCTCAATAAAATATGGATTTTCTCTTCTCCCACTTAATATGGGGAGTGTGGAAAGAAATAAACAACAAGATCTTTAGGGACTCTTTCAAAACCTAAAATAGGGCTTCTAAGAAAGTATTAAATTCAATTATTGAAAACTTTAAAATCTCAAAAAAGACAAGGATTAACAACTATCTAACCATGAGAACATAGATAAAAATTGGATCCCAACCCCATTGTCTAGCATCATAATAGACTCTATAATGGAAACCAATAGTCAGACTAAATAGATTCCTCCAAATAAAGTATAGATTAGAATAAATTTTGAAGGGGATTTTAAAGGAAACCCAATAATGTCTAATATAGGAGGAGTTTTAATAAGTGATAAGGGAAATTTGATAACTACATATGAAGGAAGAATAGGTCACCAAACTAACCATAAAGAAGAAGCTCTAGCAGCCCTATGGGTCAACCAAGTGGCCATAGATATTGGAGTTAACAAGATACTTGTCGAGGGTGATTCCACCAACATAATAAACTACCTCAATAAGATCAATAAACCTACTTGGACTATTGACTACATTATAGAAGAAAGTCTATAAATCAGCAAAGATTTCCAAGAGGTGAAATTCTAGCATACCTATCATGAAGTTAATCACCTTGCCAACTTATTTGCTTATAAAGCAATGATTGAGATAGCATTCAAAATCTAAAAAAAGGATGACACTTTTACAAATAATTTCAATGTAATTATCATAAGAGATATATATGGTTTGTCACACCAATGAATATGAAATTAGCTTCACTCTGCATACAACTATGATCAATGAAAATATAGAAATGGATTTGCTATCTCCTTTTCCCATGATATTTATGTAAATTCAAGAACCATCGAATGGAAAAAAGGAAAAGAGACACCATTATTCTCCATCATATTACTCATTTCTCCTATTGTAATACTCTTTACTAGATTTAAACCCTTTACATAATGGGAAGAGATCTCAATAGAATATAACCTATGTCTACAAATAATCTCAGAAAGGATAAAGAGGTCTAGGAGATCATCAAAATTGGTGGCCTAAATAAATTCATTAATAACATTAGCAGATATAACAAACACTTGTTGAAAAAATTTGTCAATTAGTGGGAAGATCAAGTGGTCACAATCAACAATGTTTCTATTGAGATATCTAAAGGTTTCATTGCCCAAGTCATTGGCCTAAAAATAGAAGAAGTCAAGTTCACAAAAATTCACATAAATTATGACGAAGAAAGGGACAAAATTGAAATGAAATGAGTGCATGACTAAAATTATTGGGGGTTTCATAAGAAAGGACATCCCAAAACCCTTAAATAGAGTTGCATAACAAATAATGAGGTATATGACCTAAGACGGAAGGTACACTCTTGTGCATCATTTCCATTTCCCTCTTCTAAATTATTTCCAACATCTTATTCCCCTATGTCTACCTTTTTATATCTTTCATGTTCTTGAATCCTCAATATATGAAGTCAAGATGAGCAAGAAAAATGATCCTCTCCACCAAACTATGATTTTCCTAATTCAGAATTTATTCTATGCCTTCAATCTCATCTCCCCTATCATTCCCAAAATAGAAAAGCCTAAACCTAAAATAAACATCCCTCCTAAAATCTTCAAACATTTTCCAAAACCCCTGACCTCCTATCAAATTTCTAGACACCCCGTGCTAATTGATAGCAACCAAAATGATCAAGAACTTCCCCAAGTCAAGAATAGAAAAGCTATGATTTTTTTTGAACCCTTATAGACCCTTCCTTCCCAATCAAGAAGAAAAAAGTAATGAAAAAAATTTATGACATCTCCCCTTTTCTCTATATCCCCACCCCCTCCCCTTATCCCACCTCACATGCACCCACTCACCACTCCACCTCCCATGATGCCAATGAAAGTAGTAAACTGAAGGAAATTTCTAAAATCCTAAAAATGCTAAAATAAAATATCCCTACATCTACTATTGTTCAATAGCCAATTTTTGATAAGTCTAGTCCCACCCCCAATCCCATGCAAACCAATCCCCTTAGAATTCAAGAAACTCATAAATGAGCATAAATACCAAACTAGACTCAAAAAAATTGAATATGAGGTGGATCTACACAAATTTATCCTACATTGGTTCTTAAAAGACTAGAAAAGGTTCAAAGAGGAAATCAATAAACTCAGTCTAAATGATGGCATTTATTTTAAAAAATCTAACCTCCTAGAAATCAATTTAGAATTCCAAAATATCAAGGAATTACTATTCATTTTAGAAAAATTAAATGAATCTTTCAATGAAAATCTTAGCATGCTTGTGGATTACAACATGCTCATTGTCATGAAAAGTATTCAAAGTATAGAGGCCCTTAACTCCCTCACCAAAAGAAAAAATGAAAATGTCAAGAATATCGAAATGAACAAAAAAATGAAGGGCGTTGCAAAGGAGAAAGTTGAGCTTCAAACTAGTATGAAAAAAATTCTCCCACTCTAAAATCTAACTCATAACTAGACTAAGGCATATGAAGAATGGATGGGACCTCAAATTTAATTTGTTTTTTTATGCTACTTTTCTACTTGTTTTAGCTGGTTGTTCTATTTTGTCCCTCTTGGCATGCTTATTGTAATATCTAGTCTCAAGACCATAAATGCTTCCTTTTTATAAAGGGTAGGGTTCTTCATTAAAACACTATTTTACCAATAATAAAAACAAGCAAAACTATTAAAATGAATGCATAATGGAAATTAAGATGAATATACTTATCAAGTGTTATTATGATTTGATAAGATCTTCTCAAGATTGGAGTTTCTAGTTATGCATCATTTAGTTCCTCCTCATATTAATCTGAATCTTAATCTTGAAACTCCTACTATAGTTCATCTTCTATACTTTCTTTAAATTCAGACAATTATCCCTCTTCTTCTTCAAATTGGATCTATTCAATTTCATCCTTTGTATCTCGATCCTGTTTATGAGCCCCTTTTACCTCTCTAAATATAATAATATTACTATAAAAAGTCTTCTTAATTTTAGGGTTCCATAGCTTATATCCATTAACACTAGTACCATATCTAATAAAGATGCACTTTTATAATTTTTTGTCCAAATTAGTCATTTTTTCCATTGGAATATACATATAAACATCATAATAAAAAACTCTAATATATTTGAAAGATGATTTATTGCCATTACATGCTTCCTATGTATTTTTATCAACCAAGTTTGATGTGGGAAATTTATCAATCAAATAACAAGAAGTCATGTTTTCTTCTACCCAAAAATTTATTTCTAATCTTGAACCACTTAGCATGCTTCTCACCTTATTCATCATATTCCTATTCATTTTTTCTAAAACTCCATTTTTTTGTGGTGTATATGGAGTTTTCTTCTTAATTTCTATTCCATAGTCCTTATATAACTAATTGATATCATTTTAGTATTCTCCACCATTTTCACTCCTCAAAACATTAATCTTCTTCTATATTTGGTTTTCAACAAGAATATTAAACTCCTTAACCTTACTAAAAATCCATAAATTTAGAATTGATATAATAGATACTAGTTTTTATTGTGTACACATATAAAATAAACCTAATACAAATATTTACCTAGTGATGGAACCTTCATGGGTCTAAACACAACATTGTGCACTAAAGGAAAAATAGCTTCTAATATTGTAGCATTATTGAGAAACTACACTCGAGTTTTCTTACCAAACACATAATGCCATAGAAATCAAATTATAATGAACAAACATAAATTCTTTCATCCATACCTTTAGATTTTAATGCTTGAAATCATTTATCTCTAATGTCTACCATCTTTTGATGCCACAACATTTTTTTATTTATAGGAGATGTAGGAGCTTGATTTGAAATATTATTCATTTATAGAACTACATATCTATTATATTCATCACTTATAGTTATTTATTCAAGCTTAAAAAATGTTCTTGTACAAATTAATCTTAACATTACCATTGTTACATGAACCATATTACAACTATATTAATTAAATACTACTTAAACAACTTCATCATACATCTTACTTATAGATATTGTGATTTTAGTTAAACATGAAATGTTAATAACACCACAAAGGGTTTAACCCTTTTATATTGAAACCTCAACTTGAATCTCCCTTTACCTATGATCTAGTATAATTTGAGTTTGTACTTAAGAATACATCACCTATGTTGATATTTTCATATTTGTAGAACCACTGCCTATAAGGGGTCACATGAAAATAGGCACACAAGTCAATCAACCATGCACTTTCACATGCATGAGAGCTTGAAGATGCAAATAATAAATCCATCGAGTCTTCACTAGGGTTAGTTCCTTCTATAGATTTGGATTAATTATATACTTACCCTTTTTAACCTTTCTAGATTTGAAATATTTCATAAAGTTCTCCATTTTACCACATTTCCAACATTTTCTCTCTTTTTTTTTGTAGTCTTAGATTTACCTCTAGACTTTCCTTGTCCCAACTTTATTTTTATTTTTTTCTTGGAAAAAACCTATTACAAACAAGTCCTATTTTGTTTTATAATCCTTAGTGTATTTATACCTTATTTCTTTTGATAATAAGGCTGCAACTATGTCCTTAATTTTTAATGTCAATGTAGTAGTAGTTTTTTCCATAACTAATGTATCCCAATAGTTTTGAATAAAACAAAAAAAAGTAATAAAATTTTATTCATCATCCATTTTAATTTAAATAGGTAATTTACTGACTTTTCACAATACTGAAATCATTTAGATGTTTAACTACAGAGTCACCATAACTCATTCTCAATTAATACTTCTTTTGGAGAAATATTTTTTTCACTACAAACTTTGTTTGATACAAAGTCCTCAACTTCTCCCATAGATATTTACAAATTTTATCCAATGAGATATTTATAAAATTTGAATCTAAAAAACATAATCTAATTGAAATCTTTGCCTTCCTATCATTTTTTTCTAAATATTATAGATTCATACCCAAAGGTTATACTCCTGATATAGAAACCCATTAATCTCTGATCAAAAGAAGATCTTACATCTTGAACTTCCATGACTTAAAATCTTAATCATTTAATCTTTCAATATCTATCCTTGTGATTCCCATCATTCTCCTTTACTAAAAAAAATCTAGAATCAGTCCTTGATCCCAGTCAATATAGTTACTATGTAGGGCACTAATTCGTATTCCACAAAAATATAATTAGAAGCTATTCACAAGTGCAATCTAGGAATTTGACTCAAGAGAGGATGGTTAGTATGGTGTTAGTTCCAAAATGAAAATAAAATGAAATAAACACACTAATATCATAACATCTCTAGGCCTAGACACTAGGGAGAGATTAGTTAATAAAAATCAAATGACAAACACAACTAAAAAGCAAGGAATCAAATACAAGAATTCCTTCACCTTCGTTGCATGATCCAAATGCCTTTGTAGTAGTGGCTTGCTCAGACTATGCTCATGAAGTCCTTGGTAATGGAATCTTGGATACCTCCATCTTTCCTTGGTACCTTATGGCTTGGCTTGGCTTGGGATCAATTTTGCATGGTAACACTAGTTGTAATGGCTCCTTCAAGATATTTGTCCATTATAACTTTTCACAAAAATATCTTAGAAATGATGTTCATGGACTCTCTATTTATATATTTTTGAGAATGTCTAGAATCAAGCTAAACCATCCATCTCAAGATTGAGATGTGTGGTTGAGGATTAATTCAATTTTTTAAATTAAGTTTATAATTATCCTCATCATGACATTGGAAGAAGGGGAAATTAAGAGGCATGGAGGGAATCATGAAAGGCATTGATGAGACATGGAGGGCATGAATCCTAATATTTATGGCATTTATGGCCTAGGGATGTCTTCCCAAGAAATGAGGTCACTTGATGATGTAGATATTCAATATTAATTTTCAAAAAAAATTATTCAACAAGTTTCCATCAAATTTTTGATTATGCCTTGATTTGGGTTAATTATCTCTTAAGAATAATTAAGCACATTATGTACAAATTACTCAAATTAATCAGAATGTCTTTTTATTGGTCCAAATTTTGATTGGATTAGAATTGGAAGTCCATGTTATATGTATTGGAACTGTATGCCCACTTAGGATGTTACCAACAAAAAATAACCAAGGCAAGCATATTGTGCAATAGATTTGATAGGAAAGAGAAATCTAAAGCATGTGGGTGAAAATTTAGCATTTTGACTCCGAATGATCTGATCAAAGTTAGCTGGCCCATAAATTGCGTTATCTCATTTAGTGATACCCTAGACAAAATTGGAATTTGAATATGCCAATTTCAAAAAATTTAGCATGTTTTAGTGTTTTTAGGCCAAATTGTGCTTTTTAGGTGTAAATTAACCAAAATCTTGATTGGGAGTTATCGGTGGCCAGATTTAGGTGTCTATAGTTTGCCCCTATTTGGGAAGATGTTTCAAACCATAGGCAAAGTAGTGTCTTATCAAACATTTAGATATGGATTGTATGCCAAAAAGAAGATGATGGTTGAATAAAAAGCCTCCAAAAGTTGTTTGGGAAGCCTATGATGATGCCCCCTCAAGGGAGTGGTTATCACATTTATTGATAGACAGTCCCTCAAAAATAAAAAAGAAGAAAGGTGGAATAGATCCATGATTGAGATTAATCCAAATAAGAAAATGCTTGCATGCATTGATGTAAAACGGATGTTAATTCACCCAAAAGTGGTTATAATTAGAAATAAAAGTCAAAATAATGATTTGCCCATAGGCAGTTCTAATCATTAAGAGGAACTAAATTGGCTAAAGATAATTGTGCCCCAATTAGGGTTGATTAGAAAGAATAACTCAAGGATATAACCTAGAATACAGATTAAAGATGAGTGGATACAAAGTGATGAAAGAGATGGATAGAGGAATAAGATTAATCAATGTGAATGATTTAGTTGTACTTGCTAACAAGGAAATTCTCATCCTGATTAACAATGATATAAATAGATAGGTCAATGGGTTAATTTGATCAAGAGGGGTGAAAATATTTGCCAAGGTACCGAGGAGAAACTTCTACAACTCCATTGATTTTAGATCTTGAAGCTAATTTTTGTTATAGCATGTAATGGTAGGCTTCATGATAGAACACCATAAAGACTTGGCCAAAATATGTGTAAGGATTGACTCCCAATCCAATAAACACTCAAAAAATAATGCACCAATGATAAAAACCATGATGACAATGTTAATGGATGAAATATGCATGGACTCAAGAATAATGTACTAGAGGAATCACCCAATGAACACATATAAACTGAGTCAAGGCAACAGTGTTAAAATAAAACAAATAGGCAAGTGAATAAATAAATAAATAAATATAAAAATAAACAAAAAACCAACCTAAAATAAACAAACAAATAGAATGCCTAAAAACAATATATAAAAAAACATCCTAACAATGAGAATTCCCTAGTAAGATAGATTGAGGATAATTGACTAGGCTTAGATAGGACAAATGTTTTTGTATTTTTGAAATGTTATGAATGTTTTTGGAATTTTGAGGTATCTTAACTCATTAGAGAATGACAAGATACCTACTCATAAAATAGTGAGAGCATTTGGCTTAGGTTGCTCATAAAATGGTGAGAGCATATGGAAAGGGGGACTGAGGTGACCTCAATATGAATTGGTCATGACCCACATAGTCTTAAAATGACATCAAGTCATAGTAATTCCATCCACACAAAAGATGAATAAAAACCAACTAGGTCCCAACAAGTTCTCAAATCTGGCAAATGGCTAGTCAAATGAAAACAATAATGGCAAGGTGATGCGACAATGCATGATAAACAAGTGTTTCCCCTAGTTTTCCCATAGGAGGTTATAACTAGGATACAATGGCATATGTTAATGATACCAATTTTCCCATATTTAGTTATAATTATTATCAAGACTAGTGAAATACTATTTTACCCATAGGCGGTTATAATTAGGTTCACATAAACAAACTTGAGATAGGATGGAAAATGAAATATATCTTGCCAAATAAACTATCACAATACTTTCATAGACTATCATTGTAAATGTGGATTGGATTGATTGTTGAAAATTGATTGGAATCCTCCCATAAAAATGTGTGGGAAGAACCAAATAAACCAAGATCAAAACAAGAATGGGTAAGATGACTAAAAATAGGCTTTGGTCTAGATAGGAATGGAATAATAGGATGGAATGGTCTTGCTAAGGATAATGATGGTTTTTTATAGATTAGATAAAATGGTAAGAGGATTTCCCCCAAGTGATGGGGTGAATGTTTGGGTACATTGACAATGGCAAATGGATATGTAACAATGGTAATGCAATGGTACATGTTTTTGGCCTGGGTGTGGTTTTTGACTCTATTGTTCCTAATGATGGGGAGATGTACATCCTAATAAAAAATTGATTAAAACATAATACTTGATCATGTTAATTTTTATCCCACACCTCACAAAAATAAATACTCTATCAAGAATGGCCTATAGATTTGGTTGTTGAGAATGCTTTTGTGATCTTCATTGCTCATTGATTCTAATTCCTTCAAGCATCAAGACAAGGTATCTTTATATCCTATATAAAGGAAAGTGTGGTTGTGGATGGTAAATAAGGGAAAATAATGGATGGTAGGTTTGTTTGTGAAATGGAATAGCACATGATAATGGAATGTGTAATGGTGGGGAAACAAATGAAGATCAGGACTTTCAGTCACATGTAATGTTGCTAATACCAAATTTAACATAAATTTGGTTATGGTAGGGCCGAAGACTTGTTATCTCAAGAGGACCACCATATTTTTTTGTTGTTTGATCTTGAGATTAACTTCCATTTGATTAGGCTGTAGATAAGAACCTATTTTGATTTGATATTTGATTTTATCTTCATCAAGCAGTGAAGAAATTTTGTGCTCAACTATTGGTGCCTCATTGAGGTTTTCACTAATGAAGTTGTCTTAATTATCTCATAGCACATTAAATAAGGTTTCACTAAGTAATGTTTACTTTTGACTTTGATTATCTTCTAGCGCTTCCAAAAAAGTTTCACTAAAAGATGTTGAGTTCTAACTTTGATTGTTCCTTAGCACCTATGAAGAGGTTTTAGTAGGAGAGTGTTCTTCTACTACATGAATGTTATCTTGGCCTCCTTTATCTTCTTCAACTATTATGTCACCATGGATGCAATTCAAAAAAGTGTGATTTTGTTAGCTATTTTAGTTGATGGTAATGGCTTGTGGAACGTTAACGAAATGGGGAGAGGCTACACAATCCTCGTAGAAGATATTAGGATAACTTATGTCAAAGTTGAATTACTCATCCTCAAAAACCATATAAGTATTAAAAATGTATTCAAATTGATTTTCAAGGCATGCGTAACCAATTTTGTAACATCCATGAACATATTCTTCCTCTAAATTTGATTCTAACTCAAGGGACTCTAAATCTGATGTTGAGACTGATATTGAATCTAATTTTGATGATAAATCTGATGTCAATTCAAGAATAGAACTTGACTCTAATTATGATTCTTCATCTGATGGGTACTCTATTACATTGATGTCTTGTTGAATTTTTGGTATTGGATAAGTAATAGCCTACGATGGCACAATGGGATCCACAAAAACTAGTTTATCAAAGTGGGACTCCTCTAGGATAGGAAAAAGGTCAAGAGAATACTCCTTAGAGACTGCCTTATCAATAGGAGGCTCTTGAAAAATATGTACATGGTCAAGGTAATGATTTTCCCAAAGGTGGTTATAATCATTAAAAAGTGACTCAGCAAAGACTAGCTCTTCAGAGTGAGACTCCTTGACAAATGGTATAGGATCAATAGGCAATTTATCACAAGTTGACTTATCACAAATGGTTGATTCAATATAAATATCTTGGATTGGTTGGTTCTCTTGGCCTTGGTTTCTAATGAGTTGGAAAATACCAATTTTGAACATAGCTTGGTCTTCAAAAGATTGGATTGATTGAGGTTTGGTTGGGATTGGTACTGGATGATGAATGACTTGTAGTTGGATAATGGTAGGGCCTTGGGGAGCATGATTTATCACATGAGCCAAAGGAAAAAGTCATGAGATGGTAAAAATAGGGAATTATGGGGATTTATTTCCCACATAAGCCAAAGGAATAGGTCCTAGAATGATGAAGGGGCATTGTGGAGCTTGATTACTCACACAAGCCAAAGGATGATGTCTTGGAATAGAAATGGTATAATGTGGTGGATCCTAATTATTTGCACAAGCCAAAGCAACCAAGTCTTTCTCATAAATCATATCATCCCAATCATGAGTTGGCTCATAAGCTAGTTCTTAACTGTGTTTCGTATAGTGATTATTGTAAAGAGGGTATGGATCCATATCCCAAACAACATTATCTATAGTTGGGTCTTTAAATTCCTCCTCACAATCCTCTTCATGCCAACAAAGGTCTTAATTTGAATCATAAGTTGTTTCATGACTTTGTTCCCATGAATGATTAATATGAGGCAAATAGAAATATGTCTCACAAACCATATTAACATCATTGGGGTCTTGACTAAAGCCATAAAAGTCATTTTGTGTGGCCATTCTATCATAATTTGGATTGTAAGTGAATCCACCATAAGTGTAGTTAGACATATCCACATAAATGATGAAATATTTGAAAACAAAAAAGCTTAGAGTTCTACAAACTCTAAAAAAAATCTAAAGGATAAATGGTTCAAACTTGGTCCAACTTGGTCAAAGGGGTGGAGCTGTATCTCTAATTTGGTTTGAAAGTGGATTTATATCTCCAAAATTGTTTGTGCTAATATTTAGCATAAAATAGTCTAACATAAAATGTCTAATGTCAAATGTCATATGCACAAAAGGTCAAGTGTTTGAATAAAAATTGGCATGTCAAAGGTCTAGGTCAAAGTGATCCAAAAAAGGTCTAAACTAGGAAATGGAAAAGTTGTGTTACTAGGTCTTTTGTCCAAACGTGGAGTCAAAATATAGGCTCAAATAAACAAGCATGTGCTAGGACTTTTAACTAAACAATGTCAAAATCTAGACTTCAAATAACGGCTAATATGATTTGATTTAATCTAACAATTTTGAAAACAACTTTGACATAGACCTAACACATGAAATCAATCATAAACATGATTAGTTGGCATAAGGCATAAGTCATAAGGCTTTTGGAGAAAGGATGTGTTGTCCTAAATAAAGGCATAAACAATGATGAGGATAGGCATTAAACAAATAAACAAACCATCAATATTTTTCAAATTTGGGTAATTTATTAACCAAAGTTATGAAACCCAAAAGAGAAATATATGTGTATCAATCCCATGAATTAAGGCCTAAATAGAAATCAATCAATGTTTGAATCCAAACTTGACAAGGCTAATTGAAAAATCAACGATGAAAACTAGGTTTTGAACAAATAAGTTAGACAAGATTGGACAACATGAGTTTGAAATAATGATTTTTGGTGCAAGGTAAACTAGTCTTGAAACAAATTGAGTGTCCTAATAGTGCAAACATACTTGAATGATGTGGTCAATACTATGTTTCAAATACTCAAAGGCAAAATGGTTTGACATGATTTGGGTAGAATAATGCTACCCTCTACAATTCAAATGACACACACACAAACAAGTTTGGCAAAAATTTAAAGGCACAAGTGTGGTGTAAAATGGCTAGCATAATGCCTCTTTAGAAAAAATATTGATTTATAGAAAATTTGGTTTTGACATGGCTTTATGAAAAAACAAACAAGTTTTAGTCTCAAAAACATACCAAATGAGAAAATTATCAAAATACTCTAAGTATAACCATCAAAATCCTAGCAAGGGTATGGCATGTGGGGTTGACTAAACTATCAAGTTTTGAATGTTTCTAGGGGAATAAATTACATAATGACTTTCACATCAAATGATGCAAAATATAAGCACAAAAATTGCGTAATCACGACATTAGCTAGTCATAAAAAAGTCTAGTCTTTTTTACAACCACTACATCCTAATGTTCGCTCAGTGTAGTGTGATGTCCAAATGTAGATACCTTCCATGTGCAACTCTAATGAATTAAAAGAAGTCAATGCTGGGAGATGAAACCCCAGGTCAAAGCTTCCCTAGAGAACTCATGAGAGGTAATGACGTCCCCCTCACAAGCCAAGATGCATAAAAATAAATAAATAATTAAATTAAAAAGACTTTAGGTTCATTTTCAAGATCACCCAAACTTTGATGAGTTTTTGGGGAGTGATTTAGATGAGTTTCTTTCTAAGCCTTAGACTAGGCTACTTGTAATAAGAATGGTGTTTTTGATTCCAAGGGTTCCCTATAGGGGACAAATGGAAGAGCATACATGTAACATTCCTCTTTTTTCCAAACAAATATTTTATTAAACAGCTATTGCAAACAAAAATTAACAAGTATGTTCAATTTTAAGTCAAAAAATGAAAGATTTGATGGTGTTCAATTGACCCCTTAGTCTTAGTTGTAAAGTTTGAAAACATTCACCAAAACATCTAAATTCTTTATTAAACACCACAACAAGGTTCCTAATTGATTTTTAATAATGCAAAGGCAATTTAAACATGTTTTAAACAAATATCAAGCTTGGTCCTACAATAAAATTGTTAGCCTGTCCTTTGGCTTTGAAGCTCTCTTTAGCTTGAAATAATAAACTTTGAAAAAGTAGCTTTTGGGTCTGTGTTTTTGGAAAAACATAGTGACTGACATTAGTTATTACCACTGACATTAGTTATTTTAGCTAACAGAGATCTAACCGATGTCAATTTTGCTAATTGATGTTGGTTAAGCAGGTAACTGGTGTCAATATTCTTGTCAATGTCAGTTATTGTGTAAAAACCATGGCAAACAAAAATGGCCAAATAAAGTTAGAAAATCAATTTGAAAGAGTTTTAAAGGATTAAATTAATATTTTAGAGTTTTAAAATGATCTCCTTAATGTGTAAGATGCATCTTGTACCACTAGGCGTGTCTTTATGTGATCTAGGAATTTGACTCAAGAGAGTATGGTTAGTATGGTATTAGTTCCAAAATTAAAACAAAATAAATTAAACACACTAATAACATAAAATATCTAGGCCTAGACACTAGGGAGATCTTAGTTAACAAAAATCAAATGAAAAACACAACTAAAAATCAAGGAATCAAATACAATAATTCCTTCACCTTCCTTGGATGCTCCAAATGCCTTTATAGTAGTGGCTTTCTCAGCTTGTACTCATGAAGTCCTTGGTAATGTAAGCTTGGCTACCTCCATCTCCCTTGGCACCTTGTGGCTTAGCTTAGCTTGGGATCAATTTTGCATGGTAACACTAGTTGTAATGCTTCCTTGAAGATATTTGTGCATTATAACTTTGCACCAAAATATCTTAGAAATGATATTCATGGCCTCTCTATTTATAGATTTTTGAGAATGTCTAGAATCAACCTGAACCATCCATCTCAAGATTAAGATGTGTGTTTGATGATTAATTCAATTTTTGGAATTAAGTTTATAATTATCATCATCATTAAATTGGAAGAAGGGGCAATTAAGATGCATGGAGGGAATCATGAAAGGCATTGATGAGGCATGGAGGGGATGAATCTTGATATTTGTGGCATTTATGGCCTAGGGATCTCTTCCCAAGAAATAAGGTCACTTGATGATGCAGATATTCAATATTCATTTTTAAAAACAAGTATTTAACAAGTTTCTATGTAATGTTTTATTATGCCTTGATTTAGGTTAATTAGCTCTTAAGCATGATTAAGCACTTTGTGCACAAATTACTCAAATTGATCAGAATGTCTTATTATTGGTCCAAAATTTGACTAGATTGGAATTGGAAGTCCATTTTAGATGCATTGGAACCATATTCTAAATTAGGATGTTACCAATAAAAATAATTAAGGCACACATCTTGTGCAAAAATTTTGATAAGAAAGAGCAATCTAAAGTACATGGGTGTAAATTTGGCATTTTGACTCAGAATGATTTGATCAAAGTTAATTTGGCCATAAACTGCATTACCCTATTTAGTGATACCTTGGCCAAAATTGGCAATTGATATTTGAATATGTCAATTTCAAATATTTTTGCATGTTTTAGAGTTTTTAGGCCAAATTATACATTTTAGGTGGAAATTAGCCAAAAGCCTGATTGGTGGTTATCAATGGCCACCATATTTAGGTGTCTACAACAAGACGATGTATACATTATGTAATGAGTTCTTAAACATGTAGAAATACATAAGGATAACTGGTGGATAGAATACCAACAAGGTTTTTGTATTCTAGAGGTACAACATAACCTTAGATATAAAAACAATATGAAGCAATAAACACCCAAAAAAATGCCTAAGATAAATATAATGGATACAACTCTTCTTAATTAGAGCCAAGTACATAACACAAAAATATGGTGAGCTCAATTGCATCAATTTTGTCATGACCTTTGAGATATTTTAAAAGGATATGGATAGGCAGGAAGGTTTTGCATATCAAACAAAACTGTCTTCCTCTACTAGTTCAGGACACCCAAGCACAATAATGGTCTTTGGGACCTATGACTCTCCATTCCCACAAGAATATGATAATGAACTAGAGGAAAACATAGATGAGATCCATGCTTTCCATCAGTATCATCAAGCAAGGAAAAATTACAATATGAGGATAAAACATCCTCTCACTACTTCAACAACTCTAAATAATAGTGCCACCATTCCCCCAGATGATAAGGCCAACACTAATCAACCTTCTCCCAAGAGAGATGAGCAGTTTTAGACTAAAAATCCACATAATAGAGGGGGGTACAATATTTTTAAGGACATGAATAATATCAAGGCTAACATCAATATCCATGAGTTATCCAAAATTACCAAACAAAGAGAGATGTTACTCAAAGATTTAAATATAACGTCATCTAATGACATGTCAACATTTGTGGATGTAAACATAATGGTATATAAAGACAACATTGAAGTACCACCTTTTTTATTGACTATAATAATATTCAAAAATAATACACATAACTACTTGGTTAACTCATGTGCCTTAGCCAATGTGATGCAAATAACTATATGAAAGAAGTTGTATTTAACCCCAGACAAATCAAAGAGAGTGATTTTGTAGATGCATAAATATTTCATCCCATTTGTCAGAGAGTTGACCAATGTACACATTTATTTGACATCAAAACTAGGATTTACATTGATATCTTGGTCTTAAATATTATAAAAACATATAGCTTTCTAATCAATTGAGATTGGTGAAAGACATTAAACATGTACATGGCCACTGATTTCTCACACATGTTGTTGTCTTGGAAAGGATTAGCCAACTATATTTGAGTGGACTATGAACTGAAGATGAAGCATATGATCATGAAGTACATTGCCAATAATTAAATGGTTGACTTTAAGTATTTTCATGTAGGTGTGTATACATTCACTACTAGATAAGAATATGCATTTCATGAACAAGAATTTAGAGGTCCTTCTCAGTTATAGACTCTTCATTTTGATGGAGCTAGATCAAAATAAGGTCTAGGTTGGAGTGGCCTTGATTGATCTAGTTGGAAAGCAATACTTAGTTTCTTATAAATTATAGTTCCTATGAATAAATAATAGAGTTGAGAATGAATCTTTGATCATTAGCATTTAGTTTGTACTAAAGCACAATGTCTAACAATTACAAATCTTTAGTGACTCATAATTGGTTGTTAACCAAAATAAGAAAAAGTATCAATGTAAACTCAATTATTTAAATAAGTATAAGCATTTATCATGGGACCTAATTGAGTGATTTAAAGCATTTGAAATCAAGGCTATCCCAAGAGAATAGAATCAAACAATAGATTCTCTAGAAAATTTAGCTACCAATCTGGGCCCATTCCAAGAATAAAAAATGTAAAAATTCTCTATGGAGTTGGTTCCTTGTCCTTCTATCACTAATAATGTGGACAAGTTCTAAGTATTTGAATATGATCAATAAATTGTTAAATTCATAACTAGTTTTAGAGCCTTTGAATATTAGATGATAAATCAAAAAAACGTTGAGCCCATGAAGATTGAATATCTAAGAGAGGATGGTGCCTTACAACAAAAATAAAAACCACATCCCTCTAGTGAAGGTTTCATTGGAGCATTTCTTTGATGTAGATCTCCAAGATCAGAAGCAAAAGA
Source organism: Torreya grandis (assembly GCA_037957365.1). Taxonomy (NCBI): domain Eukaryota; kingdom Viridiplantae; phylum Streptophyta; class Pinopsida; order Cupressales; family Taxaceae; genus Torreya; species Torreya grandis. The sequence goes on from JARHVA010008738.1 coordinate 300,869, forward strand.
AACCTAGATAAATGAATTTTGATTTCACCAAATAGAATCTGGGCACTAACCAACATCCTCAATTTGTGAACATTAGAATGAGTTTCAATAAAAGTGAGAAACAAAAATTAAATAATATGATAATATAATACAAAGATGTGATCACTTGGACCTACAAATATCTAAAAAATTTCAACCCCAAGGTTATCACACATACTATTCCAGTAAATGCATATCATAAGACTTTCAAGTAAAGACACAGGCTAGTAAATCCAATTCTATAACCTCTAATTCAAACATAAGTATATAAGCTATTGGATGTCAATATTTATTTACAATAAGGCATTTGACTTGGGTAGCTAATCTAATATCAGTCAAGATGAAGAATAGATCAGTCATACTTTGTGTTGATTTCCAAAACCTAAATAGAGAATAATTAAAATATAATTACACCTACCTTCACTATATGAGGTAATTTATATGGTAAGTGGGTCTTAGATGATGTCCTTCTTGGATGGATTCTCAACCTAAAATCAAGTGCTAGTGGAAGCATAAGATAGAATGAAGACTAAATTCAACACTAAGTGGGGAAATTTTGCATATAAATGATGTTATTTGGCCTAATCTTTGAACAAGATACATTCTAGAAATCCATGGATTTTAATTTCCAAGGACTTGTTTTAAAATGCATTATCATCTCTATGGATGATTTGATAGTGTATTCTAAAGACAAATTATTGCCCATTTTCTTTTTGGAATATCATGAGCCTACAAAAATCCATTGTAATGGAAATGTTTAGCCTTGAATCACTAACATTATAAAAAATTTCCTACATAAGTATCCACATATTTCTTTAAACTAGGCCATAAACAAAAAATGTTTTAACTTATGTGTTATTTTTATGACACTTGGATGATGAAAATAAGGTGTAGTATGCACTTATTCCAATACTTTTTCCCTTAGATTTTCATAATTAGGAACATAAATTTTTAATTAATGCCTTAGATTTCCATTTTATTCCAAGGAAAAATCAACTACAAATATTATTTCTATTTCATTAATTAAGTTAACACAATTTTTTCTACATTAAAAATTAGTGAGCTATAGATTTAAAATAGAGTTTTAAAAATTTGACCTCAAAATGAAAATTACATCAAGATATGTCCTTATACTAAGAGCATAAGAAAATTTACTTTCCTTGAATTTAATAAAATCAATACTAGTACCAAAATTACTGATAAATTCTAACCACCTTTGTTACCTTGTATTTAACTCATATTGAGTGAACAAATGTGTTAAACAACAATGGTCATATTTTACCTTGAAGTGATTTCTAAGAAAAAAATGTTTCCATTGATTGAGTGTGTGAATCACAACTACAAGTTCAATATCATGAGTTGGGTAATTATACTCATGAGATTTAAGCTTTTTGGACTCATAAGCAACTACTTTGCCATCTTGGGTCAAAATAACCTTAATGCCTAGCTAAAGAACATCTGCCATCAAACTCAAGAGTCAAAATGTCATTAAGATTGATTTCAATAAACTTTGACATATTTAGTTCATTCTAATATCATCATGTAATTTCCCAATCCTGCATCTTCATAAATAATATTATGCTTAGGGTCTTCTCATTTCTACACTGTGAATCTAGTTTTTTATTTAGGCTTTAACTTGTGTTTGACCCCCTTTATTGAAAATGTGGCATGAGAAAAATCTATTTGGATCTCTCCACCTAATTATTTAAAAAATATTCTTCCTAAGACTTATATAATTCTAAATGAGGAGGTCCTAAATGGTATCTATATGCTTTTTTTGTTGTAATCAATCCAAAAAAAACTTAACAAACACTTTTTTTGAAATCCATGGTCACCAATTTTTCTTCAAAATTTTTGGATACCAACATCAATAGACTTAAGGGTGGTAATGATAGTGTATTTAATTTGGATAACTAAGAGGAATTGTTTAGTATCCATGGAATAGAAATAGACAAAATGTTTAGTGTAGGTGAGACCCAATGCATGAACAAATTTTAATAGACATAACATTTTCTAAGGCTATAGGGTCAATTATGTAGTTTCTCAACATGCAACCTTTACAGAACAAGGAAATATAGAAGGTTTCTATTGTTATTGAACTATAAATGGATGCATCCATTGAATTCATTAAAGGTTTTAATTTGGGAGTTACAAGTATCCATTTAGAGTTAGACTCACTAGTACCGATGGAATTACCTTTGATAAACCTATATGGCCTATAAATTATTGGGATTGGATCTTAGGTATTCAACTTGAGACATATAAATCCTAAACTTATTTACATAATCTATGATATTAAATGTAGGAATACTAGTGAAAGATGAAGTTTATGAAATTTTAGGTAGTTGAGGTGAATTTATATCATTTTTATAAATTACATTGGTCTTTTGATTACTTGAAGTATAAATATGAGGAGATGTATTTATCTTTATTTCATGTTGTTTTTATTTTGATTGATTAATCATAGGAGTTCCCCCAGTCAAGATGAATATTGTAGGAGATGTCTTAGGATCTTCTTTGACTTTGACCTTATTATTTTGATTTGGATTTTCAGCTTTGACTTTGACCTTATCTTTTTTATCTCTTTTTTTTGCTCTTTTGAATGCTAAAAAATATTGGCTATTCATGCCATTGATGACATAATTTTTATCATCCTCTTTAGATTCATAATCCAAGAATGATTAGTTGGATTTTCCACCAATTTATTAAGTTTCAACTTCTTGTAATCCTGGTGCTTTTGTTTCAACCTCTTCATATTCATATACATATATTTATTCAGCCTTTAATTCTACATTTTCAACATAGGGATTTTTTTCAAGAGGAGGTGATTTAATATCCATATTTTTTTGTGGACCCTATAACCAAAAATGGTTGTTATTGTGAGGTGAAACTATTATTCTCAAAACATCCTAATATGGAGATGCCAACCCATTGTGGGGTAATTAATTCTTCAAATCAAATATATTTTTGGCCATATTTTGAATCAGTTGATCCATATAACCTTGGTTAAAGTTTTACCTTTTGCATTTGAATAATATATTTTCAATTTAAAAACCATTACCATGTCATCCTTAATTTCTGTAGTAAATTCATGTGTTTGTTCAAGGTCAGGGGTCGATTTCTTTTCAACTAAAAACCTACTTCTAGAAATTGTGTGTTTATAAAGAATCACTTCTAGTTTTTTATTGTAGGTTTGTTTGGAATAGGAATTTTATTTAACAATTTGTAAAATTTAGAAATAAAATCCCTCATCATTTCATGGGCTTATTTCTTCATTTGATTTAGCTAAGCAAGGAGTACATGTGCATCTTCTACTTGCTTGAAATGACCTTTGAAAATTTTTATCATGGTATTTCTATTATTGATATATTTAGGATAAGAATGGTAAAACCAATTAGTATCCCCATTAATGAGGGTTTTGATGAAAAACATTATGAGAATGGAAAGAAGTGATAGAAAATAATATAATAAGGAATACATATGCAAGTGAACAAACCCACATTTCATATTTGCATGTATATAAAAGTCACATATGATTGTTGATAGTTTAAAAAAGCATTAAATGGCATAAAAAAATATTAATAAAGGTACATATTAGACATAAGAATAGCATTCACCATATGAAGACACAATAATACACAAAGTTTTGTAAACTCTCTTTGTATTACTCACTTTATTATTTACTAAAATATTTTGAATTGTCAAGAAGTCATTTTTACAATGAATAGAATACATGTTTATAACTTTAGATTACAAAATTAATTATTAACCGCCTCATAACTAAATATGAGGTAATCATTAGAATTTCACTTTCACTTTTTCTAATTACAATCACAAAAATTGAAATATAATGACTTCATTTATATCAAAAAAGTGAAACAAGAAAATAGAATTTAGAGATACAAAGTTAGGAAGAAGTGAGAGAAACCTAATCACTTATTGTCATGGTTTTTAATTTTTTTTTGTTCTAATTGAGATGCTCTCAATTTATATGTTTTGAATACTTGAATAACTAGATAAATTCCCTTGTACTTAGGAACAAGTGTGTTTAATAGGCAAACTAGTCATGTTCTCAATGTTTTAATTATTTCTTTGATTTGCTTGAGAAATTAGGCTGACTCTTATTACATTCTACTAAGGCAGAGGAAATGTCATTTAGTTTATTCATAGTCTCTAGATTAAAATCATATTTGTTGAATAATTATTCCTTAGACATCTTTTAGAATATTTATTTCATTTATGAGATAATTACGAGTTTAATTTATCCTTATTTTAACAATTCATAACGAATAAACTATATATCTTCACTTATCTCATGTTCAATTTCATCACATATCTTGTTGATATTTTGATAATCTTCAAAAACCTCTTCAAACATGATCATTTTCCATTCTATAATCTTTTCCCAAACATGAGAAAATTTCTTTTCAACTTTTGAGAAAATTTGTTTAGATACTAGTAGTTTCTCATCAGTTGTAAGCCATTTCTTGAATATCTCCAATTAAATTCTTCCACAAAAAAAATTATATATTTATTTATACAATCTCATCATTTATTATCTTTTAAATTTCTTCCACTGAGACATTATTTTTTGGCTTCTTCAATGAACTTGAGGACATCAAAAGTCACGTGTTCAACCCAAGTTTTTGTAACTTTCCCATAGCTCTAGTATTTATTGATCTTATCAATGGTTTCCTTATCAACATCACCACTAGAAGTAGGTTTTTTGATTGATGAAAGAGGATTTACATCAAGATAATCCTTACTCATATCAATAATTGACCTAATATAAGTAGATAATATATAGAATTACTCTTCAAGTTATTCCTTAGTTTGGTTTTCTTCCTTAATTCCTTGAACTAACTTGGTAATGGGCACCTATAAGTTGTGAACGTCACCTTTATGGGTTGATGGAATAAGATCCACTTGAGTTATGTCATAGTCATATGTTTTAATTTCTTATAAATTTTTATCTACAATTGGTTTTGTAATTTCAACATATTGTGTACTTGAGGAAGAATCTATCATGAACCTTTAGGGTATTTTAGATTTTTGGTCATGGGGGTTGTTTGCAATAGATTAGAAATTGTATCAAAGCTAGGATCAAAAAACTTGGCAAACTTTATTTTATTTTCCATCATTTTTTGAACCCAAGGAGAAGATGTACTACTTGAAGAAACAACCATTTATATGTTAGTAGCAACTAGAGGAGAAAAAGGGGAGTTGATTATTAAGTGGAAACAATGGAAAGCCCTAGATCAAAAATATACTATGGGGGTGAAATGAGAATGAATTTGAGAGGAAACATGAGGCATAGAATGAGTTGGAGTGTACATGCATGGAGGAGATTGAATGATATGTGGGACCTACATATGTGATGAAGAAGGTTAACCAACAAAGATAGATGGAATAAGAGGCATGGAAATGGAAGGTGATAATGGTACCTTAATAGTATCCATGCCAAAGATAAGATATTATTGTGTTGTATCATCAATCAATGGTGAATATTCAAGATTTATAGATGCAATGTCCACAGTTTTTTGCATTATAAAATCTAGAGGTCTATTTTTTTAGCTTCTTCGTTGATGTTGAATTATCACTATAAGTTTTCTTACACAATTATTTATTGTTTGGTCTTCATCATCACCTCTTTCATTTGATTTTGTGTTTCCTCTTACATATAAAATGGAAAGTTGAGGGGATGGGGAGAAAGTTACCTATTTCTAATTTTTGGAAGACTCACATTTTGTAGAAATTGTCCTTGCCCTGTGTTATTCAAATTTCTTCATAAACCAACCCTAGACTTTTGTATATAATTTTTTATTCATTCTATAACGTATGATATATCTTTGATTTCTAAATTTATTGATGGTATTGGAATAACTTGGATTGTTTTTTCAAATGTAGGATCAATCAAATCAAATTTGTCATCTACAATGCCTTAAGTAACCCATTCTTATCTCAATAAATTTAACTGATCTAAAGTCATTCTCATCTAGTCTCTTTTCCTTACCTTAAATTCATTTTAATATTCCTATATTAGTATTTAGTTTTTTGTATATAGTGTTAACTTGATCCCATCCTTATATTGGTTTCTAAATAATCTCTATTGTAAAAAGAAGGTCACTTCAAGTATAAATGAATTATGATATTGGCCAATGTCTTTTTAATATTATGTGCTTCTATGAATGTCCTATATATGTAATAGATCAAGCCTATTGAAAATTGGATTCTATTTATCTTTCTATCATTTAATTTCATATTGCCTTATCCTATTTTCTTGCATACTTAAATTATGACTATTTTAACATTAATAAATTGGGGTAGTTTGTAAGGAATACCAACAAACCCACCAATTTTGATATATGTAAATTTATGAAATATCTATCAAATTTCACAACTAGAGTAGAAACTTTGGTATAAATTCTTATCATAGTGTTTCCTTCCATCATTTTCACTATTAGCATTGTGAAATCATCATTTAGGCTTCTAAAATGTTTATTTCTTTCTTTCGTAACAAGTTGAGGGTAGTATTCATAGATCACTATTTTAATGGTGAATATTCTATTTTTTTTAGTTCAATCCATGATTTCATGGCTAAAATGTAATACAATAAGTAATAATTCATGTAGACATGTTAAGTTGACTCTAAGTTAACCAATTTTTAGTTAAGATTGTGACTAATGATCTGGCCCCAATCTAAGAACTTGTTTCATCACATATGATATTGATGAATAAGTGCATTTAATTATGAAATGTAGTAATTTCATCATGACCCATCACTCTATTTATTAGTGTTATGATATCAGATAGTTCATTGAAAAAATTAGATGTATGTAAGATCTTAGGCAACTTATATTATCCTTTCCTCTTCTCACCCAACCATGATTGAGTTATTACTAACTTTCAAGTTTCTTTACCTAAAAATTTGTTTCTCCAATATCCTTTATTATTTCCACATGTTTTTCCTTATGTGTAAGTCTAAAAATAACGTGTATTGACTGACCCTCTAATTTTTCAATAACTTCATTTTCAAATGACCTCACTTCTCTAGGTTGTTGGTCATAGTACTTGGAACAAGAAAATACTAGGTCAGTGCACTAGACTGAAGTAGTAAAATTGGATACACGTTCAAGCCCCATTTCAAACATTTTTTGAACAATCCCACTTTTTTTCATCTTTCATTATTTCCTAAAAAATAGTCATGTTGATATGACCAAGTCTTGAATCTCCAATTTATGGGAGGTTAGTTTGAAGAGAAGACATTTGCTTGTATTCTTGGTATTTTTACTTCAATTTTATAGGTTTGGTTATTATAAATGTTATTATTTCAAATATTTCAAAACTATTTTTATATATGAAGTCAAGAGAAATATTCTTATTGCATGGGTTAAAAGGTCAACTCACATAATTCATATAAACTATTGATTTCCACTCAAATAAATTTACAATACTTTATGTTCAATAAAGATAAGGGGTATGTTATTTTTTAATATAAATGGGTTTACAAACACAATACATAATTTTTAGAAACAAAACTAACCCTAGGGTAAGAATTATTAGTATAAATATACATAAAAATAAGCTATAGTTATATGCAGTATAGAGGTATACATATTTCAAAGTGAATTTACCTGGAAGAAAGGATTATGAAGACAAACAATACTGAAATAGAGTGTAGGGTATAAGAAGGAAGGTGGAATAGCATTAGATATTAAATTAAATGAAATAAAAAGTTTTGGCCTGACTAGGAACACTTAAGACTAATTTATAAAAATGATGACACACATTTTGATGCATTTAGGAAAACCTAAAAAACATATCCATTTTTTCAGGTCATGCAAGGTACTTGAGAACATTGGATTTTTTTTATCTTTTAGTTATTCAATTGATGAAATTGGGTATTTATTCTTTTGAAATAACATTGAAATCAACCTCATCAGTGATGGAGAACCTATCGAGAATAGTCATTATTCCTAAAATAAGTGTATCAGCCAAATCAATAATTGTGAACCCATCAGGAAAATCAATTTTAACAAAACTACCAAATAAGTTGATTCTATGAAAATATGTTTATCAAAAACTAAATACATTCCTTAAATAATTTGATTATGTGAATCGATGAAAAGAACCAATTGGGAACTAATAATTCAATTGGAATAAGGTACCATCAACAAAATAAACATACATAGGAATTAAATTTTTTGACTTAAGATGAAATTTTTATAATAAGTGTTTATAATGAAATTTCACCTCTTCAACTTGGTTAATGTAATGGAGCATAATTTTAAAAAAATAGGGACTTCAATTTTTGATAATAATAACTTATAAAGAGCAATAATACCAATTGAAGTTTTTGCATCCCTTAATGGGTTTAATTTTATATTCATGTTCGATTTGAATTAGGACTTGATCACCCTCAATTTATTCTTTTGTTCAACTACAGAACCATTCTCTCCAAGTGATTGATGGGAAAAACCAATTCTCCAATGCTTCAAGGGAGCATCATCTTCAAGAAAAATATAAAAGAGCACCATTGGTTTCACACATATAAGTTAACTCCTTCCTTGCTTTTTCTAATATTTTTAAATTCTAGTTACATCTTAATTTTCAATGTCACACATGTGGACATTAACTAATTTTACATCATTTTAGGATTTTCCATGGAACACCTTGAATGATTGGATATTTATCCAAAAAGCAAAGTGTGTTTTACACACCTAAGTATATATTTTCCATTTACTGTAATAATTTCATTTATAGACTAGGGGGGATGTAGTTACTTAAATTTGGTCATGAATGATTGATAATATCATTTTCATCCCACTTTCACTTTAATATACCTCAGCACTTAATTTGGGCCTATTTTGTCACCTCATTCTATCTTAAATAGTTATACAGACCTTTCCCTCTCTAATTTTTTATCTAATGCCTACATAAATGTTATAAATTGCTAAAAAACACTCTAAGAATCTGTAAAAACATCTTGGATTCCAAATTTTGCACATTTCTTTGAAAGATAGGATCTACCTATATGGGTCAATAATGGTGTCTAGTTTTAACCCCTAAGGGTCGATCTTGACCTTACCCATAGAAAAAATTATTTTTAGGATAGGTGATGCAAGGTTTTCCCCTATTGGATTGTTATAAAGGCATATATAGGTCACCTCTTCTATCACTTATAAATATCAATATTGAGGCACACTTACACTATTCCACATTGAGCAAAGCTTACCTATTATTTATAAATATAATTCTAATCATTTAAAGCAATCTTTATCCAAGTAAATAGCCTATTTTATCCAATTCAAGAAAATCATTATCAAATATTCAAGACATATATAGATTTATTCATGTAGAAAAAGGATCATAATTACACAAATAATTCTAAGTGGGAGAAATTTTTAGGTGTGGTTTCCCTCTTTAGAGTAATGTATATGTAGGAATCAATCAGACATCATGATGGTTATTGGGTTCAACCTAGCTAATTACACTCCCCATTTTATATTTATAGATTTTTAGCTATTGTAATCCCTATTAGGGTTTAAATTTTGAAGAAGTGATTTGTAGGTTATTTGTATGCATCTTAAGGTTAAATTTGTGTATACATGCATGTTTAAGCAACCATAGATGATTGTTCTTGTATGCACCCAATTTTTATACAGTGATATATTCTTGACATGAAAAGCCCAATAATGATGCAATGACCTACTAATAATTCTTGAATGAGACTTCTCTAACACCCTCTCCTCGTTTACTTCCCTCTCTCTTCTAGGTCTCTCAAAAGCCCTTTTTGTTGGCCCTTAAAAATCCCCTCAGATTTTTTTCAAAAACCTTTCATTTATGATTGAATCATCATATTAGCTAACAAAACCACCCTATGGGGTTACAAAATTACCCCATTATTGATGGGTTCATCATTATAGTTATGTAAATTGGCATAGTAGTTCCATCCTAAGAGGGTGGTTTTGTATTAAATTAAGAGTAGTTTTTAAATTTATAGCATTGGTTTTGTCCCCAATAGTGGAGGTTACATAATTGCCCCTAAAAATAGGGGAAGTTATATCACCATTGTTTTATATTCTAATATTAGCTTCCTAGACTAATTCCTTGATTCATTTTACATGTTTATCATCATTTTTCTTTCTTTTTCCACCCTAAATTTAACTCCAATCAAGCATAACTCACTCATCCTTCTATTTTCAATTGTTTTGAGTCCTTATTTAAGTTCAACTCCAAGTTCAACCTTGTTAAAATCCTTTATGCAAGCTCCATTGCTCTTCTACAAATAAGCCAATTTTGGATCTAAAATTTACATTAAAGATTAATATTTTTAGAGCCTTTACATCCAAAAGTTGATATAATTACTTTAAATATTTGATTTGATTGATTTTGTGTTGGACTACACAGTTCTATACAAGGAGAGTCATTGTTATTGCAACCTGATATTTTTAAATGATGTCTTTAACTAGACATAGTTAATTGTTCCATTTTTGGAGTTATATCCCTCTTCTTTTTATCCCAATTGTGACAATTGTTTATTCACCCTCATTTTTGGATAGTTCATAACATCTTCATCTAAGAAAAAAGAACCAATATATTGAGTACCATAATATAACAAATATCTTACCTTTAGTTGGTCTACTTCATGATCAAGTTGGAGGTTCTTAGTTTAGATTTAGTTTTTTAATAGATTAGATTAGATTAGATTAGTATTATTTTTTATATCAGTTTAAATTTTAATTTTGCAAAAAAATTAAGTTCTAATAGGAAAAGTAATTCATCTCTCTCTTGTCCTTACATAAAAGTAGTAATTGGTTTTCCTTATTTGTGTGTTTATTTCAATATATTATTTCACAAAAAATCTCACATTTAGACCTTAGATGAATTTTAGATATTATATATTATATTTTTAGATTGAGGTAAGCCCACCTTTGACTAGTGTGGGAACCAACCAAGCTCAATTTGGGAGGATCAAGTCTCTGAGGAGATATAGCAAAAAAAAACAAGGGGCATTTTAGCCTAGACAAAAAGATAACCCAAAAAAATGAGTGATCAAAATAAAAAATAAAATAAAGAGTGAAATGAAATTGTCAAATAGTACTTAAAAAATTTAGACCAAACAAACCTAAGAGGCCTAATAAGTAATTTTAGTGGATTTTCCCCAGGTCTTAGACCTGGGACCTTCCTTGGAGATAGATTTCAAACCTTCATCATCCAAGGAGGAAGCAACACTTACAAGGGTCCTAAGTTAAACACTAAAGTATCTAACCCTCCACCTAAGATAACTAGATCTTGTGGATCAACATGATCATCTTTCTTTCTATAGGTAGGGATGCTTGAGGGGGAGATTCAACCCTCCTTGATTTCCACACTAGATTTCAAAAATAAGGCCCAATGGATCTCTTTAATTTTCTTACATATTATTCTTATTTTCATGGATTTTCTCCTTAGGCTTAACTCAATTGAGCATAATCTGGTTTTGGGATAGCTGGCTTCATACAGAGCAAAATTATTTGGGATGGTGCCCCTTTTTAGAGACTTGATCAATTCAAAATTTACCTCTTTCAAAGCTTATAGTTCTATAATTATTTTTTTCTTGAGCCTTCCAACTTTGGCATTTATAGCCCCCCAATCCCTATAATTACATTTACATATGCCCCTTTTATTATTTTATTCCCTTTTATCTCCTCCACTCATGAAACTGGAGATAATAGTACTTCTTTTCTCCTATACATAAGGGTAAACTTGAACAAAAGAAAAATAATAGACTAGTGTGCAACCAAAAAATTATTATTCCCTTTAAAATCCTTCATATAACCCTCCAAAAAATGAAGTAGATAGAATGAGAGATTGACTATGTAAATACATTCAGAGTGATTTAAAAGCATGATGTGATGGGACCTTACCAAGCTAAACCTGGAATCTAAGGTGATATACAACATCACTTGCCTACATACTTCAAGCCAAACCTCAAGGAGAGACACAATAATCCTTGGAAATGATTATCTAAAGGGGAAAAGATATAAAGACAAGGGGGATGATGATGTAGCAAAAAAGGGAAAGCCTAATCATTTATAAACATGAGGGAGTGAGGTGAAAAGAAGATTATTAAAATTGAAATAGATGATGGTATGGACAAGAAAATCCAAATGGAAAAGAAATCAATTCAAAATAACTTTTAGAGATAATCCATTATACACCTAACCTAGAGAAAAAATAATAAAGAGGCCTAAGAATAATGGTAACAAAATACACCCAGCTACCAATTTTTTTAAAAACAGAATACAAGAATAAGGAAAAAGAAAGATCTTGACTTGGATCACAAAACCCATCAAAAATTAGAAGATAGAAAATACACAAAAAATTGAAAGGAACAAGATCAAGATGTCAACAAGATCATTCTAAGCCCAAGATTTGAAGCACTATAAAAAAATATATATATCACAAGAAGAATTGTAAGAGATATAAATATGGTATGCAAAGGCAAATGCAATATCATAAATTATCCATAAAAATAATTTTTATATGTTAAAAATGAAAATCCTTGCATATATAGGCAAGGACAAACAAGAAGTAAGTCAAACTAACCAATGTGGGATAAATACACAATGGAAAAATCAAATAGTGCTAAATAGTGCACTTAATAAACATGAGCTAAGACAGGTAAATAACTTACTCTGACACCCACCCTCAAGTTAAGTTAGGGGTAAAAATTAGCCAAAAAATAAAGGGGCATATCCATAATATGAGTCTTGGGAACAAACCCTAAGTAGGTACCCATGTACAATATATATCCATGAAATGGAGAAAGGAAGAAAAATTGTAAGAACAAAACTCCCCCCCAAAATGATGTAAAAAGAGAGAAAATAAGAAAAGGAAGGAATGAACGAATTCATTTGAAATCACCCCTAAGGAAAACTTACTTCACCCCACACAAAGATCAGTACTATATATCTTGTATGGATAGAAAGGATGTACGGAACCATCTACATAGGTGGTGAGATAGTCCCAAAAATAAAATTTTCTTCTCATTAATGTACCTTCTTCTTAAGTGATGAAAACAAGATGTTCCAAGGATACTTCACTTACAAAAATATCAATGCCAATAGGAGATACAATACCCTATAAGAGTCTTCCAAAAACTCCATGAGTGTAGCCCATAGAGAGAAGTATGCAAGATATAAATCCAAAAGTATATTTCTCAAAGGAACCAAACATATAATCAAGTGGATCCAAAGTTAACAAGCAACACATGAAGTAGTAGGAGTAGCAACAAGCTTAAAAATATAATGTGCAATAATAATAGGTTCCTCATGGAAATCACCATCTAAACACATATCCTCACAATTAAGAGGAGTAGGTGATGAAGGAACAATAATTGTGGCACAATAAAATTCATCCTCAAGAAGTCACAATGGTGTCTCATCCATGATATCCAAAGTCATGGTGAAGGTGTCATATCCTCAAGAATTATGTCCTCTCGATCAATAAAATGATTAGGAAGAGTAAAAATTATATGAAGATTAATAGGTGCCTCAATAAAACCACCATCAAAATATAAGTCCTCAATAATAATTATAGAAATGGGAATAGTGAGAGGTAGGAGGTAAGAATTCCTCATCTAGATCACCATCAAGAAGTATGTCCTCACAAAATGAAGAGGAAACCTGATTCATGTCACTAGTAGAAAAGGAATCCTCACTAAGAGGAGAATAAGGAAGTCCAAATATTTCCTCACCCATGTCACTATTAAGACTTCAATCTTAAACATCAATGTCATCATCAAAAGATAAATACTCACTAACATGAGGAGAAGGTAGTAGAATAGAAGGAGGTGGAGTAAAAGAGGGTGAAAAAGACCCAAAAGACATAGTATCCTTCTTAAATAAGGCTATAATATCATCCCAAAATTCCTTTGGTGATGTGGCACATGCAAAATATCACTACAAACTATCTAAAACATGGAGGTGAATCAATTGAATATACCCATCTTGCATAGATGCAATCAAGGCAAGATATTTCTCATCTATAAAGTGGGGAATGTCACCATGCACCATTATCCACATGCCTTTCAGTTGTAAGTGAATCTTAATTTTTATCTTCCAAATAATGTAGTTAGAGGTGTTGAGGGGCTCAAATAATCAAGAATCCATTGCTGAAAAGTAAAAATAAATTAAATAAGAATAAGAACCCTCTTGAAAAGACAAATCCCCTCATGATAATTTACATCCCCCAATAAAACAATGAACACCCCAAAAAAGTGTAAGGCACCCCAAATTTGACACTTTATAATTTAGTGTGTTTTACAAGATAAATGAACCCAATAGATGGAAAATAAAAAACATACACTTTTGAAAAAAAAATAGTACTCAATTTTGAGTCATAGTTACAAAATTTATAGTTTTTTACAAGTTTCCCATCATTAAAATGGGTCAAATAAGTAAACATTGCACAAAAATTAAATACTTACAAAAAAATTAATTTGTTTCTACTAGATCTAGAAAAAATGAATTTTAATAAAATTTGCATGAAAGGAAAATAACAATATTTCACATAGATCAATCTTCCATGTTGTTTTTTCACTTTAAATATCATATCTAATTTTTTTATTGCACATAATTTTTTTTTAGAAAATTAGATTCATAGTGTCAAATTTAGAGCCTTATATCTCCTTCAATACAACTTAGAATCCTTATTATGGCCATTTTATGGAACCTCTCAAATTCCTCTTTCCGACAATGAAAGAATTTTTTGAATTAGACACCTATATGAGGAGAAAAATGATTTTCAAGAGAGTTGTAATTTTCTTAAAAAAATTGCAATTTCTACAAAAATAAATGTAAATGGCCAAAAAAATATCAAAGATCCATACAAAACACCTCCACTGCACCAAGATTAACTTTTGATAAATAGATAAAACCTTACAGTAAAAAAATCATAAATGGATGATAGCAACACCTCTAGCTCTAATACCATGAAAGGAACATCAACAAGATCATTCCAAGCCCAAGATCTAAATCATTAGCAACAAAAGCATCACAAGAAGAGTTTTAAGAGCTAAAAATATGATAATCAAAGACAAAGGCAATATCATATATTATCCATAAAAATAAATTCTATCGATTACAAATGAGAAGACTTACATATATAGGTAAGGACAATCAATAAATAAGTCAAACTAGCTAATGTGGGATAAGTCCACAATGGCAAAAGCAAATAGTGTTAAATGGTGCACCTAGTAAACATGAGCTAAGGTAGGTAAATAACCTACTTTAACAAAAATTAAAGTCTAATGAACAAAGACCCAATCAACAAATAACCCAAAAGGCCTAAGAGCAATCAACATTAACATCCAATAGCATTCCCTCCCAAGAGAGTGCTTTGCATACCATTAGCAATTCCCTCTTCAATTTCAAGTTCTAGTTTTTTACAGGATGATAGTCTTCCCCTTTTATTCTTAAAATTTCCACAATTAATCTCTCCATTTCTATAATTTATTTTTCTATGATGGAACTAAGAGCTGAATCTTGAGAGTAATGCCCCCATTCATCTTTTTGATTAGATCATGTTCATTTTGGAGTGAAAACCTATGGGGTACTTTTTTATATTCTAGTTTTTCCTCAAGTAATTATTTAAGAATAATGAATGGGTCCACATTATACTTAGAAGAGGGGTTGGAACCTATAATAGTCTATCTTCCAAAGCTAGAAGTTTCTCCCACCAATGAGGGTTGAGTTGAGTCATTAGTCATAACATTAGGACTCAAAGGATCCAAAGAGGTAGACATGATCTCTGACATCATATTTATATCTAAATTATTAAGAATATAAAGGATATTATTAAAATAAAAAGCTATAGTAGTCCTTCCTAGATCACCAAATACATCCTTAAAGGGTTCTAGATCAATCTTATTTAATGGGTTTTAAAGCAGCTTATAAATTCCTTTGGATCTTGAGGCCTTGTATTCCTCGTTTCCCTTAATAGGATGTGCCTCCCTTAGCAGCCTTATCATTAATGGAAGCCATAGAAATAGGGTAAGGAATTCTAAGGATATGAATACAAGAACACAAATTATAAATACCTAAGAAACCATCAATTTTGAATATTTATCTCTGTATACTACACTTATTTCTAAGTAGGATGGACTTAAGAAGAGTTTAGAAGGATAAATCAAAACATTCACCCTAGCCTCCAATAGTCTTCTCCTACCACAAGTGATTAGGTCAATAAATAAAGGAACCTTGAAAGTTTGAGTAATGTCAAGGATAATGTCTTCATGCCAAAATTCTAGTGGGATTTATGGAAGGGAAATCCAAGTCAAAAAATCCTGGTAGCAACCCAAATAATTGGAAATCCCTGGCTTTCATTTGCAAAGGGAGACAAAAAAAACTTGCCACAAGTCGTAGACCATCCTAGAATGTTTTATGCAAAACGTCATTGCATGAAAAAGAGATGAGAAAGTGATCCTTTTCCAAAGTAAAAATATCCATAGGTTGTCTAGGCCTCTAATTCATATTGTCCCAAATCCTAAACTAATATGTGCCTGGGTGAAACCCATGACATTTGGACAAAATACATAAGTCCCATTGTTCCTCTGCATTTGACACCATAAAACTCAAAATTGATAAATAGATGACATCACTCAAAATTTAAGGTAACAACATGATAGTTATTATGATATTATATCTTATATTTCCATCCATTACAACAATTATTTTTCAATTTTAAAACTAGTTTTATTCTCAAATAAGTAACTAGTGACTAGCAAAATCTTAGACAAACCTAGGTGAACAAGAGGTGCCATTTTTATTCTAATTTTTTTTACTTGGATAAATTTAGTATGTTTTTT
This sequence comes from Torreya grandis, assembly GCA_037957365.1. Classification (NCBI taxonomy): domain Eukaryota; kingdom Viridiplantae; phylum Streptophyta; class Pinopsida; order Cupressales; family Taxaceae; genus Torreya; species Torreya grandis. The sequence continues at coordinate 317,739 of JARHVA010008738.1, forward strand.
TAATTCATTTATAAAAAAAATAATCTATATCATTCATTTCCATTTCAAACACATTTTTCATAACTAGTTTGCAACACTTGGAAAGGTTAAAAACTTGTTCTTGACTTGTTTGGGTGAAAGAAAACTCTAGAAACCTCATAGTATTGTTTTTTAGAGCTTAGATATTTTATTAAATAATTTTCATGTTAATAAAACATAGTTTTCATAGTAGATACATTCATATATCAATCAAAAAATCATAAAAACAACTTCATATAGCTTGCATCTAAAAAGGTTAAAAATCAACATTTAGCATATTAGAATAGGCCTCTCTCTCTCTCTCTCTCTCACTTTTTATGCATTGGGAAGAATTTGAAAAATAAAAAAGGAAGTGTTTTTTAAAATAATTTTAATTTGTATATTTCTCTTTAATTTTAGTTATTTTCATTTCAGCAAGTAATTAGTTTATGTTTCAAAATAAACACACAAAAACATTACCAAAAGCCTTGTCCAATTCCACAACCCAAACAAAATATTACTTAAAACAACACAATGATTCCTCACACAATCCATATAAACAATCTCATATGCTTACACATTTTCAAGTCCCTCTTAGATGACACTTTATGAATCACTTGATCTTGTTAGAGAAGGTCTATTCCCTAGGGTTATAGCACATAATTGTATAGTTAATATACAGTTTGATATCAACACTAGGCTTAAGAGAGAGGTATTCCATTCAAACCAAATCCCATGCATCATTATTTATTCTCTTAACTCTTTGGAGGATAATGAACAAATCCATGATCCACTGGTCATCATTCTCCCTTAAAATAGAGATCATAAATAAAACATTCTCCAGGCCTAATTTCTCATCTTCACCCCTTCTTCTCCTCAGGTCTAGCCTCATCCTATATCATTAACATTTTGTATGGCATTAAATAGGCATATCTAACCCAAAATATTATCTATATTCTCACAAGTCATTCAACCTAATGTCCCCCATTTTCCTAGTCTTTGCATCGAACTACCTCCTCATAATCTCAAAAATTGAAGGAACCTAGATCTTTATTTCTACACATCTTGACACTCTCATGAGCATCATGACATTGTGGAGGTATTTTGGTTTCATAACAAGACCCAATTTCTACCACCCATTGAAAATCCCATTCCACCTAACAACTAACCCAATCCATAGCTCATCCATTATGTCAATTACCTCAACCCAACCTCAAGGAATTGAGTGCACAATTTAACATGTGTTATTAACATGTACACAAATTGACAAACTTGACATGGACTTATATCTTGTGTTTGCCCTTTTCTTAAGTTTTTCCTTCCTCCCTTATCAATTTCCCCCTCTATCTTCCATTTAATTTGTGATTATTCATATACCCCTAGAATATGTCTAGGCAAACATAGGCTGATCTCTTGACCTAGAGGTATATAGGAGAATCCATATCAAATCTAGAATCTAGTGAGCCTTCATTGATGAGTTAGAATAACCCAAACTATGACAATAATGTAGACTACCTATTCCATGGTTACTCTCTTCATAACACCTAAACTAGGAGTGGGGTCTCTATTCAAGAGATATGGGATGTATCTAACACTATGAGAAACCATCCTAACTCTAATGTTATTACCCTCACTACAGGAGACATGGTCACTCTTTGCATGCCCATTAGGCCATAAATTAGCCTACAAATCTTAGATGCAAAAATTGTCACTAAATATTATCATTATTTATGAGAGGTATGCCAGTTGGAAGATGAGGTTAATTATATACAAGCATCTATGAATCCCCCTAGAAAGAGCCAAGATGCCTCTCATCCATAAAATCAAATCGTAGCCACTACCCCTAGGGTAACTACTCCAAAAAAACATTTTTAAACTAGCCCACCTCATACCTCTACTCCTCCTATATTGGAGGCTTTTAGGCCTAACATAGTCATTATCCTGAACTAATTCATCAACACCCTATTAGGTCACATTCATGACCTTGAGATAAACCAAAAATTTATAGGTTTGGGGATGATTCCAAATTCCCTAACATAAGCTAATCATTATTCTTTTCTTATCTAAATAAAGACTCATCAAATTCCACAACAATAATCTTTGATCCTCTACTACAATAAGAGCATACACCCTTGATAAGCCACACCTCTCACCAACCCCTTAGGGACAACCTTACTCATGTGGTCCCAAAATTAGAAGCCTTTAAATTCCATTTATCTTATTGAACTCTTATTCAAAACCCAATGGGTAGTTACACACTTATGCTCCACCTTTTCCAAATGATGTGATGGAAAAAAATCCACCATTATTTGATCCTATGAGTTATGTTCCTCCCATATACACTCCCCTCTATAGACAAGTTATATCCTACCTTGTAAAGCATCATGTTATGTGAAAACCATGTATACCCTATCATAATAAACCACCACACCTCCTGCATCTAACAATCTTCCTCCTAACTTCCATCTATATTCCAAACCCACTCAAGTAAATAGTTATTTTTGAGATTATTTCACTTCACCTCATTAATCTTAATCTATCCATTCTAGTGGTTTCCAAACTAACCCCTATGTGATCCTACCTTTCCACTCTAGTCCTACCATGACAACAATAAAATATAGTAACATGGGGACTTACACTAAGTTTATTAATAAAATTCTTGATCTCAAAATATAATGGGTTATTTTTCTTTGTCCCCTATGTAACCTTCCCAATTTCAAATAAGAGGAAGATCCTAATGCACACATTAAATATTACACTATATTTGTTAGGGGAATCGTACCTTGGGGTGGGGTTGTTACAAAATATTCCCTAAAACCCTATAGGTAATAGTAATAGATTGGTATTACCACCTCCTTGATGGGTATATACATTATTTTCACCAACTCATGCTTTATTTTTTCAAATATTTTGATATGAACAAACTCCTAAAGACTAGCATACGAGAGTTATTTCACAACAAATAAGAACATAATGAGTCTTCTACACATTTCATCATGAGATGGTGTTAGGTCTTATATTCCTCTTCTAATGAACCCCACATGGATCAAAGAGAACTATGTGACCTCTTACTTCACTCTATTAACAAGCAGACAAGGGAAGATGTCTATAAATTCCCATATTGATCCTATGAAAACACTATTGAGAACACCTTATGGATTGACTAGGTCACTATTGATAATGGTAGACAAACTTATGGGATAAATGGATGAATCATCACCCCAAACCAAGAAAATGGTGGATTTCAAAGTGTGATTCCAAAAAATACCAATAACCAAGGCTCTAAGGTCTTAATTCAAAATAGGATTGCCACTATCGATTGTGTCACTATCCAGAACAAAAATCCAAACCCTATGAATAAAAATTAGTATCAACCTATAAAAAACACCAATATCACTATAAATTTAGGCAATAGGAGCTGAAATACCCCTCTTTCCATTTATGTGGTTCAATTTAACCAACTACCACCATGTAACATGTGGCATCAAAACCATAATCAATATCAATATCAACATGTCAAAGATTTCAACTAGTTTTAGAACCAAATCTATTACCAAAGAAATAATCAACAAGGGTTTGGTCAATAAGGGTAGAACATGAGGCTTAGGTAATATTATCCAATATCTATTGCCTCTTCCATTGATTTATTGGTCATAGTATGTATAACTACATGGAGTACAATAAATTTATCGAAAAACTCCTAGAAGATCAAAGTCACACATTTATTGATATGTTTATAGGGAATGATGATACAAATCCCTAAGCCCGTCAGAAAGACCTTATCATCCCTCAAAATTAGAATCTTTGAATCTTAAAAAATCCATTTCCTGACTACCAAGTACATATTACTCAAAATAAACAACAAGGTGACCCATAAAACCATCTAATTCAATGTAATAAGCCCATAATGAAATGCACCCACAATTCTAAAGATTCTACCTTTAGAACTACCAATACTAATATCACCCATTAGTTGGGTCTACAAGGAAAAAATAGGATGATAGGAGTCATGGAATTATAAGTTTAAGTAGATGTGAACACCATTACTCACACCAAAAAGTATCAACCTATGACTATTCATCTCACAAACATTTTGGAAATAGAGTCTATCATGAAACATGTGGGGAATTATGATTTGATCTTTGACCTAACCAAAACATCCTCTCATGTCTCATTTATCAATCTAACTAATAATTCCCTTGATCATCGATCAACCTTGTTTGATGCTTTGGGACTAGGGTATCTTTATAGTGTTACTCCTCCTCCATAATCTCAAATCAACCACATTGATCTAGATATGTTTCTGTTTTAAATTTTTAAGACTTAATAGATTTAAATCATATATTATTAAAGGGACTGAGTGAAGGGGTAAATATTATAAATGAATAATTTAATTAGTTTACCGTAACTATGAATGTAAAGGATAAATTCCACTTATATATAGTGAAATGTGCATCATTGGGTGATGACAGGGCTAGAACATATCAAAGGAATAATCAAGAGTCCCTTTATTCAAAAATTGGAGTCCCACATACTTTAGGTCAATAACAAGGTCACTGGGCTAGTACCGTGGTGTAATATTGGCAAAGGTACTATTCTAGTGTCTTTTTATGGATAAAATCCCTAAAACTTATAGGGATTCTATTAGAAGCTTCTTGGAATTATATATGTCCTTAGGAACTTTTAGTCATCCTTTTGTGTCATCTTTTATCTATTATTTCTTCAAAACCTTAATGAATACCTTCACACATGAAACAAAAATATAATAAAATGAAAAAATAAGGGGAAAAGATGGGTTGTGGGATGTTAATATCAAACAACCTAGAACCCCTAGTGTTCTAGCTACTAGCTACATTAACCCCAATAGTAGGGGTCTTAGATTGAATGTATTTCTCCCTTAGAGAACATGCATAATCACCATGCATGGTATGAAAGAATGACTTTCACTTAAGCCATTTTTTGATTAGGCATGTAGATCAATGTTTGATGTTGTGTAAGTATGTAGAGTGTTGATTTATACTATTTATTGATTTTATGTAATCATATGCCAAAGTAGTAACTGTTATATGTAGAATGCCTTGTGAATATATTTATATAAAAGGATATTTATTTTGAATGTGAGACACTTTTTTGTAGGACAACAAGGTAAAAATATATATATAATCATAATATATGATCCAAATGAGGGTAAGGACCCAAAATAAGTTAAAAACATGACCATTAAATAATAGTTTTGAGCTGGACAATAACACAAAGTGCTCTTATCTAGGACCACACTATTGTCCTATGTGCACAAAACTAGGTTGTGACTGGGGTAAATAGGCCAAGGGCCCCTATGACTAGAACAGGGATGACATGAAAATATTAATGGTGTAAAAATAGGGAAAATCATTCATAATAAGGATAAAAAGACTAAAGTGATAATCTGAACAAGATTATCATTCATCATTAAGAACCTCCTATGAAAGAGCCACAAAATACATAGTACTTGTGTTTTCTTGACCAAATTAAGGTGTGTATATTTCCCCCCTTTTAATCTAGTAATGCAATGGAATGAAAGTATTAGAGTAAAATAAAAATAAAATTCATATATGTACTTACCTATGTGGTCCATCCATGCGAAGAATGGATGTCCTTTGGACCTGGACCACTTCGTGACCGTAGAAGCAAATGGGCATTGGAGTAATGTCTATGAACAGAAAATACATAATATGGTTTTCTTTTGTACTTAATCTGAGTGAATAGACTGGATTTTGAGAAATAAATCCCTATTTTCCTCCACTTTTATAGGTGGATAAGTCTAAGAAGTAATATATAAATGTTGAGAAATAATCCATGCTTCCCCCCACTCTAATATATAACTGAGTCTGAGAAGTAATCTATAAATTTGGAGACATAATCCATGCTTCCCTCCACTTTAATATGTGAAATGAGTCTAAGAAGTAAATTTAAATGTGGAGAAACAAGCCAATCTTATCCCCAATTTTATATGTGAACTGAGTCTAAGAAGTATATGTGCTCTAAGGTCAAAAATTGCTACTTGACCCATGTCCTACATAAACTGCTATAATTGGGGTCTGGTACAAACTATGGATCGACCACTTCACATAACTATATGATCCATCTTGGTGACAAACTAAGTGTAATCTGATTATCTAAGCATAGAGAATGGTATAGTTTTCCATTCCATCTATGTGACATGGTAAAATCCTATGGGATTAAGGACATGTGCATTGCATCATGTCCCCGAACCTAATATCTAAGTAATGTAGTTGTGTAATCTATACTTAAAATTATATTTATATAGGGATGGTGTATTGCGTACATTATACCATACTCATAAAATGAGTCTAGAACTATATTATAATCCTATGTAAAACCTAAGAGTCTGAAACAATATATACCAAAAACCATGGAACCCTAAAAATATGAGTCAAACTGTATATCTATATATCTAAGTGTCTAAATAGAGAAACTATGTATCTAAATAAACTTATGTAACTATATGTTTTATCCCAAGTATCTAAGTAAATATGTGCAATTATATAGCTAAGTAAATATGTATACTTATATATATGAGTAGAGAAACTATGTATTTGAATAAACCTATGTAGTTATATGTCTGGGCTTAAGTATCTGATTAAATATGCATAACTATATATTTGATTTTTTGCATAGAGAAATGATGTATTTGATCCTGAGTATTTGAATCACTAAACTAGGAAATCTTAGTCAAATTGTGTGTCTATATATCTATATATAATTATTTGAGTAAATACTTATTGGTGTGAATAGTGTATGTATGCACCCATTTTGGTGAGAATCAAAATTATGGTAAGGATATTGAACCAAAAGTGACATCAAAAGGCATGTTAGTGGGTATTTAATGTTGATAATATGGTATGGGATTGATTTTATTGATAATTATAGATTTTTTTTATTTTTATTTTTTTAATTTAGACTTTGATAGACCCATGTTGTATATCGAGTTTGTTACGGAGATATGAGTTTTGGTATTTATGTAATCAAATTTATTGGGAGAAAAAATTAATTGGTATGGTTTAGGGGATATCATCATAGATTTCCACATGTAAGAAATGGATCAAAAATTAGATCTAGGGTTCTCAAGATATTATGATTGGAAGATCATAGTAATAGTCAAAGAAATTTGCATATGGGGCCAACTTTAGGTAGGTGGCATTTTATAAAAGATGGTTAAATAAGTTTAATTGATTGATTTTAAAATCATTTGAACTTTGAGATTTTAGATAATTATTTCTCTAAGTCAAGAAAACATGTAGAAGATATGGGGTGAAAATGTGACCCACTATGACGAGGTGAAGGTGTTGATATATGTCAGTGAGGAGGTTAGATTGGTAGGTATTTTACCTATTTTGTTATGTATTTGAACATTTTGGTTAAAATTAAAACATGTTAGACTAGTTAGTTTATTTTAAAACATGATTGAAACACTATGTGAGTGGTGCAATGTTGATACATGTACCTTTTGGATGCCCACCAAAGAGATGACTATTAATCTAGAGGATGAGTATAAGATATTAAGGTTAACCATTACTAGTTAGTGAGTGGTATTGTAGGAGGTAGGTGGATAAAGAGACATAGATTAGGCTTCAATGTATTTTTAATCCATTCTTATAGGGACACATTACTAAGGTAGTAGTAGTGATGTGTTATTATTTGTAATTATTAGAGCTAATGATCAATGGTTTTGGAAGTTTACAGTAGTGTTATTGGCTTCACTTATTATTATTGATGGTAGTGGTGTATCAATTAGATAATGTATGTACAACATTATTAAATATATAGAGGATTACAAGACCATATTATCATGGGGTCATACTATGATAGCCCATTTATATTGGGATTTGTACTATTTTACTTAGGAGCTATGCAATGGTGGGCTTATGTCATCGACTTTGTTACATTATTGGGCTTACGAGAAAATTTTGATGGATAAACTAGAGGGTTTTTAACATATATATTAGGCACACCCATATGTATTTTTAGAGAGGTGGATAGGTATGACCCCCATATGATTGAGGAATATAATTCAATATCATCATGTGATGGATCGAGTTACAACTTGAGATATTATTTAGAGACCATATAGGGGAATTTTGTTGGAAATATGATTATCATTGATGTCAAAAGGGACATTATGAGCATGTCATTGATGTTCAATATTGATTATTATTATTTAAAGATGTGAAATTAATTATATCAAAGGTTAAGGATGATTTTAATGCTTGTGTGCATGAGTGTAATTCATCTAGTTCCTCATATTGATCATTTAGACATTTTGGTCTATGACAAGAAAATTTGAGAAGGTAGTTTGTTGATGTCACCATTACCATGTGTGGATGGGTTTTGGGGAGCTATTCATATGGATACTATCACATTATTCTTTGTTTATTATGCACCAAATTTGAAGTCATGTGATGAAGCACAGTTGAAGATATTAACATGCAAAGTTGGAAACTCAAATAAAAATCACTAAGTTTATATACTTAGCCAAATTTCCAAAAAGGTTAAACAAAGCCAGGAGGTACTAGGATAAAAGGATCAAATGGGTATATTCATTTTTGTTCCTATTTTATACATGCTAAATCTCAAGTCACATGACATAGAGAGATAAAAGATAAGCTTAGACCAAAGTAGGGCTCCTAGGCACTTTGACAGTGTTTTCTAACTTAGGGGACCTATTCATATGGATACTATCACATTATTCTTTGGTTATTATGCACCAAATTTGAATTCATGTGATGAAGTATAGTTGAAGATATTAGCATGCAAAGTTGGCTACTTAAATAAAAATCACTAAGTTTCTATACTTAGCCAAATTTCCAAAAAGGTTCAACAAAGCCAAGACGTACCAGGATAAAATGATCAAATGGGTATATTCATTTTTGTGCCTTGTTTATACATTCTAAATCTCAAGTCACATGACATAGAGAGACAAAAGATACACTTAGGCCAAAGTAGGGCTTGTAGGCACTTTGACAGTGTTTTCTAACATAGTCAAATTTGTAGTTTGCAAGAAAAAGATGAGATGACATTTTTATGATGTCATATCTTACATGTATGAAGTATTTATGAGTAAATGGATATATGTATGGAATCCCATATGTAATAGGATCTTATGCACTAAATAGTAGATCATCTGACTAAGCATGATAAGAGTTATACAAGGACAAAGTTGGCCTTCGAAGCAAGTTTGAGGCATAACTAGCTTTGTGATAGAATAATCTAAGTGAGTATATTAATGGTGTTATATTTTTCACATGAAAACTATTCATGAATAAATGATAATATGGGTTTGTTTAGTATCATGCCTAGTTTATATAGTTCAAATTTTAGACCAGGTGGTTAAATGAAGCAAAAGATATGAAGGTGTAAAGTTAGCCTTCTAGGCATAATTCAGATGGTCCCCATACTTAGACAAATTTACACAAGATAAAGTTAGACCAAGTCTTGAAAATATCAAAAGATCACATTGGCTCCAATATGATAGGATAAAGTGAGATAAATATAGGTGGTTGAAGTTTAAATCTTGATCAATGACTATCACTTATTCATACATTGAATATTGAATGAAGCATAAGCAAAGTCAATTTTTCAAAGGGACCTCTGATAGTGACAAGTGTCACAACCATGAAGCTTGCATGATAAATCTATGATGCATTTTAAATTCAAATCATCAAAATTCAATGTGAATATTCCAAGTGTCTTAATAATAGGAACTGATAGTAATTTTCAGAAGGCATGCACTAATGCCAAGTGTAACATTCTCAAGAGCTAGCAGAGATAAATATCAAGCTTATCATAAGATATGATAATGAGTGAATGATCATGCAAAGGAGATCCAATGGAGTGAGGGGAATTAGATGGAATGAAATGCTTGAGGTTTATTGACATAGTGGTGAGTTAAAGACTAAGAAAGTTTGAGAAGATCGATGGAGCAAAATTGATGTAAATATGCAAGAAGCAGTGAGATGGAATGAAGAGCTTGATGTTTAACATTAAGATAGAAGTAAAGATCATGCTAGTTTAAAAATACAATGGCATGCAAGAGATCATATTAGGAAGATCAATAGATGCATTTTAAAGTTGATAAAAATAAAATTTGGAAGTGTACAAAGATCGAATAGATAGCATGAGCCTATCAGAGATCAATCAAATGGGTGTGTTTTAAAGTTGGGTAGTTTAAATGTGGAATCATATTATATCACCAAGCATAAGATCAATGATAGATATTTAAATATATGTTTAATCTAATGGTCTAATGTAGTAACATACAAATAAGCCATGAATCATGACACATGAAATGATATTGATCAATGTAACTAAACAAATCTATATATAATTTGCATGTGCATAAAAACTAGAGTCCAAAAAATTCTATATATAGTAAAAGACTAGGAATCACAATGGTAATGCATGAGTTATAGATGTGGTAAACTTACAGTTCAAGGAATAATTAACTAAGTCTAGAATAGAGTGTGATTTGTTTGTAAACAAGTGTGAACACAAAGAATATATGGAACCCTAGATAAATTACTTATATATATGAAATCTAGGTTATAGGAAAAGGCTTTTGTAGCTATTCAAATTATGTCTAATATAAAATATAGAGGCATAGAGGATCAAAACAAGAGATTGATGAATTGTGTCAGATAGATAAATATAGAGACACAGAAACAAAGAGGTAGACTAGAATAGAAAGGAGATGAAGTGCAGAGCATGATCAGTTACAGAATAGACCTATAATAGAGAATTGATATTTGGATTCATTTATGAATTTATGTTATAAACTAGAGTTATATCTCCATTATAGATATGATAGGTTGGTTCCATCAGACAGGCTAAGTTGGTGCTTAGTTAGGGAGTAGGTGCTTCTTTAGAGTTGAAGCTCTTAAACTAAGAGATTAGTTTCTCCTTATGTTTGGTGTCCTTAAAAATTTTAACTAGTGGGGTTACTTATTATGAGGCTATATTTAAATGATAGTTTATATCAACTATTCTCATGGTAGTTTTTCCTATATTGGATTTTCCGTGATATATCTTGTGTTACGTCTATTTTTTTGTTTGAGATCTCTACATATAGTTTTAATCTACATTAAAAGGGTTTGAAAAGACTAATTTAATTAATATACTAACTCACCCCCATCTCAGTATCTAGTTGTGTTCCAACAATTTTAGGGGTGGCCTAGCAATGAGATTCAATTGAGGTAGATTTGGGTGAGCTATTGGCTTCATGGTCAGTAGAATATTATGTTTGGGATGTTCTAGTATGAGCAATTTATGAAATAATTTGGTGTGGTATAGGATGTGCCTCCTAAACCATTGGTGTGGGTGAGGAGTACTAAGGCCATGATGAGACCAAATAGTATATCTAGACCTATGACAATTTATTTGGATCTAATTATAGTGACATAGAGAGATATTATGCTAGAGATACCTGAAGTAGATGATGTGGGAGCCATATATGCCTACATACTATGGTGGGGATGACATAGATGACCACCACTATTTTTGAGAGACGAGACCATTATAGTGGATGTGCTATATCTAAATCCCATTATAGTAGTTGAAGGTATTTTATTATTATAGATTTTTATGCTTGGTTTGATTAGTATTAGATTATTGAGTAGATGTCTAATGTATCATGTTGGTGTGCGTAGACACAAGAGATGATGATTATTGGGAGACTATTATTAAAGTGGTAATACAAGAGCTTACATGGCACATTCTTGATGATGTTGTGGATTATGGGATGGTGGATCAGGCTATGGAGGTTGATAGTTTCCATGCACACAGATTTAATCGATCAACTATTACCCCTACAACATATAGGTGGGCTATGGAGATGGATAGTATCCATGCACACCTATTTAGTCAATCAGACATTACCCCTAAAATACATACGTGAGTAATAATGGATATAGATGATGCACTTGTGGAGATGTAGAGATGATTTATGCCCCCACCTAATAGTTTAGGTGGGTAGGTGGAAATATAGTATATGATTATATTCATATACAATGTGAGAACACAACAGTGATTGTTGAGCTAGTAGTGCTAGGAGAGAGAGTGTCGGCATAGGTCTTAATCTAGGTATAGAGGGGATGTAGGTTAATCAAGTTCTATTGGGTATGAAGATGAGAGTGAAGGTGATGACATGGGTCCTGGTGACCAAGCTCCCATTATTGAGTGATTATGTAGAATTGTATGAAACTTTTTAGTTATATGTGCATTGAATTTTCTAGTATATGGGCATCATGTTATGTGGTATTTTGATTATGGATTTAGTTATTTGACTATTTTCATTTTTTATGTGTCAACATGGAAATGTGTATAATTTATTAAATAATTATAATTTTTTTGATTTGCATACATATGTTGAGTAGATACTAATACTAGATAAAAAAAAATGTTAGTTTTTAGTATTGGTGGCATGGAAGTATCATATTATATGTTAGTGTTGATCTTGTGACTATGCCATGTGAAATATAAATCCTAATATAATAATAAACAAGTTATCATATTGTTCATTCTATGTAAGTTTATAAATATCCTCAATAACTGGTATTGATCTTAGTACACTGATGATAGCTATATTTTCAAAATCCATAATGAATAACTTAATTAGTTATTGTACCAAAATTGTACTCTAGTCTACATCATCTCTTGAAAATATCTTAATTAGTTGTCATATTGAAAATGATGGCTGAGTTTTTTTACATTTTATCTCTATGTTTTTATAATTAGGTTGATCTCTTTGAACTGGTTTCCATCTTTTCTAACTTTATGGTGAATGAGATCTCACATAAGTAAGTGTATTGCAAACCACATGGCTCATATGATATATAACCAATGGATCCTTTATAGGAACATCCTTGGATAACTCAATTGCAGAGTAATGTGATTTGGGATAATGTGTAAAAATAGATCTTGATGCTTCATATGTGAATGTTATAATGCCTCAATTGGTATATCATTCAATATGATCTCTGAGTGCACAATAGTTATTATCCCAATATCCATTGATTTGATGATAATTGTAATATGGTTTATTTCTTATTATATGCAAATGATGTGTTGTATTATGATGATTAGGAGGAAATGTGATCATCCTTCTACTAATAATTTAAATAATATATCATGAGGTCTATCTTTGTCTAAAAATTGTATGGCCCCTCTATTGGTATCATGTTCTCTACTCAGTATGGGAGATGCTATATGAAGTGGCTCTTTGCCTTTGTTGAGTATCTTAATTGTTGGTTTCATTTCCACTTTTTACTTAGGCATAGGTGGATTAGGTGATTGGAAATATTGGATTATTATGGCTATAAGAGATCTAAATCAAAATTCACCTCTAAATGTGTGTCAATTAGTCCAAACTTATTTTGTAATGTGATAACTATATGGTATAGATTATGGAATGATATTAAGGTGTCATATAAAAATTTATCCTTAAGATGAAAAATGAGGCCTTTATCAAAAATTTATTTTACCTCTAAATCTATTGTTTTGTATATTAATTATCACATACATGATTTGAATCATAAAATGTAATCACTTATTAGTTCTGACTTACCCTAGTGTAGTGAAGGCAACCTCTCATATGTGATTTTAAGTCCCTTAATTTGAATATAATTCATGAGAAATACTTCTTGTAATTCATCATATGTATGTATTGAACCACTGGGGAGTGAATGATGGAACAAATATAATGACTCATCCTCTAGACATCTGGGAAATAACTATAGGAAAATTTAACTACCAGTGGTATGTGCCATAGCCTTTCTATAAGCTTTGAGATGTAAGTATGGATCTCTATGTCCAATGAACTTAGGTAATGTTGGTATCTTAAAATTCTTTGATAGTGCTACATTGATATTTTTACGTGGAATAAGATTAACATGGTTAGAATTGGAATCAACCCATGAATAGTATGCTTTACTTTCCAAGGTGAGATAATGCACTTGTTGTTGTAAATTACTAATTACATGCATCAAAGAGATTACCTCTTGAGAAGGTATGTTAACATTTTTAAGAGGTTCATTTAAACACTAAATATTATTGTTAATTTTATCCATTGCTACAATATTTCATGGAGCATTATTAGAGATGTTGAGTTGGCTCACCATAACCTTTGGAGGGGTGATAGCTTGGACTTGGTGAGATGGAAATTAACTATCACCTTCATGGAGATTATAATGATGAACATGTTATAATATAATAATGAGGGTGGAGGAGAATCATTTGTATCTCTTATTTTTTTAATTTTTAAATAAGTATCACATGCTAATGGAATAAAAGACACATTATTATCTTACAAATGCAAAATATGTAAACTATGAACACAAGTATAGTTTTTCACATTTTTATCTGAAGACATATTATTAATTCAATTAGAATTTAATAAGCAATAAATTTCTACATGAGAGATGGGTGAAGTAGAGAGAGGACTAGATTCAATTTGTTGTTTACTAAAATCATAATAACCATTAATATTCCAAGTTTTAGCAAAATTAATATTTATTTCACTTGTAGAGTTAAGGGAAAAAGAATTATAATTTTCATACTTAGTAAGAGAAAGATTACAAGAAGACTTTAAATTTTTACTACTATACAACATATCATCATGTGTAGGTGGAATGCAATGTGTTTCTTCACTAATTATGAGTGGAATGCACATGTTATCAATATTTTCAATAATGGAGTCTAGGGTAGAAGATATTTTCATTTAGCACATTATGACATGTAGGAGAAGGGTTAGAGATAATTGAATTATTTATATTTTGCATGGAATCAATGTGTTGAGATTGAAAGGTAAAAGATGGTGATAATATAATATCATCTACTTTAATTTATAAACCTATAAAAGGTGTAATTTTAGTTGTGCATGTTTTTTGAATTGAATTGAGAAAGGTAAAGCAAGTTAATTTTCCTTTTCTATGCTAGGAACATCATGTGAAATAATAATATTGTTTGATTCATGTAAAATTAAATTGATTTTATTTCTCTTATATTGGTTCAATTAGAGTAACTATATAGCAAAAGTAGTTCAAAAGTTAGTATCTTTTTCAAACAAAGCACTGCCTATAAGGGGATATTTTGTCCTTATGTTGTTAATTTTATTTTGATAAGTGGGTGAAGAGAGAGGATAAGGAGGAGAAGATACATATACTCTATCCTCATTATCATGCTCATAGTAATCACCATATCCATCATTACAAAAATAATAATCATCATCACTATAAATGAAATCATGCTCATCATCTTGTGCTAGTGTATAGTTTTTTAAATTGGTCCATTCATTTGTATAATTATGAAAAAAAATTAAAAATTGATCAATTGTTTGAGGGGGAAGAGGTTCCCTAGAAGTCATTTCAAACTTACCACAAAAGAGAATTTAAAAAATGAACAATAAGTAAATAAAGGGTAAAAGATAATCCAACATAAATATATTTGAAAAATATGCTGAATATTTAGCCCAAATTATCAAAATTTAGAAATTGACTCAAAACCCTAAGGGCTAATATCTAGATGTTTGAGGACCTAATATGTGGATTTAGGGTTTGAAGGGTTTTTAGACAAAATTGTAAAATATTGAATGAATGAAAACCCTAATAGAGGACTGGTATGGATCATTTAGGATGTGTAAAAATTAGGAAAAATCAAAATTTAATAATCCATAATTAATTACATAAAAGGAGAAGGCAAACCCTAGGAGGGAATTAGGGTTGTTAAGAAATATTTAAAGTAAGTCAAGGTCACCAAATGATTTAAATTTTTAGGACTTAATATAAATAAACCATGGATTATTTAAGGGATAACTTAAATGGGTAAATATAGATAAATATTATAAATGACTAATTTAATCAATTTACCCTAAGTAGGAATGTAAAGGCTAAAGTCAACTTATTTAGAGTCAAACGTGCATCACTGGGTGATGATAGGGATTGAATAGATTAGAGGAATAATCAAGAGTCCTTTCATTTAAACATTAGAGTCCCATTGGCCTTAGGAAAATACCATGGTCAATGGGATAATAACATGGTACATTATTGGAAAAGTCACTATGCTAATGTCCTTTGTGGATAAGAGCCATGAAAAATGTGGGGTTGTTGCATGAGGCTTCAAGGGTCCTTTATGTATCCTTAGAAACTTTTGGCCATCTTTATGTGTATCCTTTTGGTTGTTATTTATTTAAAACCATATGAATACTTGTATACATGAAACAACAATGGAATCTAATTCAAAAATAAAGGGAAAATGTGGGTTATGTGATGTTATGATCGAACAACCTAGAATCCATATTGTTTTGGATACTACCTACATTAACCTTAATGCTAGGGGTCTAAAATTGAATGTATTTATCCCTTAGTTAACATGCATAATTAATGCTCATAGTATGAAAAAATTACTTTTTCTTGGGCCCTTGTTTTATTGAACATGAAGATCTATGTTAGTTGTTGAGTAAGTATGCAAAGTGATGAGCTATACTATTGACTAATTTTGTGTAATTACATTCCAAAGTAGTAAATAATAGATGTAGAATGCCTCATGAATCTATTTATATAGAATGATCTTTATTTTGTGTGTGAGACACTTGTTCATAGGATGGAAATGTAAAAAGATAGATAAAATCATAAGAGGGGACCTAAAGGAGGTTAAGGACCCAAAACAAGTTAAAAACATGATCATTAGACAATAGTACTTAGGTGGATAATAACACAGTGTGCTCCTATCTAGGACCGTGTTGATGTCTTGTGTGTATAAACTTGGGTTATGACTGGGACAAATAGGCTAGGGCCCCCTGTGACTAGAAAATAGATGACATGAAAATATTGAGGGTGTAAAAATATGGAAAATTAGTCATAATAAGGATTAAAAGACCAAAATAATCAAGTGAATAAGACTCTCATTCATCATTAATATATTTGTATGAAAGAGCCATAAAATACACAATAATTTTATTTTATTAACCAAATTAGGGTGTGTATAGTTTTGACTTAGTTATGAATATTGAGATTTTGGATATTACTTTGATTTACTTAGTCTTCATCCTAACTCTGAGATGGAAAGGAGGGGAGATCTAACCTTGTTTATAAAACTTTGGATTTACAAAAAATATGTGAAGAGATCCATGGTCGATGATGGAGTGGCCATTAATATTATCCCTTTTTCATTCCTAAAAAATCTTAGTTATGTAGAAACTAACTTCTCTACGATGCATAACACCCTATAAAGATATGATAGCCTCAAATATACCTCCATAGGTAACATTATACTCCTATTCACTCTAGGTTGCAATATAGTGTTAACTGATTTCTATGTCATAGACAAACATACCAAATATAATATGATATTAGGAAGACCTTGGATACACATGGTGAAGACTATCCCTTCAACCTTATTCCATAAAATCTAATTTTTACACTTAAGGAATATATTAATAGCTTGAGGGGGACTAAACCCTTTGATATACTATAAGAAACCATGCATAAGAAACTTAGGTTACACATTGATTATCATATGCATACCAATAGTGACATAAAACCCTCATAGTTGGTCGATATTACTTAGCCCACAAATCCTAAAGTGGTTATCTTAAAGAAAGGGGCTGAAATACACCAAACTATGTTAAAATATAAGTTAGAAGAGATGGATGTAGGGATGACTAAAAACATCACTAATCTAGAACCAATCACTAGTCTAAAAATTTATGCCCTCTCTATAGACAAAATCATCAACCTCTTGGAAAAGGACACACTGCTCGTCCTCCCATTCAACCCACGAGAGGTGAGGACCTGTGAATTCTCTAAGTCTCAAATCCAATAATCCCAAGATGGTTATTTATTCTACCTAACCTTTTCATGATAGATTTGTTAGAGAATGAATAAGTACCCCTTCATAACAACCATTTTATAAAAAACCATCATTATCACCCAATGCTCAACTATATAGGGGCGAGTCACATTTTGATTTCTACTCTTGTTTTTTTCAAGCTTCTTCATAGCATGCTCTTGGATCATGATATGACATGACAATACCAATTTTATAGAGTTATAGATCCATTGGGTCTACTTAATCTTGAGATGTCAATCATTATACTTTGGCTTACACTTAATATTACTTCCCATCATGTTCTAGGTCCTCCAATAGGAAAACAAACCATTCACTCTCCCCCTACCATGCAAGTTATCAAGGATAAGATTTTTACCCTAATTATATGTACCATATATATTAATATTATAACTCATGATTATATACATATTCCTAAGAACAGGCTTGCCCCTACGAATAAGGGGGCCTTTAGAGAGCCACTCACTAAGCTATGAGAAGCCTTTACACATATAATGATAGTAAAAATGAAGTTACCCATGTCTTACTATTAATACTATAAGTTGCACAATTACATTCCAAAAAATTCCACCATGAATTAAAGCCATAACTATATTGGGATATTTCCCATGTTGAAAAATTATCATAATTATGTTAGCATACTTCCCTCACCAGAGAGAAGTCCTAGTAAGTAATATTTTTAGTTTATAGAAGTACTTACCTAACCCAAAAAAAAAGATTATAAAGCAACATTTTTAGTTCCCATAAGTTTTCCCTTCCTTCATCCACACCACAAGAGTACACTTTTCAAATTTCCACAAGTCCTTCCATTCACCCTGAAAAAGGCATGATACCATAATTTTTCAGAGTCTCAATACTAGGAACCCCAAAATGGGTCCTCTGATATTCTCAATAAATATATGATTGATATATCAAAAGACAAATAAAATTCACCAAATTACTATCCCTCTTCCACACACAATTAGTGGGTCCTCCTCTATGATGGATCCAAATGCTACCTAGGCATTAGGGCAAGATTTACTCTCATTTCTCCTAAGGGATGAATCATGCTTTTTAGTTTAAATCTAGACTTTAA
Organism: Torreya grandis; assembly: GCA_037957365.1. NCBI lineage: Eukaryota > Viridiplantae > Streptophyta > Pinopsida > Cupressales > Taxaceae > Torreya > Torreya grandis. The sequence continues at coordinate 336,706 of JARHVA010008738.1, forward strand.
GTGTATGAAAAATGGGGCTGAATATGAAGCCATATTTATTTTCACACTCATTGAAAAATGTTTTGATGTTTAAAAATTAAGGATATAAGGAAACTCATAGTTGGTTACAAACCAAGTTTCTAAGGTCTATCAAACTAAGATCAAACATCTTCAGTTATATAAGAATTTTGGATGTGATATCACTAAAGACTTCAACTTAATTTTTATATAATAAGTCCTTATGGAAATCAACTATATTTTTGACTCTATGGCTACTTTGTCTTCACACTTTGACCCTCATCTTGAATTACCAAATTCTTATTTCATAGTTTTAGTTATAATGGAGTCACTTGAGTGAAAAACTCATAATGATCAAATTGTCACCCATATATAAAAAGAATATAGTCCATTATTACTTGAATTATTTGAGAATGATGAGGTTATTATTTAGTTCTACAAGGTTATGATGACCTCCCATAATTTAACCAAAAAATGGACCTTTCCCTTGTTGTCCCATATCAACCCTTGAGAGAAAATACTAAGATTATTACTACCAATTTGAGGATTACCTATTCTCTGATTATGAGTACAAAATTTTCAATATGGAGGGTGAATATCTTGATCTTCCCCCAAAATTTGACGTGTTTGAGGAGGGAAATGCCTCCAATATTGAATAAACCATTAACATTAAGATCAAGACTAAGGAAAGTCCTAGACTTCTCAATCTTGGGTCTTCACTCTCTATATAAGAAGTGGAATACCACAAATAGCTCCTCATTAGGATCTCAAGATATTTTGATTTCTCTTACACTAATGTAGTAGGCATTAAAATCTAATGTGGTTATCGACAACCAAGTTAAAATTATTGATGCAAAAATAGTCAAACAAAAACTAAATCCCATCAAGCCTAAGGTCTCGTTCATAGTAAAAGAGAAAGTTATCAAAATTCTAAAATTTAGGTTTATTAAGATAGTGAACTATTATAAGTGGATGTCCAATATTGGCCCCATTCTCAAGAAGAACAATATAATAAATATATTTATAGACTTTTAAGATATCAATAAAGTATGTCCAAAATATGACTTCCTTTTCCCATTCATTGACATCATTATTGACACTACAATGGGATATGAATTTGTATCACTCATGGATGGCTTCTCAAGATACAACCAGATCCACATTCCTAATGAGGATCAAAGAAAAACCTCCTTTACTACACCATGAGGGACCTTTTATTATGTTGTGATATGCTTCAGTCTAAAAAATGTAGGAACAACATATCAAAGGGCCATAAAACACATATTCCATGATATTAATCATAATATATTGGATGTAGACACTTAAAATTGGACACTTCATGTCAATTCTAATTATGTCTTCTATTAACATTTTTAACATTAACAAAATCACTATTATTTTAATTATTGATTAGTCCCACTTAATCAATCCTAATAATTCCTTTAATATTAAATTCCATGGATTTGGAATTATCATATTTTAATAAATTCAAATTTGGAATATTGCCTCACAAATGGATGACATCATAAGGCAAAGTGTGTAAGCAAGCAAAGGTTATGACATATCTTACACTTTACTTACACACTCAAGATAAGTTATTACACCTCACTTACACACACAATGGGGTTATAATTTGAATATATTACACCTCTCTTACATAATTCATCCCTTTTATTCCACACTCCATCCTTCTCATTTATGGGAATAAAGAACTAATCTTAGGCCCTTGATCTTCATCTCAAGATGGACTGTTCATAATCATTTGTGAAATCTATAAATTAAAGGGTCTACACACTCTTTCACAATGGTCAATGAATGTAGTGAAGCTCTAACAAATATCAAGGACATCATTCAACCCTTCTCATGTAAAGAAAATCCAAAAATCAAGTTTAGACAAGGAGAGATGCTGCACACACATTGAATCAAGCATCACCAAAAAATTTAACATCTATAAGCCCAACTCAACCTCTTTAGCCTTATTCTCAATCAAATATTCTAAGGAGGTATAAACATTTTTTTTAATCTTCTAATATGAATTTTGTGTTTGTTTTTCACATAGTTCAACCTAGGGGACAGGCTTAAAATGTTAGTTCTTCAAGTTCATTTTGATTTTATTCACTAACGGATTGACAAACCTATCTTGGATTCTTGATCTACATAATGGCATTCCTAGTGGAATCAGAAGGATTAGATGCACCCCACAAGTTCTTTTATACCATTAACATTCTTTTAATTACTATAATTAACCTAGTAACTAGCTTAATTCACCTCTTTTTCTTCAAAAAGATTTTTATTTTTTATCCAGGTGAAATTGATGAATTTAACTTCCTAAATAGTTATTTCATCCCCATAAACAATGAATTTGCCCTACCTATTGGTTAATTTTACCTTCTAATCAATGAATTCACACTTTTATACATTTTGTATGTTTTTTGCATAGGTTCTAGAATCAATGAAATTACTATGGAATCAACAAAATTTTCATATAATCAACAAATTTGACTTTTAGTCGGTGAATTAAACCTATTAAATTTTTTTATTCTATTTGTTTACAAGTTTTAGAATTGATGAAATTGATCTAAAATTAGTGAAATATCCATATAATCAATGAATTTAACCTACTAATTGACAAATTCTCCCTCTTAACATTAATTGATTTATCTATTTTTAGGTTCTAGAATCGAGAAATTTTCCCTTAAATTAGGGAAAATTTTAGTGGCCTATAAAAATGTTGGAGGTTTCTAGGATAATCAATTTTGAAATGGTGATGAATTAGTTTGGAATGTGTATAATTATGCAAGAGAATCGTGTAGTGGAATGTGGCTAAACATCTATATAAAAATGTAATAAGGTAGTTGTATAAATGGAAGAAAAATGGTAGTTTGTTTATGGGGATCAAAATCATGTTGACTCTAGGTGACATATTTGCATCTTACAGATGGCCATATTCATCTTTAAAATGGGCATATGCATCTTGTATATGGCCATTTTCATTATGTTAATGATCATATGCATCATGAAAATGGTTGTCTACATCATGCCAGTGGTTATATGTATCATGTTAATGGCCATCTGTATCATATAAATGATTTTATGCATCATCTACATCATGCATATGGTCATCAACGTGATACACATAATTGTCTACATATTTAGATGCATGTCAACATCATACAAACACCCATTTTCCTAAAATTCCACTATGCCTCCCCTCTATGATTACCTATAAAAGGGAATCTCGCACCCCATTTAGCACTTTTTCATAGTTTTATTTATATCCTACCATTATTGTGCTCTATCCTCCTGAATCCTTCTAACCTATTTTATAATGACCAAGGCCCAACATTGTAACAATTTTGTACTGATGGCTTCCCAAAGCTCATCTAGCATAGATCTAAGCATAAAATCTAACTCTAAACCATATTTTAAAAAAATTATGTGCACTCTCATCCTTAGACTTCTCTAAAAAGAAGATACATACAATGATTGGATTGAACATTGCAATTTCAAGGGGATTGTTTACTACCTCAATATGCACAATATATTTGCTTGTAAAACATTCTATCGGTATGATTCAATATTGTTGCATCCATATTTAAAATTATCTTGAGCACACATTCTTTTTTGTTTGTAATCACTTTGAAGGACATCCATAAACTCACATACTATCATACAAGTACATGGACCATGTCACAACAAAGGCCTCTCTAACTGATGATGAAGAAAAATATTTAAACTTCATCTATGTACTACATCTAGATGGTATAATGTTTTTAATTTTATAATTCATCAATTTTTTAAACTAGTTTAACTTCTATTAGTGGTTATTAATTAACTTTTTAATGATTTTTTATTTACATATCCTTAATGTCGTAATGGAAGGGGGCTTAAATTTGAATCAATAAAATTTTTTTGCTTGGCATGATTGAAAGTTTTAAATATTACTATTGAAGGGAAGAGCATTGGACATTCCATTATGGGATCTTATGTATATACTACATACTCTCAATGATAAAAAAATTGATTTGTGTTCATTCATTTGAAACAAAATTAAGGATGATTTAAATTATGATATTCAAAATTAATTTTCTACATTTTCTTTTATAAATTATATTATTGCATTATACAATGAGGCTTTTTTTAATTACACACCACAATTGTTCCAAGCAGTCTTCATTACCAAATGGTTATCAATGCACTCTACCTTGAAGCTTAGGAGGTTAGTTTTTAATGCACTATTATTATTTTCAAATAATTATATAAATAATGAATCATGATCTCTTTATATAAAAAATATTATGGTTATTTATTACATAATAAATAGATTAAATAATTAAGAGAAGAAATGCAGAAACTAGGGGTCAAGAACCTACTAAGGCCATGGAGGAAACAAGCATGGATGGAAATATAAATTCATCTCCACAGGTGTAGTCATTGTAAAGAAGAAAATACATGCAGAGTTAAATTGTTCCTCCACCATATATTAGTCAACCTTCCTCTCATGTTGCCAATATAACTTCATACACATTATTATCATTGATTTCATTAACAAAAATGATAAGTTTATCACTATAATACTATAGTCCTCTTATATATAGTAGAAAAATCTATATTACATACACCAGGGGAAGAACATCTCCAATTCAACAACAAGAGCAAGGTGTGTAAATTAAAACTAAGTTTTTATTTTTGTTATATGCTAATTTAATATTATATTTATTTTATTTGTCATTTTTGTAATTTTGAGCCCTATTTGTAGGTCATTATCCTTCTTGAAGGAGAAATTTCCCATAACCACCACCATAGAGTAGTGACACACTGTGTTTGGGGACATCTAATTTTCTAATCATTTCACTCAATGGTCTCCCTAGTGTAATGGGAACCACATTGATTAAAAATATTGATCTTGATGAAGAGTTTTTTCAGATTGATAGTGGTACCCCCATGCCATTTTTTAATCCTCGTCATATGATATAGGGTTCTTAGCTGGCAAAGCCTTTACAAAACATTTCTACACACACAATTCCACTTAGTGTAGACACTCCTACTAAGGATATTTCATAGAAGATTTTGTAAACTAATGACCAGTGGACTTTTTTCCAATGTGTAATTTATTAGTTGATAATATAAGGCCTTTATTAATGATCATGTTGTCTCTAACCTTGATGATTTAATAACATGGGATTATTGAGCAAAATTTTTGATTCAGGAAATCAATGACCACTTTCACAACCATAGCCAACATAATCAATTGTATTCAATGGTTCAACATCAACCTACAAATTGTTTTGTTTTATTCAACTAGGTAGTTTATAAAAGTATAACAATGAGTAAAATGTAGATTTAATCATTATGTTATAGATATAATGTTAAATAGGCTTGATAATATAGATGTAGAAGCCCAAGCATACTACAACAAATGGGTAAAAAAATAAAAGCCTTGTAGAAATTAAAGATGTAGAAAAAGAAAAATCTATGGTAATTTTTCTTTCAATTAAAATTTATTTTATAATTTTTAACTAATTAATATTGTTTATTTATTAAAAAATATATTTTTTTAAGAATCTAGCTATTATCCTTGACACACATTTGAAGAGTACATGTAAAAGTATATTTGCAGCCATTTTTTTCAAGGAAAAACTTGCTTTAATAAATAAGCAAAATAATACATTGATTAAAATAATTGGACAAATGGCTTGGAACCTGAAGTTTTGTTTAAATATAAATTTAAAGCAGACTCATCCTTGATTTTAGTAGGATTTTTTGTTATAGATGAATGGGTAAGTCTTTCCAATATAAATGGTGCAAAAAAATATTTTGCATAATTAGGGATCCTCGTAGACAACACTACTACTATCCAAGTAGAAGGTCAGCTTGGTAAGGAAACACATATAGACACCGAAGTGTCTAAAAAATAATGAGATTTCCACTTAGTATTATATATATTTTTTGTAAATATTGTAAACTAAGAATTCAACTTGAGAGTTGGGTCTAAACAATAATAATTATAATTTATCTTATCTATAATATTTAAAATATATTTTGTAATTTTGGATTCCTTACTCTTAGTGTTTATTTTTATGGCTTTACATGGTATTTTTTTCTTGAATCAATAAAACATATTAATATTTTTGAATAATGGTAGGTGATTATGTTATGTTGTGTAATAAATCATTGAAATGTTCAATTGGTTTTTTGTAATGTAATGATGGTACAGTTGTAGGTTATTATTTCCCAACCAACATATACTATTTTAGACTGGGCTACATGTTTATATCAAGCTTCCCATTCATTTTTATTGGTATGGTTGGATTTATGGAGAGAGGGGATTAAAAATACATCTAGGAACTCATACAACATGGTGGATGTTCCATTTGGTGATGCCGACTTTATGTATTATTTCATTTGATAATAATAATATTCATTAAAAATAATAAATATGCTTGGGTTAAATGATGTATACATGATATTTAGATATATACACCAAAACATTAGAATGGACCATATTATGGAGTAAACAGACCTCAAGATGAAATGGTATTATTTATTATTTGTCCATTCATTCATCAATCAACAAAGATTGAGAATATGAGTTTATAGAACATAAACTTGTATTACCATTTATTTTGATTTAACAATGTAAATTTGGTGTAAAATATATATAAATATGAAAGATCATAATGTTGAAGATATACTATTTTTAGAACTCAAATTGTAAATAAATTTATACTATTAGTAAATAAATCATTTAAGTGATTCATAAACAACATAATTAAGCATATGAAGTACTATTCAATATAAGACTAATTGCTACATAATAGATTTATGAATTAAAAGGAAAAATATTATTTAGTAAGCAACATACATTTATCACATATGACTAAATTTAATTTAAGTATATTTTAAATACATACAAAATAAAAGTCAAGTAGCTGAAACAACCCTTTTACAACTTGTGCTTCATCATTAACATTTGTATGTACTATGTGAGATGCATTTTCAAAATCTTATTTGGTATCTTTAGTAGTGACTCCTCTTATTTTAGTGAGATAAATCCAAATTCAAATCACTCTTTCATATAGAAACTCATCCACTACATAATGTGAAACATACAAACTCAAACATGTATCAAGAGTTTTTTCCAATCTATTATAAAGTTTTGACTTAACAAAAGATAATGCACTAAATACCCTTTCATCTGTTATGGACTCCAAAATCATTATTTGGAACAGTTCGTATAATAAAAAATATTCACTAATTTTTTATTATATAACACTATTGAGATATAGTTTCTTCCATAGCCTTATAATAACACTTATTTTTGTTGATTCATTTAAGTAATAATATTATTCAATCATTGTTATTCCAAAATGTGTTGACTATTTTTTTAGTATATCCTTTTGCAAAATACCCTGAACTTCAAATTCATTAATTTATATAGACTTATTGAAATGATTCATGAGGGAACCCATGTATTTGATAAATAAATTACTTATTATTTATTCACCCTCTACAATGTTCCAAAATATAGGATTCACCACTCCCATGGCTTTAATAAACTTATCCCTTTGAAAATGATCTTGAATTTTAGCATATAATCTCTTTGAAACATTTCTCTATTTCATTTGTGTTTCGCATATGACATTATCATATAGAACCCATGTTGTAGGTACTTCTTCGATTCCAAATCCAACCACATTAGTTTTTCTTTGGAAAGTGTGTAGTGGTATCTCATTTACTTTAATGACAATACAAATATGATCATTCATATTGAATTTCAAATATATTTTAGGGTTGTTAATATTTGTTAAAATTTTTGAACTTTCAAATATTGGTCCTATAAAACTTTCATTTAAGTAGTGTAATAGATCAAGAGATTGACATACTCATTTCCTCAACTGTATGAATTCAACAATATATGTGGATCTCTGTTATGCATGTTTCATCAAAAAATTCTTTTCTTTCAACATGGGAAGAATAACACACAACGTTAGTAGAGTTTTGAAATCTATCAAATAGTACAATAAATATTTTTCCTTATGAACATCTATCATATATTTAAACATAAAACCTACCAATAATTGATATTATTAAAATATTCTACATGTAACCTCATACATGAGAACCCATCTTATATCAACATGTTTTAATAGTTTTTTACCATTAGTCACTCCAAAAAAAATTATGAAATTCTAAAAACCTTTTTGGACTATCTGACATGTATGCATGCAAGTCACATATAAGATCCTCCAGTTTTGAGATAATTTGAAATGTGATAACAATTTTTTAATAAAAATTCATTCCATGTGCCATGTAAAGGATTGGAGTCTTATATAGGGAAACTATTGTTTGTAGACGAGCAAACAAACCAAATTTTTACCCCTACATTAATGATCCACCATCCACACCAACACACACTAACTTGGTACCTATATCATAATAATTCATCACAACAATATCTATCAAATTATAAATACCTAATTTGTAAAGGTTCTTAGCATTACAAATTTTTATCATTTTATTTAAAGATAATAAGTGAGGTTGCCATGAATGGTTTTCAAATGTATAAACATGCATGCAAACCCATGATGTGTTGTCAACTGTTGTTACCTCATCAATGGATAATGAGATAAACCATGTTGCTTTTACTTTCTCTTTCAAATCCTCCTTTTCAATTATTAAGAGGCAATTTTCCATTTCCCAATCACTATTATCTAACCAATGTTATTGTGGAATGTTATGAAATCTAATATGATAAAATAAAATATTGTAATCTAAAAAATCATAGATTGGTCTCCCTCTTTTTAGGATGTGATATAAAGTGGAAAATTATATATTTTTGATAAATAATTTAGACTAAGAAACTTTTTTGAATTGAGCTACAATTGTTCCTCCTTTCTCAATGAGGTGTCATTGATGTTTTTGATGATTTTCATACTCTATTATGCAAAATTTATGCATGCATTCTTTTACATTTTCCATCTCATTATTATTTTGATTTGTTCATATTTAGCTTTAATCAACTCGTATATTTTGCCACAATGTTTCTCAATTGTGTCCAAATTATGTTGCATTTTATGATCCTTTCCAAGTTTCCAAATGCATATTGTATAATTTCATTTTATAGGTGAGTTGGTACTATTTATTAGTAGTACATGTTCAATGAATGGGTATTTAGTTTCTCAATAAAACTTAAACAACCTCCCAATTATCCATGTGCTTTGTATACACATAATATTTTTAACTTTTATCAAATACTAACACTTTACATCTTGTAGGAACCTATTGTGACTCACTCTCTCTAAGTGCATGCCTTAAGGGGTGCATCGAGAAAGGGGTGGGTAGACCTTTGGTTCTTCACAATATTTTTGTTCCTTTTATCACTTACCATCTACACATTCATCTCCTAAAACGTTTCCCTAAGCTATTTATCCTCCCTCACACATTCCTCTAGTATTTTCCTCTTTTCATGTTTTTTCTACTTGATTAGCACCCTTTTTACCTATTCAACAAACTAGGTCGACCTGCTTGACCTAGTACAATTTAGGTTCACTTTAGCTCTCTAGGTTTGTTAGCCTTTCAATTGACCTAGCACAAACTTTAGGCATTAGTGCAAAAATGTGCTAGGTCAATCAGGTCAACCTAGAATAGTCAGAATGTCTAAATGATTTTAGGGTGAGATACTAATATATATACAAGGTCATTTCAATCATTATAATAATATGAAATAGAGAGTTATTATTCATTCACGCTTCTTCACAATCTGCTATTCCACCATTCTACTTGAGGAGTCTTAGCTTAGGTTTATTATTTTAGATAATCTAGTCTTGTGGATAGGTCTTAGATGTTTTGGCCTAATAAAGTGATCCTTAAGAACCACAAAAACCTCTTGTAAAGCCCCATTATCCAAGGGAGATATTAATTCATGATGGGTTCACATTTAGGTAAGTATATTCTAACTTTATTCTCCTCTCTTTTAGTAGGTAGAAGTAGCATAAGTGTTGGCTCAAATAATATCACTCTTCATATTCTATGTATTACAGTGTTACTCATACTTAATTTATTTGAAGTTCCCTATAGACATTTTATTTCTTTACATCTAACCCCTCACATTATTTCACAAGCTTTGGTGTGTACTAGATTAGTTTACTTTTCTTGTTATTAGAATAGTTTACTCTCTTGTTTGTTAGCATAAGTGAAATATCAAATCATAGGAATCTTTTAGAGTTGTTATGTGATTGTATTAGACTGTAGGATTTGGAACCCTTCCTGACATGATATGTTGTGATAAGTGATACAAGTGATCCCCTAATTGGGTCTAGTATATTTCCATATTGTTCATACTCTTGTTTAACAAGTGTATACCCAATCAAAAGTGTAGGTGTGCTCTATCTTATTCAATCTAGGATTAATTCATTTACATCATGAAATTGTGATTACATATATTCTAGTTAACCTAATGTGAAACTTATCTGACCACTAGTTGTATTATCTTCACGGTTTTATTTTTATCTCTTTTTTGTTAGTATTTACTTTCACTTTGACTTCACCTTCATTAAATTCTAGTGTGCCCAACATGAAACTAACCCTTGTAGGATTTATTTCACTTATTTAATTCTTTTTATCAACAATTTTATCACTTATTTTAATTATTTATATCATCACAAATCTAACTCATTTTACGCTTTGAAAAATGGATAAGTAGAACCAAAGATATAGGGAAAATAAAATCCCTATATTTGTATGTTGTACTAGGTCAACCCTATTGACCTAGTATCTTTTTCAACCTTTGTTCACTATACTAAGTCAATCTGGTCAACATAGAACTATTTTTAGACTCCTTTTCTTATTTTCTAGCCTCTGTGCACTATACTAAATTGATTTTGTTGACCTAGTACAATTTTATAATCCTTATTTCTATGATAGGTCAATCAGGTCAACCTATTACAATTTTTTGCCTTCTTTACTTTCCATCATAGCTTTCTCCATTTTCTATATGTATAACTTAATTCTATATCTACTTGGTTTATTTATTTGTCTATATCTATTATTATTATTTCTTATCATTTTTTTCTTTTCTCAAGAATCATTTTCCCCAGTAGAATCTTCTTGGACAACTTGAATCCATCTAGACACTCTATGGGGTTCTCTTTGCTTCTTATATTTTCCTATCTCTTCTTCCTCTTTTTATCTATTGGGGCATCTTTCGATGCCCATCCACACATTAATCTATACTTTGGGGCATCTTGTGATTCCCATCCCTATATCCACTTACCCTTTGGGGCATCTTGTGATGCCCACTCTTATTCTCCATTATAGGCTACCAAATTAATTCAACTTCACTTTTGAGACACATAGGCTTATCTCTCACATGCTCATAATTGATATAACCATAAATATATGATACATTTATTTTTTTTCATGTTTTCTATCTATATCTATCTAACTATTTTTGAAAGTTACTTGAGCACGGGTCTCTCCCTCTGTAGCAGTTACCTCTTGTTCACAAACTTTTAGTCCTCTCTCTTTGGTCTTTTGCTTTTTCAATATACCATAATCTTCCTTATTTTATTTTTCATTCTCTTTTTGTTTACCAATTTTTATTTGGTTCCCCTTGGGTTTTTATTTTTTGTGTTGATTTATAATACCACAAATAGGACCCAACATCCCTCACAAAACCACTATCTTTTACTTATTTTCTTTCCCCTTTTGTTATTTGCCAATGTTATTTTGGCATCCTTTGCGCTTTTCTTTGTGAGGTGATTTGTAAAAAGGTTCCCTCACTTTTTTCTTATTATCACCCTCGTGGGTCTCTCTTTATGAGTTATTTTGAAAGATCATGGATAGGACCTGACCCTCATAAAATTCCCATTCTCTTCATGTTAATCATTATTCTTAGACTTTTGCTTTTTCTTATTTTACTAGATGGAATTTGCATAACAATCTATATTAACATGTTTCCCTCTATTTCCTTCATTCTTATGATAATAAATCACACCTTTGATGTCATTGTATCCCTTATTTTTGTCCTTTATCACATTTTATAAAATTTAAAGCAATTCAAATTATTACATGTGTCATTCCTCTTTATTTCCCATTTCTCTCATCTCTACATTAAATAAAACAAGGTCAAAGTCAAGATAGAACTTTTATTTCACCTAGATTTATGAGACTCTTATACCCCATGCTCTTTGATGTTCTCTCTCTTAGCAACCTTATCCCAAGTTTTCAAATAAAAGCCATCTTTAGCAGCCATGTTTGGTTTTCCAAATCCATATGGAGGAGGATTAGAAAAAACCTTTGAAAGAAAGTTAAAATACAAATCATTTGAAAAAAAAGGTAATGATATCTAAAAGACAACATATAAAATCTCAAAATTCAAATTCACACCAAAAGATTTGATTACAAGCACATCCCCTATCTCCAATCTAATATCAAACTCCATATTTAGATTCACATAGAGTTGAATTCCTTTGGGGTGCAATAGGTCAGTAGATTAGTATAGGAGAATTCAAAATAAATCTATAGTGATACCTAATTTCTCATGTAAGTACCCAATCTTCATAGTAGATCGACAGCTCTATAAGGGGTCCTAAAGAATAGGGAACATGTCATGGGGAGGTAGGTCTATTTTAATTTTCATGAATATATCCTTCATGAGATGATCTATATACTCTATTTGTTGACCTAATACTTGTGTATCTAAGAGAAGCTCTTTAGAGTCCCTAAGGTTGACAGTCCTCTTATTTTGACAAACTTAATTTGAGTGTCTTAACTTTGATAAAGAATTTCTCTACCTTGATTTTTCCTTCATTCTCCCCTCCACCCATTTCATTTTCCCCCTTGATAGACAAATTGTGATTCCAAATTTTTTTTACCTCTCATTCAAATTCCTTCTTCATTTCTTAAAAACTTGTTAGCACTACTTTGTTTCAATTTTATTTATCTTTAGATGTAAAATAACATGTTTGAGAAATTTTGGATCATATTCTTCACTTCATTTTACATTTACTAGACTTAATTTACTTTCCTTTTTCCATTTATCATGATTTTTCTATCCTATTATTATGGACACCTAAGTTCATACCTTTTTTCCATTGTTGAGTGAGATGTAGTTTGTTACTACTCACTTATCAATGTTGTTTTCATTTTTATGCACCTTTTTCCATTCTTGAGTGAGATGTGGATTGTTACTGCTCACTCATCAGTGTTGTTTTACTATTTTTTTTTCTTTTACCATTGATTTATCTTGCTTATCATTCCTTTTTAAATATGTATCCTTGGTTTGAATTGGTGAGTTTGCCTTTTTTGTACTTGAAGTTTACTTGTTTGAGTTTTTTGTTCTTTAGTAGCCTTATATTTTTGGTTACCTAATTTACTCTTATTTGCCTTGTTTTTTTGGTCTAATATGGCACTCATCACCCCAGCCTACCAAATTTCCCAAGTACATCCTATCCATATAGCACTAGTTATCTTGGCTTTTCTGACATGTATTTGTTTTTGCTCTTTAGTTTTGTATTCTTGGGTTTTTTGAAAGCATTCTTTGTGCCATACACAATCAAAACAAAAAACACAACTAATAACCATCCCATGAGAAAGGTCATATTATTTTATGATTTTTAAAATAATGCAATTTTTTCAGCATCAACATTGTGTGTGTCTTTATGTTCTTTTTCAAAGCACCATCCCCTATTACACCTTAGTGACATGTGATGAGTTTCAAGTGGGGCATATGTATATACATAATATTTTTAAATTTTATCAATTACTGATGCTTTACATATTGAATTAACTTATCGTGAGTCAATTTCTCTAAGTGCATGCCTTAAGGAGTGCACTGAGAAAGGGGTGGGTAGACCTTTAGTGCTTCACAAGATTGTTATTCATTTTTTTACTTACCATCTACACATTTATCTCTTAAAACCTTTCTCTAAGATATTTCTCCTCCATTACACATTCTTCTAGTATTTTCCTCTTTCTATCTTTCTCTTTGATTGGCACCCTTTTTACCTATTCAATAAACTAGGTTAACATGGTCGACCTAGTGCAGTTTAGGGTCACTTTAGCTCTTTAGGTCTATTAGCCTTTTCACCGACCTAACACAAAATTTAGGCATTAGCCCAAAAATGTGCTAGGTTGACTGGGTTAACCTAACATAGCTAACATGTTTGAATGATTTTAGGGTGAGATATTATTATATATATAAGATCATTTTGGTCATTATAAGAATATTTAATAGAGACTTATTATTCACTCACGATTCTTCATAATATGCTCTTCTATCATTCTACTTGAGGATTCTTTTCTTAGGTTTCTAATTTTGGAGAGTCTAATATTGTGGATAGGTCTTGGATGCTTTGGCCTAACAAAGTGATCCTTAGGAACCACAAAAACCTCTTAAAAATACCCATTGGCTAAGGGAGAGATTAAATCATGATGGGTTCACATTCAGATAAATATATTCCAACTTTGTTCTCCTCCCTTTTAGTAGATATAAGTAGCATAAGTGTTGGTTTGAATAATATTACTCTTCATATTCTATGTATTAGGGTGTTACTCATACTTACTTTATTTGAATTTCCCTATACATATTTGATTGCTTTGAATCTAAACCCTCACATTGTGCCACAAGCTTTGGTACACACTATATTAGTTTACTTTTCTTTTTATTATAATAGTTTACTCTCTTATTTGTTAGCATAAGTGAAATATCAAACCATAGCACTAATTTAGGGTTTTTGTGTGATTGTGTTAGACTGTAGGCTTAGAACCCTTACTATCATGATATGTTGTGACAAGTGATCCCCTAATCAGGTCTAGTTGATCCCCATATTGGGCATGCTCTCACTTAACAAGTGTATACCCAATCGTAAGTGTAGGTGTACTCTAACTTATTTGATCTAGGGTTAATTTGTGTACATCATGTAATTCTAATTGCATGCATGCTTATCTTCTTACACTCATATTTTTAATTCTTTTTTCAACTAGATATTGTGTTGGCTGATTATAAATCTCATCTAGTATTAGGTACTCATCATCAACATCAACAATGTCCTCCACTCTCCTTTTCCTTGAATTCAAAGGGGTAATTTAATACCCAAGGATGTCTTCTAAGGCAGACATATATTTAAAAGGGTTATCAATAGGTTCTACATGAAAAATGGTTATATACCTTGTAATTATTATTGAACATTGGTCATTATTATGAAAGTGTAAATAATTAAAAATATTGTAAATCATATAATATTTAGTACTTATATTTGGCATTTCATATCTAGGGATGTCTTCAAATGGAGGCATATCTTTGATACTATTATCATTGGGTTCTACATGCAAAATGGTTGTAATCTAATTAATTATTAATAAAAAATAATATAAAAATGGAAATAAATAACAAAATAATAAATCATAAAATATTTAGTACCTTTGTTTAGAATTTCATACCCAAGTACATCTTCTAATGGAGACATATCTTTGATACCTTTACCATTGGGTTCTACATGTAAAATGGTTGTATACCTTATCATTATTATTTAATCATTACAAAAGTTCAAATAAATAACAATATTATAAATAATTTAATATTTAGTACCTCTATTTGGTATTTCATACCTAGTTATGTCTTCTAGTGGAGGCATATCTTCAAAACAGTTAGCAATGGGTTTGCATGCAAAAGAGTTATAGACCTTGTAATTATTATTGAACTTTAATAAGAAAGTGAAAAAATAAAAAATAGAAAACAATTTAATATTTATTACCTCTGTTTGGTGTCTAGATAAAATAAGATAATAGTTTATTTTATTTTTAATTTCCTAGATGACTTAACATTCTCAGTAGAATCCATTGAATCAAGCCTATCAACAAATGACAAGTGCATACGAAAGATGGCTGGGTGGAATGCAAGTGATTGAATTCAAATGTAGATGAATGATAGCAAATTTATATGATTAAAAAAATGTATATTGTTGACACCAAGTGTAGACATTTGATAACAAAATGTTGATGCCCAAAAATAGAATGAAGACATTATATAACACAATGTTGATGCCCGACAACATAATGCTAACACTAGATAGCATTATGTTGATGCTTGATAGTAATATGATGATGATTGATGGTAAAATACTAATGTCTAATAATATAATGTAGATGTAGATAGTAAGCTTTTGATGCCCAATATTAAAATTTTGACACCCAACATTAGAATATTGATGCTTGATAGTAAAATGCAGACAATCGATAGTAAAATAATGATGCTTGATATAAAAATCCAAATGTTTGACAATTAAATGCTAGCATTTGATAATAGATGCAGATGCTTGATATAAGATACTAATGCTTGTTAATACATATAAATATTTTAATATAGTCAAGGAGTGAATAGCATCTAGGTAGAAAAACTCGAGCATAGCAAAGATTAAAAATGAGTGTTTAATATATTATATATAGTGTCAAATGACCATAGATTTGTTTGTGAGGTACTCGTGACATAAATTTATAAGGGGAAATTAATTCTAAAAAGTAGTTGAGTTAACCCTAAAAATTAACTCTCACCCCTAAAATTTAGGTGATTCTGCATTGTCATCTACCCCAAAAAATTAGCAAATACTGACATCAAAAAATGGAATATTCATCAATTAATGAATATTCACCACTAAAAATCCCTACCTTGAATCGATGAATTTAACTCTGAGAATATTGAAATTTCCATGAAATCAGTGAAAGTGCCTTGTTAATCGATTAAAGTGCCTCTATTCAATTTTTTCCTTCTTTGTGTATTGTGTATTGTGTAGGTTATGACAATCTATGAAATAGCCCTTAAAATGGTGAAAATTCCTTGAAATCAACTAATTCATACTTGTAGAATGGAAAATTTGACTATGCTTTCAAATTTTTAAAATCATCATCTTGTGCAAAACCAAGACTTAAACAAACCTCTTTTCAACTTTCTTGTTGGCTCAAACCCACATTTTTCAAACTTCTAATCATCTCTATTTTAGGACCTTGGTAAAAAAAGTGATATTTTGAGTTAAATAAATCATTCTCAATTCAAATTTTAATTAGGTTATAATAAAAACTTGATCATTTTCAAAATTATTTACTTTCTTACAAGTTTGCTTATTACTTGATTATCTTCTGGGGTTCTTTTGTGTGTATGCTCTCCCTTTTCTGGGTAACTTGAAAATTTAAATTTTATATTTGTATTTTACCCTTTTCTATTTTTATTGTGTGGGGTGTATTTCATCACCTTCTCATAAGTCTTAAGGGTGTGTTGACTGGAAAGTCACATCCTAACATTGTATCAAACACCATTTATCTGGTAGGGTATATAAATTGAGGATCATTTCCATTTTTAAGGTCTAAGTTTATTTTTGCACATTTTTACATGATTAAATAACCCTAAATTTATGATACTTAATTCCAAGGTGTGGTACCCTAAAAATGAGTAATATTGGAAACAAGATTGAACTTATCCTTTGAAAAACTTGTGCCCACATACTGTGAAGTATATAGGGACCATCTAGAAATCCAATTAAAATAATAAGAAACACCCAAATCCGATAACACTTCATTGAAACCCTTATATATGAAGTGGTTTCAAAAGGACAAGACCCTCACATGAATATCCCGATCTTGGATTATTTCTTAGATACTTATTTTGTCATGGATCATTCATTGATGTAGGGGTACAAAGGTAATTTCCCTTAAAGATTACCTTTGCTTGTATGAACCTTTTGAGAGAAGGGAAGAGTTAAAATACCACCAAAAATTATGATAATTTCCTTAATGAATATTTAAATTTTATAATCCTCTCTCAATTTGAGTATTTCAAAGGTTAAATAAATGTGATGCAAACCTGATTCAGTTACTAAAATTGAGAGAGGATTACAAAATTTAAATATTCATTAAATAAATTATTATAATTATTGGTGGTGTTTTAACTTTTCCCTTCTCTCAAAAGGTTCATGCAATCAAAGGTAATCTTCAGGGGATATTACCTTTTCACCCCTACATCAATGAATAATCCTTTGTTTGTATGTTGTGTTGAAACCTTGTTTATAATTGAGACCAAATCAAACAAACCAAGTCCAAATAAAAACCATTTTTATACACAAATAATGAGGTGTTACTCTACCAAAATTTTGGGTCAAACAAAATTGAAATGTTAAACTTGGTCCCAATACCTATTTTACTTGTCCAAACCATGTTTTTAGGCTACCCAATTTAAACCAAAAGTCTTATTCAAATCCAAATTACAACTTCTAACCAAGTCAAAACCAAATTTCTAAATTCTTGTCTAATTCATGCCATTATTTCATCTAATTTAATCCAAACCTTAATTTTGATGAAGTGCCAAATTCTAATTTCAAACCAATTGAACACCAAAATCTGAATTCTTATCTAAACCATTATTGTTATGATGCCCATTTTGTTTTAGACCTAAGCCAAATTCCATATCTAATTCCAATACCAATTCAAATCCAAAATCTAATCCAAGACTAAATTCAAACATGGTTGACTAGGTCAACCCAAATAAAATCAAATTAGTACTTTTCAAAAATTCAAATATAAGTTAACCCTTCCTCCATAGTTCAAATTCAATCAAAATTCCAAATCAAATCAATTTAATTGAAGTCAAATGATCAAAACCAATGTCAATCAAACATTATTTAAAGCCAACTTCTATCCAAGATTCACACATTTTCAAATCAAATCAATTCCAATCAAACATTGTTTAAAGCCAAATTCTAATCCAAAGTTCACAAAAATTCAAACCAAACCAACATTTCAAAGTGAACTTGTTTAAAGCCTAGGTTAAATTTTATAATAAAATCAAATTACATTTCAAACCAATAGTCCAAATTGAAATCAAACTTGTTGAAATCCTTTGATGTACCAATATTTGTGCACCCTTTTGGAAATAAGTTTGATTCACACATCTTTGTTATTTGATACTTGCACAAACAAACTTTAATTAAACTCTTCCACTTTAACATTTTCATTGACAAACTTAACTAAACATTCAATGTATACCAAGGTCAATTTCAACTTCAAAATCCAAATCCATTTCATTTTAAAACATGACCAAACCCATTCTAATCCAATCAAGTTCATCTTGAAACACATTTTAATTCCAAATCAAGTCTATTTTGGCCAAATCCAATTATTCTAAATCAATTGTATGCCATTCAAAATTACTTATTGTCTTTTCCATTCAAGCTCCCACACATGTCAGTTGGGAATGATGAAGTCATATCATCCACCATTTATTTCATTTGAATCACATCTAGACCAATCAACCCTATTTGGGGTAAATATAACCAAGACCATTTAGACCAATTATCATTTATGCCCATATGCCCTATTCATGGCATTTTTCCAATATATGCTAATTTACCCTATTTGGGCCGAATCAAATCATGACCATTATGACCAATTTTAATACAAGACCAAGACCATTATAATTACATTGATACTAATACTACCATCTTTGAGGCCAATTTCTTCCATCTAATTCCCCTTAAATGTATCCTTTCTTGGGGGCATTAGTCTAATCTTAATTTGAGTCATGGCATCTCCTGATCCTTAAATTGTTCTAGCATCATCGGTCTTTATTCAAGAAGTGATGGAAAAACTCTCTTAATTTAACCTTATAAATGTGTTGTCTAGTGCAAATTATGAAAAAGACCAATTTACATGATGATAGGACCAAGATGAGGAGGAATAATGATGCAAATATATTCAATGTAAATATTCATATTTATGTGTACAAAGTTAATCTTAAAAATCTTATGAGATAAGAAGTTGGTTATAAAACCAAAAAATTTGTAAATAACCCAAACATAACAAAAAACTAAATAAACTAGTTAATAGATTATTAAATTTGGATCATACATGATCACAACAAAATCCTCCTTGATTTAAAGGGGTATAGTATATGAATGAACTAGAGTAATGACTATGAATTCAACAAAGGATCTCTATCACAACTACAAGTGGTGTACTATAATTCTAACACTAACCAAAAATTGATGTTGCTCCATAAATAATCTTACCCATATGAGTTGTGGTAAAAAATGGATGATGAACATGATCAAATCCTACTCATCTCTAATGATCATTGTACCATATTTTAGTGGAACACAATAAAACATGTCCAATTACATAAACCCACACAAGGTCTCACATAGGAACCCATCCAAGTGACAAACCATACTCGGTATGGCACATCTTCCTAATGCCCAAAAAATGTTATAAAACCTTTGATCAACATTGCTAGTGTTAGTAACTCATATAAGCTTGTATTGTCATCAATGACTTATTGAATTCCAACCAATGCCTAAATATTCTCCCCTATTAGGTGAGAGGTTAGAATCTTTGTATCAATAGAAATAAAAACAAATAACTCTTTCCACTCCATGATATGAATATCAGATATAGAAAGCCAAAATGGAACTAAAATAAAAAAACATAAGCCAAAAAATTGATACTACAACAAATCCCAATCTTAAACGTAGTAGCTCGCACAAGATGGGTGAATCACTGAGCACTCAAAATATGGTGTCAGGTCCATTAGGAACATATACCTCAACCATATAGGATGCCTCCTAATTAGATGATGTGTTAGAATAACTATAATAACTAGAGTAACCAAAAGATCAACCACTATAATGATCCACATAATTGGCCTCATCTTTATTTTTATGTGGACAACGAGGTCATCGAGAAGGAAACACAACTTCAAGATTTCCAATACCATCACATTTGAAACATTTTGGTTGTTTCCTATGTTGAAAAGATCCAAAATAAGCTAAATCACTAAAAAAAATGTAGGAGTGAGAAGAATGCCAATGGTGATGTCTACATTTGGAATAATCTAGAGAGTGTTGATGTGAATGTTGTGGAGATTGTCGAGTATGATGTGGATAATGTCACTAATATTGATTCAAACAATGCTTCTAAAATTGTCACTGTATATGGCTGATGATTTATGTGCTAAGACCTATTTTTGACATAGTGAACCTCTTTAATAGGAATATTTTCTTCTTTGAAAATTTTCTCTCATTTTGAGTCAATAACTCACATATGGAGTGAAATTTGGCACCATTAATCTTATCACTAAGCTATAGCATTTTAAAAAAATTGGCATGTGTAAAATTAAGCTCATTCAATGTGATGGAAATAAACATGTCATAATCAATTTTACCTCCAGTTGCGCAGTATTATTTTTTCAATGTTTTCATGTGAGAAAGATATTCAGAGACTTCTTCAATGTCTACCAATTTATTATTCAAAAATTACATAAGGAGGTCAATCTTCTTGTATGCAGGTTACTTGTCATACAAATCTTTTAATCATCTAGTTAAAATTATGGACATGACCAGTTTACATGACATCTTTTTGACAATAAATATGAAAACCTTGTGAAATTTTTAAATCTTGATGATAAAGTTTTGGTTGGATTTATAGTAGATAACTTATTTTATTTGATTATAACTCCTAATGAGACACCCTTCACACTACTATAAAATAAATCTACTCAAAGACAATAGTCCATACCTATTATTCCATTACCCCTCTAAGGGCCTTTGTCTATTGACAATCCAAGTGTGCCAAAGTTTTATAAATAATCAATTAGGATATGTCATGATCCATTTCCAAAGCATGATCAAATATGTTTACTTCCAAAGAAATATCCATATAGTCAAACCATTGTAGACATGTTTTTCAAATCACCCATGTTTTATCAAATCCAAACCATTAATGGTCTACATGTATTTGATGAAGGACCTGTATTCGACATAGGACCCATATTTTATGAACCCATATTTGAATATCCCATTATTATTGAATAAAAATATATTATTTGTCCATTGACAATAGTCTACCATTTTCAAACATTTATTCATCCTAAATCCTCCATTTCCAAGTGAAATGTCAAAAAGGTACTAGTGGACAATGTAATTCAATAGGACCTGTTTGTGGCTACTTTTAAATCAAAATTAGGTTCTATTTTAGAACCAATATTAGCATTAGGTTATATTTTGGAACTATTATCAGATTTGGCATCAAAAGTAAAATCAATGTTAGTCTCAACACTGGGTTCAGATCTTCTTGAGTTAGAATTAGATTTAGAATCATAATATGTTAGTATGTGTTATGACATCAACTACAAACTCCTTATAAATCCACTTGAACACATTTATGATCCTTTTATGATTATCAAGGATGTTTCTTTTAGCATCAACACAAGTACACATGTTTTATAATTATGAACTAACTTGTCACCCACAA
Organism: Torreya grandis; assembly: GCA_037957365.1. Lineage (NCBI taxonomy): Eukaryota > Viridiplantae > Streptophyta > Pinopsida > Cupressales > Taxaceae > Torreya > Torreya grandis. The sequence goes on from JARHVA010008738.1 coordinate 358,999, forward strand.
TGAAAGTGAGGTAGAAAGGTGGAGGCTTCTCAACTTTGGTAGATGGTTCCATAATGTTTTTAGGGGAATTTTTGAGAGATACATGACCATGGCTATGAATTTATGGTGAAGTATTATTAGGAATAGTGGTTAACTATTTTTTTCATGAGCTCTTATTATCCAGGCATATGGAGGACATCCCAAATAGAAATGGATGCCTTGGCATTATTCAATAAATCCACTATGTTTAGAGAATAAATTATTACCTTATATTGATTCCTTGGAGGTAAATAAGTTGTTAAAACTTGAATAATTGAATCACCTTGAGTAGACCTCACCACATTATGATTTGAAGGAGATGTAGGAGTGTTTAGGACTACCATGCTTGCAACCATGTTTTACTACCTTGTATAAGGATTAGATGAACTTGTGGGAATATTAACATCACCTCATAAACCTTTACTCTTGGATATAGTGTTTTATTCAAAATAAATTCCTTGATTGAGCACAAAAGTGTCGGTAATAGGAATTTGGTGAAAATTTCTTCTTGAGGCTACCAACCTTGAATTACTTATATCATGACCTCATCTCCAGATGATAGGAGAGGAATGAATCCTCTTTGATAAAATAGAGCTTTATTTCTACCCTCATTGGCATACATGAATTGGCCTTGTTGCTAATATTCCCCTTTCACCAAGTTTATATGCATCGGTACCATCTCTCTTGTGTTGGTGGTAGAAGTAGGATTGTACACATTGGTAGGCCTGTTAAAGTTGGGTTGCCCTTGAACTCTCCCTCTCCCATTTTGTTGACCATATTATTGTTGATAGGGATAGGGGTTTTGGTTATCACCTATTTTTATATTGTATTTCCTAAGTTAATCTTCGAAGGTTTGAATTCTTGCATATAGATCAAGTTCATAGGCTTAGAATTTGCATTAGGAACTTGAGAAATGTTTAGAGCAGCAACTAGAACATTAGGTAGTAGAAGCATAAACACCTTAGGTGGTAACTTTATTTCTTAAATGAGGCCATTATTAGATCTAATTGGAAGTTCATATACTTTAGGAAGAGTGAAACCACTCATGGATTGAAGAATGATGGAAATATCAATATTAATGGCTCTCAAGTATGTATGGAACACAAAGCTAGTAGGTGGTCTCATGGGGGGAGGAAATATATACCAAGTATTTTTAAACCTCTCATTAAATTCATGTATTTTTTCCTTGGGAGCTCTTTTAATCACATTGATATGATGTAGGAGAGAAGTATGGTATTCAAATCTTGAAGTTAGCAACACTCTAAAATCATCCCATGATGTGATGCATCCACCATGAAAATTCCTATAAAAATTAATTTATTTCCCTCTAAGGGAAATGGAAAGGAGTCTAATGGTAATATTATCCTCAATGACATTGTAAAAACTACAAAAATTAGAGATATCCCTGATGTTTTCACTAGGTATGACATGACATTCACCACTAAATGTGGGTACACTTTTTGTAGAATTAGGAGGAATGGCATCATATGAATCAAGATAGATTGGATTATTAGTTTTGAATGTAGGGAAGTTATGTTGCCTATCCATGATTTATTCAGGTTCTTTACTCTCTTGGCTAGAAAAGTCTTCTTGATCTTCAAAGGGCAAATTGGGTTGAGGGTATTGAACTTCAAGAGGAAGTTCAAGCTGAATAGGTGGATTGATAGGATTGATAATTATAATAGATGATGACCTAGTAAGTACCATGAAGTATAAGAGAAATTTTATGAAAAAATAATGGTTTACAATCACATTTTACCTTGAATGGAGTCGCCAAATTCTGAGTAGCACACCAATTTATAGCTAATGTTGTCAAGACCAACATTTACCTTGACAAAATATCTTGAGGATAATGGGTTGCATCGAGCATTAGAAAATAATTGGTACCAAATATTTCACCTAAAGGAGTTTGTTCAAGCCTCCTCTATATTTTGGAAACATGGGAATAATTTTTGGTATGTGATTTTACCTATAGTGTGAGTAGACCTCTAGGTTTAAGGGTTAGCTCATTAAATTTACCTTGAAATGCTTATCACCTACTTAACTAATTACTCGTGGGAAAGAGATATAAGTTTGAATGAAATTAAACTCATCTAAGGGTGTGATAAACCAAAATTATTTACACAAGAACATCATACTTATTTCACTAAGCAACAGGACCTACAAACTAGCTTTGAAGTCCTAAGAGGTTCTAACATAAGTGTTTCAATATATAGGTTATAGGAATGGGGAAACACAAGGTAAGTGAAAAAAAGGGAATATTTCACACTCTAAGGATAATTTTACCCTTAAAAGGATACTAAAACACTAGATACACTCTATATGACCTATTAGAATAGTAACTCTTGCATAAACATAAGAGGATAAGGAGAAGCAAGGATAGAAGATTATCACTGAACATCACCATACATCACTTTGAACACTTAGACAAAATGTTAATGAAATTAAAAATAGATTTAATTTATTGTTCAAAGGAAAAGTACAACATCAGTCTAGTAGGAATTAACTATACATGGATTGAAATTAGTCTATAAGAGCCAAAATGGCTAGTACTTATAGAATTTGAGATATGAGAGAAGAGAATGAAGTCTAAGAGTCACTAGAACATGTGTCAAGCTGAGAGGAGGAGTTAAATATGCATGATAATGTAATATGTAATATAACATGCAATTTATCATAGTAAAAATGTCCCTCAAAGGCATGAAATTCATGAAATGTGGCATAGGACTCGTCATTTACTTGCCTAGAAACTACCTTCATCATTTGGCCTCCTTAGAAAATTACACATTAGAATAGGCATAGATTATATGATTGAAATATTTGGGAGGAGTTATAAACATTCTATAACATGCATTTGAGGTGTTCTTAATCACCAATATTCTTCTAAACATGAATTATCATTGCCTATAGTCATTATCATCCCTCTTTCACTCACCTCTCACACTTGGCACCAAAGTTGTCTTTAGTTTTCCAATCTAATACATAAATATGACTTTATGACACTTTTAAATATCCCTCATGCCATTATATTCATTTTATATACCTTAAAAGTCCTCCCACATCAAGTTTTCACCTCCTCACTTGGTGGTCATTCCTTGTTCATTATGCCAATTTGGACCGACTGACATGAAGGTGCTAGCAGAGGTACTTTTGAGATTTTATAAATAAATAAATGAGTATGATAAGTTATATTAGGTCCAAATATATCTACAAAAATGGTTTTCACCTTTTGAAACTCTTCTATACCTATATAACACATAAAGCTATCAAGAAAATCCATTTTTCACCTTATTTGTACAAGTAGGGTACAACTCAAATTGATGGGAAGGATCCTTGGAGAGTAATTTTCAAGATAAAATCAATTTTATGCTCATTATATCCTTCTTTTATGCCTCTCTTTCTTCATTTTCTTCATCGGGTCACTACCAAAGGTTTTCAAGGGTTTAGATATGTTTTGGATCTTAAGGATTGTTCATACAATCCTGACGTCCAATATTTAGAAAAATGCCACTAAAAACTTTATTGTGATCATAATAAACATCTCCCAACCCCTAATGTTCCCATGTTAAATGTCCCTATAGTTATAATTATTCAAAGTTAGCCTTTTGAGTCTTTTCATGCATTATACACAAGCCTAAGTTGGTTTGGGCCAAAATATGGTTTCTCTATGACTTCACCTACACACCAAAGGTTTTATCCCACCTTATATCTCCATAAAAAGGTTTACCAACTCATTTAAATTATCCTCTAGTTTCAAAAGTGATAGCAGAACCCCTTGAGGGCTTTAGGCATAAGCTAGACCTAAAGGACTTGACTGCATATAACTACTCACCACCTCTTTTGAGTATCTTGTCATGACTGTGATGAGTTTCCTCGGTTAATTAATGCTAAAAATATATTAGCCCATCCTCATACAAGGTTTTAATACCTTTCAAATCATTATCTCAACCTTACTTATTAAACCTATAGAATTTCTATATTCTAGGAGTGCCCTCTATCTGAGATAGAATAGAGGGAACTTTCCCTATTTACCTAGACCAAATGATGGTATTAGGGGTTTTATTAGGTCCTAAATAACATATGTATAAATTTTAAAATCTTGGTTACCTTAATAGGTCTACCCAACATCTCAAAATCTTAGACAAACTCCTTGAATCTTGACTATGCAGGATTGAACTATGACTATAGATGTACCTTAGAGATTGGACCCTTCTATGAGCTATTCTCCCTATTTTTAAAATATCATGATATGTATAATATAATTTTCAAGGTGTTTCCATACATATCAACACTTCAACATTTTCCAACTTCTCTATGCATGCCTTCCATTTTGCCAAGCTTAGTTGTAGTTAATTATAACTGTGTTTTTACTCAAGGAAAGGATGTTTGTAGGTGAGCACTAGTATGTTAAAGTCCTTATTAATTACTTTAATACTCTATTAAATCCTTAAAATTCATTTTTACATTAATATATACTTGTTTTCATCATATTTATGTTGGAATATAGTCCAAACCATTGTGTTCTATCCCATTGTCATGCCATAGTTAACTGTAGTTGACCAATTTGGAGAAAAAGGGGTTTTGTAAGAGAATATAAACCCTTAAAATTTGTGTCACATCATATATGGTCATTTAAATGTATTTTTATGCATTTTTGAACTCTAAAAGTGTTTATGTTTTCATAATTTCATGCCTAAGTTCCCACCATGGACCTACAAATACCTACATTCAAATTGTAGATGAACTTCTTAAGGACCAAGCCATCTGTAGGTAGTGATACAAGTCAATATCCTATAATTCAACCTCCCTCAAGATCATTGAATCATTAGTGTGTCATTTACTTTAATGTAATCACCATACAATGAAATCATCCTCTTGTTATGCTACATTGATATGTAAAGCTACTTGAGAGTTCAATATCCTATAGTAAGCATTGAAAAGTTGCAGTGAACAATTATGTGACTTTGAAGCCTCCATTACATCACTTGTGGAACCAAACACCCACTCTATTTTTGTAAGAAAATACCCCTTCAAGTAAGATACAAGATATATGAATTTGACTTCATCAATACTCTATGCCACATCATCATTTGGTAACACCAAAAGTGGTTAGGGCTCTATTTTGGGGTTTTTAGGGAGACTTGTCAATAAACTGAGTTTTTACATATGCACATAACCTTTCAAGTCTTACTACCAATATAATGACTCAAACATGGTTTTCATGGTCTTATCCAACTCTAAAAATTTCATGAAGGTCTCAAAACTTGTCAACCTCCTTCATACAACACTTTTTTATCTCTATGAGGGTCACCTATAGGTGGACATTTTAGTATGCAGGGTAGTGAGTGTGGATATGGGCTATATGCATGGAATGTGACCTTATGGTTCACATTGAACCTTCTCATATTATTCAAATGAATCATTTTAACCATAAATAACTTAAAAATAGACAATTACTTTGTTCCAATGTGATTGACTCTCTGTATGACACCTTTAGGTGTTCATTCATGGTGTATGATTGTGCATATATGAGAATTAATTGTCACAGTCCATAGTATGTTATTTGTGAGGTTTTTATTAATTAATAATGTTGAAATAATATTTTAAAAACCTCTTTTAATCTTCATAACATCTTCATGAACATCCTTAAGACCTCATACACCATGACTATAAGTGAAAGTAGGCAGAGAGTTGATTGTGTATCATATTTTAACTGCAACCTTCATGTATGATAGTTATGAGACTAATATTGAAATTAGAGGGTATCAATAAGACATTGGAGACATGAAACACAATACCTAACATTGATTTGAAACCATTTGAGAGAAAGAAACCTTCTGCAATTGGTGAAACCTAATTATAAGTCCAATTCATGATATCAACCAACAACTTAAACTATTTGATTCATAAAATCACTTCCAAAAATGTAACCAAAAATATAAACCATTATAAAAGTAAATAAACATCCTATTGAATTAATTTAACTAGCTTATCTTTAAAAACTATCTCAAATAAAAGTAAAACTTATAGGGTGTGGGGATTAATATGCAAAAAAAAGATAGTCAACTACTTAAGCATGGTTTATAAAGCATAGGTAACCATTATTAAAAATATTTCCATTAAAATTAAGTATACAAAGTTTAATATCTACCACCAAGATTATTTGACCTAAAAGCTTTCCTACTGGTTGTACCATCAAAAGACATGTTGACCAGTTTCATATGGCTAGTGAAGCAATAGAGAAGATAAATGGTTTTGGTCCATTTTTTTCACTTAAAAATAAAATAAATTGTGTAAATGGAGCCAATTAATATTAATGGTCATTTCATAAGCTTTTATCAAGTGCCAGTCTCCTCTATATGCCGTACAAATGCTAAAACTCTCTCTTTTTCACTTGTTTTCTTGATTTTCAGTTAGGAACCTAAAAATTTTAGGTATGACTGAAATTAATAACAATTAATATGACATATTGGATAGTATTATATAGTTTATAATACTTTTCTATCTCATAAAACTATACCACCTTCATTTATGGCTCTAAAATGACCCCTAGGTGACATAGAATGACACAAGGAATAAATTGGACTATGTAAAATCTAGAAAAATATTAAATCACATAAAATAAACCATGAAACACCTTATAACATGCTAATACACCCATATATCAAGTTTTAGACTATAGGTGGGTTGACTTATTTTGACTTGTGGTCAAAATAGTCAACAAGTACCTTGACACTTGGGGGCATCCCTATCTATATTATAGACCATTATATTATAGTCATCTTCACCATTGTTGTTCCATTCCATTAAATATAATTTAACCATTCAATCTTATTTTTACCATTAGTATTCATGTCTTTACCTTGTTACAGAAGTGAAAGGTATATTTAGACCTATTTTGGGAAACCTTTAGGCCTATTACCCACATAATACTTTGATGACTAGACACATTTGGTTCCCATATGACATGGACCTTGGAAACCCTTAGTCATTTTCCTCATTATCATCCATTATTATCTAGCATTATCCATTAATCCAACTTTTCCATTTTCCTACCTCAACTTATTGTTGACTAGTAGTATATTTCATCATAGGTTGAGCTACATTGACCTAAGGTCTATACAGACTATGTAGGCAATGCTCAATTTCTTAGGCCAAATTAGTCACCCATTAAGCCATGTTATCACCATTTTATAATCAATTTAATCCATGATTTCATTTTTTTATGAGAAACCTAAGCCATGCTCTCACCATTTTAGGAGTTACAACATTTTGCATCTCATAATCCTCGATTGAGTTGAGATGTCAAAACCTAAAAACATTCAAAACAACCAAAAAATCCTAAAATTCAAAATAAGCTTACAATCACCATGAGAGATATAACGCCCCAAAATTCAAAAAAAAAATTGTCTTTTCATAAATCCAATTAAACAAATTCTTACTCCAATCATGACAAGTCTTAAAATATTATTGAGATGTGTCCTTCCCAAATATGTCCTACTGGGGAAAACTTATTATCAGTTCTAATCATTATAGCTAACTCTAGGTGTGTCCTTCCATTTCATGTATCCTTGCTTTGGGGAACCATCCAATTACCAATCTTATTGAGCCTTCTCATGTGGATTTTGACTTGGTTAAATAATAAGATGTTTTATGTTTCTTTTATTTTCAAGTTTGTGTGTGTATTTGCTTATTTGTTCAATTTTTATATAATTTCCTCAACTTAGTCTATTGTGTCACTAGGGTCATCATCAAGGTGTTTCCTATCATTTAATCATATGTGAGTCCATCCATTGACATATGTCATCATTGTCATCATGGTTTTTAACATTGGTACATTGTTGTCAATTATCTATTGGATCAGGGGTTAAATTTGTGCACATTACAGTCCAATCATCATGGTGTTTTATATCATGGTGATTTCATTATGTGTTACATCAAAAATCAAGTGTTGGAGGTCTAATTAGAAATTTCACAATAAAAATCTCCTTGTCTATTACCTACAACACAATAACTGGCCCACATGACTCAATTATATGTTATTCATGACACATCTAAGCATATACAAAGAGTCATAATCATTTCCTTCATTTCATTTTCTCCTTATTTATAGGATAAATAAATCAGCCTAAGGTTCCTTTAGATTATATAAGCAACACTTAGTTACATTCAATTTTTGAATTCAGCTCAACCACCATTATCTCATTATTATTCAAACCATTATTGTCTTCTTCATCATATATTTATTTACCAATGAGCATTCTCATGTGCATGGTTTTTTTTGGCTTCTTCAATCTTTGAACAATCACTATACCATTACACCTACATTTACATCTACTCATCATTAATGTGTAATAGGCTACACCTTTGAGATATGCTTGCCAATCAATTGATCAATTGCCTAATCATCATTTGTCAAAACTAAAATCTACCCTACTGGGGTAACCTAATTAAATTGATCAATGATCAAATCTATCCTACTGA